>OZ024720.1:29696148-30231310 GCA_964016875.1 Fallopia convolvulus | reverse complement strand
TACACAATGAACAACAACAACAACAAAATAAACAATCAATTTCTCAATTAATTTATTCCACAACTAGGCAATTTCTCAATCAATCAATTTTTCTCAATCAATTTATACCAAATCAACAATGAACTTATTCAACAACAACAACAACAATAAATTTTCTCAATCAATCAAATTTTCGATTTTTTTTCAACAACAATCAATTAGACCGGAATCATATTTTCTCAACAACAATCAACAATCAATTATCTAAACAACAATCAAATAAGTCGAGAAATACATGGAAATCGGGGGATCGAGGCGGCTGAACGGGGGATCGGGCGGCTACGCGGGGGATCGGGCGGCTGCGCGGGATCGGGGCAACGAGAGATCGGGCGCTTTGCAACTGGCGGAGTGGGGGCACGGGAACGACGCTGGCGGAGTGGGGGCACGGCCTCCAACTAGGTCATATCACATCCAAGCCACAAAGGCCTATTTGCGGCCGACAACATGTCGTACATATGTTGTGCATCGGGATTGGGCGCTTCATTATAATATTGCTCCCCTTGCTCATGTCTTATATCCTCATTCTGCGTGGGATCCTCAACAGTGTAATCACTTCGGGCATTAAAACCATCATATACCATCTGTTCCATTCGATTATCATTCCCACCATTTACTGTTGGTGTTGGATCAGTACTACTAAAACCTTCATGCTGTCTAGACTCGACCAAGAATGCAACAAACCTTTCATTTGTCTCCCCATGCGAAATCGAATGGTAATAGTTAGGAACAAAACCTTCCTTAACAAGGTGCTAATGCACATCATCTACAGATTTCAGTTTCTTATTCTTGCACCTCTAACACGGACACCTTAATTCGGATGGGTTATAGGACGTCATAGATTTGCAGAATTCGAGAAATTACTCTACGCCAGCTAAAAACTCGTTGTTCAAAAATCCATCTATATTTCGCACATACATCCACTCACGCATTTTTTTTCCTGCATTTCAATATAAGAGTATAATTAAATTAATTCATGTGCATATTATCCTGAATATGGGGACCATATGGTCGCTACTATGTATTTCGCAACCAATTAGCGACCATTTGGTCACCACATACATTATATTAGAACACACATATATTACATAACCAATTGCTATATGCTATATGTGGTTAAATTCTGTAGCATAATCTCTTATAATTATATAAATGAAAACTTTCTACCGACAATATTTATCTAAAACAATGACAGAATGAAATATTAGGAATAAGATTTAAATACATACCTTTAGTGTGGTTGTCGGTAAAAATTGACGGAATTTCTCCCTAGAATCAATTCAGAGTTGTGGTTGATTGTTTCTTTCTTTTGTGAATATTTTGGAAGAGAGCTACGTATGTATGAGGTTGTGCTTGTTGAAACCCGATATAATCTGCACTATAAACGGGATTATAAAAATACTAACTCTCGGGAATTCGTACAACCAAACGGTTTTCGTACGTGGATTATTCCTCCTCCCCACCCCTCAGCCGATTGTTTTTGTGCTCTTTACGAATAAAGCCTTTAGACCTTATACCGTTTATAGCGCGATCTCACTCGGAGATCAAACACGTCGAGCTTTGGCAAACGAGATAGTTCTCGAGCCAGAGAGGATTTTCGACCCTTTATTCGGTCTTGGCAATTTCCTATTTATATATTTAGCCTCATGCTAGCTTGCATATAAATGCTCGATGTGGGATGAGTCTTTTTTTGCCTTGCAAATGGAATTGTGCATTTACTTAACTCTTAAGTTATTTACGTGTCACCCTCTTAATGGACCAAAACGAAGGAGCTTTTGCAAGTTCCCATGCACATACATGTGCCTCACTTATGTTACCTCGCCACATGCACGTGGGTCATTCATCACAATTGAACAACCAAGACCCCGTTGAACTATCAAAAACCTCGTTGGATTGCCCATATTAAACGGATAGAAGTGTGTACGTGTTTATATGGTTATTTGGGCCGGTTTTAAGTATTATGGGCCATGCCCATTTATGCCTACGTGACCCAAACACCATGCAAAGTGATAGTACGTAAATTACGTACATGGTGTTTGTATGTATGTAATTCATACATGCAAATTCTTATGGTCCTTAGATTTGGGTCTCGTACGTACCAACTGATACATATAAATCAGGTTTAAATGCGTATATGTATCGTGCCCTTTTTGTCTCCTATCCCTTTTATGTTTACTGATTTTCTTCTTGATTATTTCAACGGTTATTTCGCGCACCATCAGTGCTGAAGCGGAATGTGAGTGAAGTTCTTACAACCTAGGTATATATGCTGAAATGGCGGCAATTTTACCAACTACTGTTTTTAGCGACCAAGTGGTCGCATAAAAAGCGGGAATTTACCCGCCAAAACTGATGTCGCCTGCCAAAACATCTGATCCATGTTAGCGACCACATGGTCTCTATATGTTGCGACCACGTGGTCGCTGGCATGGTGGAGACCACATGGTCGCTAAAAATAGCGACCATGTAGTCGCTCCCATGGGTTTCATATATAGCGGCCATGTGGTCGCTACATTCAGCGACCACATGGTCGCTGATTGCTAGTGGGAAATTTCCCCGCGCACTTATTACGACTATATAGGCCCGACGACCACTTGGACTCCCTTGTTAGTGACCACGTGGTCGTTAATTTGGTTTTATTTTTCCCATTTTGACGTCTAGATTAGCGACCATTGGCATCTATATGGTCGCTAATTAGTGACCATATATTATGGTCGCTAAAATATGGTCGCTAAATCTGTAGAATGGTGTAGTGTTTAGGCATTCTCAATCCTTCTGGGATTTTCATGTATATGTTAGTTTAATGACCCATATAGATAAGTCATTACCACATCCATGAGTTGCATCTTATGTCATTCAACAACGGCTAAAGAAATTAGAAATCGGAGTGTTGTTGCATCCACTATGAGTGAATATGATTTTGTGTAATCCACTCCAGGTTTTCTTGAAAAACCATGTGCAGCTAGTCGAGCTTCGTATCCGAAAACTTCATTTCATTCATTTTGTTTACGTACGAACACTTACTTATAGCCAACTGGTTTTACACTTTCTAGTGTTGGAACTACATGTCCGAAAATACCTCGTTTATTCAACGAATCCAACTCTACTTGTATTGCTTCTTTCCAACTTTCCTCATCGTTTCGATGTCAACATTCTTCCAATCGTTTGGAATCATTGTCATTTTGTTTCATGACTTCCATGCCAACTGAATAAAGGACTACTTCTTCCTGATACCACCCTATACAAGTACTTGCATAATTATTTGACATTTCAAAATTGTCTATAATGTCATTCTGTTTGGTTTCAGAGCCTTTGGATAGAACTTCTTCAGGAATCCTATATTCATGTTTATTTTCAACTGACATATCAACATCCTTTTAAGATGATACCAGATCTTTCCTCTTCAAGGGAATTGTATCCGTAGTGACTGACTGAAAGTTGTCATGCCAAATCAAAATATTATTCCCTAATTACTCAATTATTATCAACTCAGAAAGTAATAAAGGAGGGATTTTTTTATTATTAATCTAAGACTTATGAAATTGAAGTAAACAAAGCAAGTAATTAAATAGAACAAAGATTGAGTTTTTATTAATTGAGGAAAACAATCCTATTCAAGCATCCACTTTCATCATCAAGTTATTGATCATTGATTTAAAAAAGTTATTCCCTATGGTTATTCCTATCCTGATCAGATATAATAAACAAGCCAACAGGTCATGTAAATACTTAATATCAAAACAAAATTGAAACGATCATGAATAATAATGATGCTAGCAGTAGGAGCAAGGATATGCAGGACACATGCAAATTGAGTTCCAACGAGTCAAACAATAAGCATGCAGCAAAGGTCTTATGCCAACGCGAATCTTTGTTGACGTGGAAAACCGCGGGTGCGGTGAGTAAACCCTGCGATCGCGGACCTGATCAATCTCAATCCCCGAGTCAACGTTGACCGCGACCACGACCTTATGCCACCGTGGTCGCGGAACTGCTACTTGGCTTCACCGCGGTTTGCTCTCAATTCGCAACCCTCTTGTCTTGATCTTCAAATTCCGTCTTCAAATCTTCTTTTAGTTGAAACTCTTTAACTCTTCGGTCTTCTCCAAATTTTGTCATTACAAGCTCAAAAAGACATAAACTTATACATAAAATATACTATCTAGTCCTTCTTATGCTATATAAAATACAGCATATCAAATTCCCCCATACTTAGACCTTGCTCGTCCACAAGTAAGCTCAAATAAATTCAAGAAAAAAATGCAACAAAGGTCTATAGGAAGTAGTGGGAGAAAATGATTTAAAACTAAAAAGCACTCAACAATTAAGCTCACAACCCAAACCCATGTAAAAAAATGAAAGTGAATACAATAAGAATCCTAACACAACTATCACTCAAAGCAATATATCAAAATCAAATCAAAGATAAAAACTCATAAATAATAATCCCCATGCCCCAATAGATATGTTCCTAGTCACTCTTTTTTTTCACTCATTCTTCTTAGGTGCCCTTTCGGGTTTTCACCTAACCGCTCATTTCATTTTCCAATAGATGTGCTCACCAACTCACTTTCACTCTTTTTAGCCTCTTATTACCCCAACCTAATGCCGGTCCGGGCCCCTGATTTTTGCCTGAGCCGCCCTTTCAGGTTTTCAACTCAACACATGATTTAATGTTTTTTTTGTGTTTTTTAATCTGAAATGCAAAAATCTGAAATGCAACTATACATATCATATAACAGCAAGTACTCCCTTCCCCATTAATCTTTCATTGCCCTCAATGAAATAAAAGACAAATCAGATAGAGTCAAGGAAGGGAACAAAAGACTCACTGTGGTGGACCCGGCGGTGGAAAAAACTGAGGGTACAAAGGCCAATATGCTGATAGGATGCCTCTTGTTGCTCCCTCATCAGGTCTATAGTCAAAGACATGTCCCTGACATTCCTCCCGACATTCTCTAAAGTACTCCTCACAGCATCCTACTGTTTGTGAAACATGCAGTGTCGATCATAAATATCATCAACACGTAAACTCGTGTCCTCCATTGCAGAGAACATCTCATCATAACACTCTGGAGCCCCTCCAGCATTAGATGGACTAGCCTTATTATGCCCCTGTGGATGCTCATCATGGTGCTCAAACTCTTCCTCTTCTTCCGCCTCCATCACATCAGATTTTAAAAAGAAAGCATGAGCTGACACCTCTTCTCCAAACTCCCTATGCAAGTGTAAATACTCCTTATGCTACTTACCACAATGCCAAATCCAGCCCCCATTCCGGGACTCAGATAACAACTTAGACCTCTTCAACTGTGATGTATCAAAACAAAACCCTCCATCTACAACTGCTTTGTAACGATACTGTATAACCTCCAAGCTCAAAAATCGAAGGGTAATCAGACTGATCATGGCCCCAAAAGCAATCTTACCGGGCTGAGACCGGGCCTTCCTCACAACATAAATGAAAAGCTCTACCCAATCAGGGACCATAGGTTGGTCCCTCATCAAACACCACATCATTGCCACATCCCGAGCATCCATTTTATTTACCTCACCGTTCCCTAAAAAGGTGTTGGAAATCACCTTTTAACACAAACTCAATCCTGGGTGAACAATATTGTAATTATGCAACCCAGGCCCAAGGATATACTGAGTATGGGTTACCTCAGTCCAAAAGTGCATCACACCCGGGTTCTCATCAACTGCCAACTAGCCAGTTGTAGGCTGGCCAGTTACCCCAAAACATTCAGCTAACTGCTGCCTAGTCAATGAATAATCTCCACCAAACAACCTAAACCCAATCCTCTCATCATCAAGCTCCCTATAAGTCACCAAAAACTCAAGCACTAGAGACTTGTATGTATAAGCATGCAAATCAATTAATCCTCCCAGACCACCGTGATGTAATAACTGATGAACTGACTGATATAATCCCAAAGAATGCAATGTCGGTATATGAAAAAACTTAGTAGATATCACGACCTTCCTATCAATTTCAGTTCGTAAATCCTTCTCTACCCTACTCAAGCGAACGGTATATGCCATCGTATGAATTGTAATGCAGAAGAAAATAGACTCACAAAATGGGAATATCAGCTTTGGCAACAGTACCGCGGGCGCAGAACTTGGTCATCGTGATCGCGGATCTGGACTGGTGTTCAATGTCACTCGCGGCGGCTCGAGGAGGCTCGATTCCGTCTTCTCACCACAAACATGATGAAAACAATGGTTCTTCAAAGATACTTGGATGGGTTTAAAAAAATTTGTATATATCTTAGATCTGATTTTGTGGCTTTTTGAGGGTGAGGATTTGGTTTAAGGTTTTGTGTTTAGGATGAAGAAAGGATGAAGAAAGCGGGTTCGGATTTGATTTTTATGGAGGTTGGAAAAATGGGTTTGAGAGTGTTAATGGAGGTTTTGAGATTGGGAGTTTGTTAATGGTGGAAGTGTAGAGGTAGAAGAAGGAGTTGGGTAAAGAAAGAAGGTAGGGCCGGCCGGTTATGGAGGGGTAAAGTCGGAATTTTACCATCAAGTCCTTTTTTATATTATAAAACTGCGGACTGCATAGTACCGCGATCGCAGTGGGTAAATGTCGTGATCGCAGAGTTGTATGCTGAGTACTTGTTCATTGGTTTTTCGACAAATAAAATTTCCAAAATTTGTTCTTTCGAACCTAGTGTCTGCATGTTAGTCCGACAAGATTGAAAGGAAAAACTAAACTAAAACCAAAGAAAAGAAAAAGAAAACTTACCTCGGGTTGCCTCTCGAGCAGCGCCTTTGTTTAATGTCGTTGGCTCGACGGGAATGCCTTTTTAATCAGTATTTGGGGTTGGATCAACAAGACCCACCTCCTCTAGCACTTTTTGGCTTACTCCCTCATGGTATTTCTTCAATCTTTGACCATTTAATGTAAACACCTTTTGGGAGTCCCCATCAATCTATTCCACAGCCCCACGTGGAAAAACTCGAGCAACAGTATACAATCCAGCCCATCTAGAATGGAACTTCCCTGGGAAGAGCGTGAGACGAGACTGAAAGAGAAGGACCTTGTCTCCAACTTTGAATTCCTTCCTTAGGATGTTCTTTTCATGCCATGCTTTTGTTTTGTTCTTGTAATTCACAGCATTGTCATAAGAATCCAATCTCAACTCTTCCAACTCTTGCAATTATAATTTTCTGAACGCTCCATCTTCTTCAATTTTAAAATTGCACTTTTGGACCGCCTAGTAAGCTTTGTGCTCAATTTCTACTGGTAAGTGATATCCTTTTCCATAGACCAATCTGAAGGGAGACATCCCATTCGGTGTCTTATAAGCATTACGGTAGGCCCATAAAGCATCATTGAGCCTTAGGCTCCAGTCTTTCCTATTGGGTGCCACCGTTTTCTCCAAAATTGTTTTTATCTCCCTATTGGACACTTCAACTTGTCCAGTGGTCTGGGGATGATAAGCAGTAGAGATCTTCTGAGTGACATGGTACTTCTTCAATAATGCTCTCATAGTTTTGTTGCAAAAATGAGTACCCATGTCACTTAATAATGCATTGGGGATTCCGAACCTAGAGAAAATGTTGTCTTTAAGGAAACCTGCAACTTCTTTTGAATCATCAGTTCTTGTGGCCTTTGCTTCCACCCATTTGGAAACATAGTCCACTGCAAGTAAAATATATAGGTTCCCATATCATGGAAAAGGTCCCATGAAGTCAATTCCCCAAACACAAAAAATTTCACAAAATATCATACGAGATTGAGGCATCTCATGTCTCTTAGAAATATTACCCACCCTCTGACAACGATCACATGATTTACAAAAAGCATAAGCATCCCTAAAAATATGAGGCCGATAAAAACCAGCTTCTAAGACTTTCCTAGCAGTTTTGTTAGTCCCAAAATGACCCCACATGCATAGGAATGACAAAAAGAAAGGATAGATTGTACCTCAGAAGCCGGGATACTCCGTCGGATTACTTGATCAGTGTAGTGCTTCCATAAATAAGGATTATCCCGAACATAGAACCGGGATTCATGTTGCATCTTGTCCTTCTGAGCCTTGGTAAAATTAGGTGGGAACTCCCCTGAGACGAGGTAATTAACTATGTTTTCATACCATGGTCTGAATGAATGGACCCCAAAAATAAACTCCTCAAATCAAGGATCGAAATCACCGTCGAAGTCAGATCCGTGGGCGTGGACAGATTCCCGCGATCGCGGAAAATTCAAATTATTGTTTCCCTTCGCAGTCACAATACCGCATGTGCGGATATCATTCACCGCGATCGCGGATTCGGCCTCTCGAACTTCGAACAATGTATCATCAGGGAAACGCCCTTGAATCTGATCTTGGCTTCCTAGCGTATTTTCTTCATGCACAAGCCAACTTAGATGATCAACCACAAGGTTCTCTGCTCCCTTTTTGTCATTGACCTCTATATCAAACTCACTCAACAAGGTAATCCATCTAATCAGTCTTGGCTTAGCCTCCTTTTTCATCATCAAATAACGAACTGTTGCATGGTCTGAATATACTATCACTTTAGTCCCCAACAAATACTGTCTGAATGTCTCCAAAGTAAACACTACAACAAGCATTTCCTTTTCAGTTGTGGAGTAGTTTCTCTAGGCATCATTCAAGGTCATGGAAGCATAATGTATAAAATGAGATGCTCTAGCTTCTTTATGACCCAAAACAACCCCAACAATGTAGTCACTAGCATCACACATGATTTCAAAAGGTTGAGACCAATCCGGGGCTTGAATTATTGGTGCACTTATAAGGCGGGTTTTCAGCTTTATTGCATGCCTCATTGAACTCATAAACCTGTGATAGAAACTTGCATGGCCAAGAAAAGATCGCACTTCACGCACATTAGTAGGATAAGGCAAGGACTGAATGATATCAATCTTTGCCTTATCGACACTGGATGATACTATGTGACCCAAAACAATGCCTTGCTCAACCATAAAGTGACACTACTCAAATTTTAGAACCAAATTAGTTTCTACACATCTTTGAAGGACTAAAGAGAGATGGTTCAAGCAGGCATCAAAGTCATCACCATGTACTATAAAGTCATCCATAAAAAACCTCAATAAAATTTTCAATATATTCAGAAAAGATATTAACCATACACCTTTGGAACATCTCGGGTGCGTTACATAATGCAAATGGCATTCTGTTGTATGCAAAAGTGCCAAAAGGACATGTAAATGTCGTCTTCTCTTGATCCTATGGTGCAATGTCAATTTGAAAGTACCATGAATAGCCATCTAGAAAGCAATAATAGGAACGACCAGCAAGTCTCTCAAGCATTTGATCAATGAATGGAAAAGGAAGGTGATCTTTTTTGGTTACCGTGTTCAGCTTACGGTAATCAATGCAAACTCTCCAACCTGTTTGGACTCTAGTGGGGACTAATTCCCCATGCACATTTTCTTCCACTGTAATACCACCCTTCTTGGACACAACTTGGGTCGGACTAACCCACTGAATATCAGAGATGGGGTAAATCATACCTGCTTGTAGGAGCTTCAGCAGTTCCTTCTTGACTACTTCCATCATAGGTGGATTGAGCCTTCTTTGTGGCTGTCTAGATGGCTTGGCACCATCTTCTAGTAGGATCCTATGCATACATGTAGAGGGACTAATTCCTTTAATGGTCCAGCCTAGTGCTGTCTTATGCTCCTTAAGTACCTACAATAATCTATCTTCTTGTTCCTTGGAGAGTTTGTTAGAATTAATGACAGATAAAGCGTCATCCTCTCCAAGGAAAGCATATTTTAAATGTTCAGGGAGTTGTTTAAGCTCAACTTCAGGTGCCTGCACTATAAAAGGAAGCAACTTCTCGCTAGGGGGAGTTAGTGGTATGGGCCCAATGGCCAAAGCATTAGTAGGGGATTCACAACAAGCACTCAAATCAGCAAGGATTTCATGATTTCTCTCAAGCAATTCATAATCCAAGCATGCAAGATCAATGTCATGCTCTAGAACAGATTGTAACTCATCTACACAAGTAGTGTCAAAAACATCTTGCACAATAGGATCAATTACATCAATAGAGCACAAAGAGTGATCATCTTGGGGGTATTTCATAGCACTATCCATGCTATATTCAAAAATTTCCACATCAAATTCCATGCTTATGACACATTTACACATATCAATTTTTGTTCTAGCAGTTTTCATGAAAGGTCTACCTAACATAATGGGTGCAGCATGCACATCATGATCCATATCAAGCACAAGGAAATCAACAAGGAATATCAAATTGTCAACCATGACAAGCACATCCTCAAAAATCCCTTTCGGGTAGACTGTGGACCTATCAGTTAATTGAACAACAACACTAGTTTCATGCAAAGGTCCTAAGCTTAGTGAAGTGTAAACAGAATAAGAAATGGCATTAATAGAAGCACCCAAATCAAGCATGGCTTTATCAACTTTAGTGCCTCCTATTATACATGGAATGCTACTACACTTCTTAGGCATACGCCTTTGAAATACAATAGAGACATGTTCACTGACCTTAACCTTTTGTTTCCCTTTTATTTTTGGTTCCTTTTAATAGTGCACAACTCTTTCAGAAATTTAGCAAATCTAGGAACACTTTTAATCAGATTAAGCAAAGGGATGTTTACCTCACAGTTGGAGAACGTTTCAAAGATTTCCTTGTCATGTTCTGGCTTCTTTGTATCCTTGATTGCCTTAGGGAACGGTGGAATAGGCTTTTATGAATTCATTGGAGGAAAACGAGGTCAAACGTAAGAATCTTCGGGTTTAGCTACAGATCCGCGAGCGCGAATTGAGTCTCGCGGTCGCGGCAAACCGTATTTTTGGGAATCGAAAGCTCCTCGCCTCCGCGATCGCAAATATTGGTCACCGTGATGGCAGTGTCTTCGATTAGAATTATTTAGCTCTCAGTTGGAGTGCCGCGATCGCAGATGTTGCTCGTCGCGATCGCGAAGTCGTTCTTCAGAAAATCCGAATTCTTAGTCCGTGGATTTTCATACACCTCTATGTCTCTGTTCAGCTCTTTTCAACTCCTTAATGTGACACATTCTCCCTTGAGCTGATAGGCTGAGTTGGTAATTTCCCTGAATCTCTGGCCTCCAATTTGCCCACTGTAGTAGCTAGTTGACTGATTTGAGTCTCTATGTTCTTGATACTAGCTTGAGTGCTCTGTCCCAACTGGTCTACTGTGTTAGCAAGCCTTGCAAACATATCTTCAGCGTTGAATGAGTTGTTTTGATTTTGAACTGGAGGTCTAGGAGCATAAGGTTGCCTGAATTGTTGATTTCCTCCTTACTGATTATATTGAGGTTGATTTTGATTCCCATATCTCAAATTTGGGTGAGCTACTCAGCCTGGATTTTATGTATTAGAATAAGGATCAAAACGAGGTCTAGGAGGTCCATAGCCTATTAAAGCATTAACCTCAGCCTGAGGTTTCTGGAGTTGTGGGCAGGCATCAGTAGGGTGAAGTGTATCAACACAAATTTCACATGCCTTCAATTGTTGAGGGGTTCCTTTCAACATGAACCTATTCAGCACATCTTTCAACTCCGCCACCTCAGATCTTAAAGGAGAAGATGAGGAATCCATAGCATTGACTCCTTTTGCACCAGTTCTCTTGTGGAATTGCCTTGAGTTCTCAGATAGCTTAGAAAAGAGCTCAAGGGCATATGTTGGTATCTTGTTCATCAGGCTTCCACCACAAGCTACATTCACCATTCTGCGCTCTTCTTCCAACAATCCACCAAAGAAATAGAGCACTAGATCTTGATTAGAGTACCCACGATATGGGCAGCTAGCACACAGTCTCTTGAAACGCTCATGATAATCATACAGGCTCTCCCCAACCTATTGTTCAATATTGCTCAGACTCTTCTTCAAACTGTTCTACTTGGTGGATGGGCAATACTTCTCTAAGAATGTTGCTTTCATCTTAGTATAGGTATTAATGGAGCCTGGAGAAAGATAGTAGAGCCACTCATTGGCTGAATCCTTCAGAGAGAAAAGAAACGCCCTCAGCTTGATCTGGTCTTGAGTTATATCAGCAGGCTTCATACTTGAGAAGACCTGATCAAATTCAGCAAGATGCTTGTTGGGGTCTGCTCCACCCATCCCATGGAATTGGGGAAAAAGGTGGATCAACCCAGACTTCAACTCAAACTTGAAACCATCATTCAGCGCATGGAACTCTACAACTAGGGGATGTTGTTGGAAATTTGGGGCAGTTAGCTGCCTCAAATTCTGATCTAGATTCTGAGCTTCACGTCTCAACCTGGAAAGAGTCCTTTCAATCTCTGAATCAAAAGGCAAAAGAGAAGAATCAGTAACACGGGTGTGGACCATAAACTAGGGTCCACACCAGAGTTGATAACAATAAAAACTTAGAATAAAACAAAGTGTCCTCGACAACGGTACCAAAATTTGACTACCTGAAAGTCGTCGCGCCAAATCAAAATATAATCTCCAATTACTCAACTAGTATAGTTGGTAAGTCCGGGTCGTACCCAAGAGACACTTGTAACTCTAAGTAATATTATTATCAACTCAGAAAGTAATATAGGGGGGATTTTTTATTATTAATCTAAGACTTATGAAATTGAAGTAAACAAAGCAAACAATTAAACAGAACAAAGGTTGAGTTCTTATCAATTGAGGCAAAAAATCCTATTTAAGAATCCACTTTCATCATCAAGTTATTGATCATTGATTCAAACAAGTTATTCCCTATGGTTATTCATATCATGATCAGTATAATAAACAAGCCAACGGGTCATGTAAGTACTTAATATCAAAACAAACATGAAACGATCATGAATAATAATGATACTAGCAGTAGGAGCAAGGATATACAGAATACATGCAAATTGAGTTCCAACAAGTCAAATAATAAGCATGCAATCAATACTCTTTCTCAATGGTTTTAGTCCAACGAAACCTAAAACATTGAGTTGCTATAAAGATTAGGTTTTACTACGAGAAAACCTAGATCCAGCAATAGAGAATATCAATTCCAACAAGGTGATCAATCAAGTAGAAATCAATACAATCAATATTAATTATGCACAAGAGAATTGAAATAACATGTAGAAATAAACCTGAATTGTAGAATCTCACAATACACTTGAATCTAAAAGCTTCAACTTGAATAGAATTAAAAGGTTTAGTTCTCCATGAAAGAGAGAATACAAAAGTCTAGAATAATGAAAACTAGGTCTAAGAGAAGTCTCTCCAACAAAGGATGAAACTAGGTTTTAATAGTCTCGAATCAAAAACACGAAATAATAAGATAAAAGGAAACTAAAATAATAGAGTAAATAGATAGATAAAACGCTGCCTCCAACTTCTAAAATCTCCAAATGAGCTAGTGCATTCTTAGTTGGTATTTGTGACTTAATTACTAAACTTTTGATTTAGTTATACTGTCTGCTAAACTTCTGATTTAGCTTTCTCCAACTTTAAATTACACTGCATCCCATGCAATTTATTAACTTCTAGTCCCACTTATCCCCCCCCCCCCCTTAAGTTGGGATTTTCTCCTCGTCAAAGTGTTAATCTTAATACGAAGCAATATATTGATCACCTCTTATAAGCTCTAGGTATTTTATAAACGATAAGGACCCAAACCCCTCATCTAATCCCAACTTTCACTGTGTGGCATTACTTAAAAATCATCCAGAAAGGTGGAGGAAATATAAAGCATTTAATCTCTTGTAGAGACAAGCGTCAATTAGGAGATTTTTCTATAAGCGGTCAGTCCAAGTCGAATTTAATTATCGACATTCAAATTTCATGACCCTCATTGATCAACGACTCATCCTAGTTGTGTATTTCATGTATATGACTTGCCTAGCTATCAACTATGACCGCATTATTAACAACTCTACTAGGTCGTTTTTTTGAATGTGTGTGAGAGCTACTCAATTCTCAACCACTACACTAATTTATTTTCTTTCCCCTCCTTTATCAATGGAACCAATGGTTTGAGGCATCTTTCAACATTATATGATAATCCATGATGGTTCACATGACAATGTAAGGGTCCTCTTATATCACTTGAACTTAGTCAAGGAGCATATGAGACTTTTTATTTACTTGCATATTATGTTGGCTTTGCTACTAACTTGCCAAGAGCACAAGCCTTACATATATACAAGGTCACTCTTAGGAACAGACTTCTAGCCTCCGGATCTTCTAGTCCTATAATGTTCATGTGAATTATTATTTCAATTGAGTGACCGAGTGGATTATGCCACAAAAATATCTTATTGTCCACTAACTTCTAGTTAGTGATAATATATTATTCAATGGAAAACTCTTCTAGATTCATCATAACATTCACATCAAATTTGTCAAGCGCATGATTGTGAAAACTTCTAGTTTTTAGATAGTATGTGGTGTGACACTATTGACAAATATGATTTTCTACCATTTGAAAATATCGGTGATCCATACATTATTTTGGGAGCTTATCAACTCAAATCAGATAAACTATTATCTTGATTTCTAACTATATACCAAAATTAGATGCCTCTGTTGAGGGGTAAATTTTCATGAAATTTAAACCCTCATAATTAGCCTTATGTTAAATTAAGTTAAAGGTATCTAGAATAACAAGTTTGTGATACACTTGTTAATTTGATTCTAAGGACAAATATTAATGCGCTACTAATAGTCTAATGGCTAATTAACCCATTAAGTGGTCCAATGCCCAAATGGATTTTCATAAATATTTAAAAACTTTAAATAAATGTGTGTTGGAGTGGAAGTTATCAGATTGTATAACCACTCCTATCTACGTACACAAATCACAAAATAAATATAAAAAAAGAGGAAAAGTAATGAAAAGTGGTGATGGATAACAGTTAATGGCACTACTATAGAATATTTAGCAAGAACGTTGCATGAAGAGTCCTTACACTGTAATCGTTGTGTTGGCATTCAACTCGTTAAAAATGGGGTTTGTCTTCCTTTTCTTTGTTTTGCGGATGATACGTTGATCTTTGCCGATGCATCTTTTACAAATATGATTTTTATAAAACAAAAGCTTGAAATGTTTTCAAAAGTATCGTGCTTATCAATAAATTTTCATAAAAGTACTTTCCAAGTTTCCGATAATGTTTCTCGTCCACTAGCAAATTCGCGTGCAAATGTTCCCAATATCCAAATTACTTCTTCTATGGAAAAGTATTTGGGTATTCCAATTTTAGGCAGAGTTCAAAATAATGTTTTTGTAGAGTCTATTCCAAATCTTAAGAAACAACTCGCACAATGGAAGACTAATTCAATTTCCCAAGCTGGTAGGGATGTCCTTATTCAGTCTAATCTAATGGGTACAATTAATTATCTAATGCAATCCTTTTTGCCTAAAGGGGTTTGGGAGGAAATTGACACAATAAACATCATTTTTTTTGGAATAAATTTACACCTAATTATCACCCGTTAATCAGTTGGGAAAAAAAATTTGCACTCCTAAAGAGGAGGGTGGATTGGACTTGCATTATGCTAAAGCTAATAATTCGGCTCTTCAAATGAAATTATTATGGAAAATTATGACTCTACCTTCAAATATTTGGGCTCGGATCATTAAAGATAAATATCTTGGGTCTGGGTCTCTGCTCTTTAATCAAAGGAAAAATTCTTCTGTTACCTCTTGGCAGTTTGGTCGCCTTCTCAGTATTCGTCCGCCCTTTTCTTTGGGGATTTTCTAGATGGTTGGTAATGGTCAAATCATAAACTTTTGGATTGATATTTGGATTGTAAACTTTGATCTTACAAATGACTATGACAATGTTAATCCCATGCTTTGCGTTTCCAATTTTATTTTAAGTGATTTTTCTTTGGATTATTTGGCCCTCAATCTAATTCTTCCAACGAATATAATTGAACTTATTCGTCAAATTCATATTCCAAAAAATGTGGGTGAAGATCACCTTGTTTGGATTTCGACGGTAGATGGGTGCTTCTTTGTCCAGTCTGCCTCGACTTTGTCAAATTCACCTTCCCGACCTATGGTAGGGTTTGGTTGGATTTGGAAGTTGAACATTACTCCAAAACGTAAATCCTTTTTATGGAAATCTTTTTCTAATTGCCTCCCAATAACGGAAAGTTTAAATAGATTCTTTAATAGGGTCCCGAACTAGTGCGCGTTGTGTCAAAATGATATTGAAACTGCTAACCACTTGTTCTTATTTTATCCTTTTCCCCAAAAAATGATTTGTAATGTAACACCCCCTTCCTACCCTAGAGGTATTACCGCCAGTAACCTCGGTTAAGACTAAACCGAAGCTACCTAAGGCTTTAAACTGACTGAACAAACTAAAAATCCAAAAGTTCGATTCATTAAAATCATAACCAGAATGTAATAAAATGTTGCAAAAGAACTTAATCTTTATTACTTCAATATTACAAATTTTATTACAGCGAAATAAATACAAATGGTCTTAAAACAGCATTAGCTTTTATGACAAGATGATAGAACAATCTTCTATCTAAGCAAAACCTTTAGTATGTAAACTCTTAGCTTCTTCTTTCCCAACATAACTTTATAGTGGCCCATCCATAAACTTCGCTCAAATACAACTTGTGGAAACTTTTCTTCAACTTCTTGATCCACTTCTCAAAACAACTTCCAAGAAACACTTGATGTGTCGTATACAACGGTGGACACCAGCCGACCATGCAATTGAATAAAGTGGTCGGGTTAGTCTAATGAAAGACTAAGTAAGTGGAGAAAATGACTGGTTCTTATGGTAGTGACTAAACATATTGACATCGAAATCCTAATAACTACCGGTCGATGATCCAACAGTTAACAGTCCCATAGAGGATAAGAATGAGGCATGCATAATCAAGAGAGAGGACACCACATCTTGTGGTTCTTTTACGAAACATGAAAAATTGTTGGAAACTGAAATTAATCACATCACATTTTGAAAAGCCTCCGTCGACTAATCAGATTGACTTAATCAAAGTTTGATTAAGAATCATTCATAACCGGGAGCAAGAATGGCTTTCCGACTGGACGAATCATTCAGGAATATTAATGTGCTTAACGCACTTATCTTATATTACTTTCAAAACTTTTCACAAACAGGTTGGTGATTCATAATCGGCTCGAACTACTGCCGAAATATTTTGGTATAGTAGAGATCATCGGAGTATTTCATCCATTGTCATCTACCCTGTACCATGATCACAGGACTTAATCTATCCTTAATCTTTCATTTGCATATGGTGATGTAGAGATTAGAGAGGCCTATTACCCTGTCGTCTATACTGCATCGCCAATTGCACTTAGCTAGAGTGCGCATCACCCCTCTCACACGAAGAGTAGGGGAAGAGTCATGACCCACCATTAGGATTAGGCCCCTCCTAATGTAATCTTTTTTAAAGAGAGGAAATGGAACCATGTTCCCCTCCCTGAAACTACCTTAATTCAACAACAATGTCTCAGCGTGAGACAAAATACAAGGTCACACATAACTAACCTAAATCCAGTTCTACCGCAAAACTGAATAAACAACATGGTCATTATTTGTAACAAATATAACAACCTATCATATTTTATTAAGCACACAAGTTTTTCCCAATACAAATATTAAATGGGATTCAATTCCTCATTTAATAACAATAATGCAAGAGAGAACCGTCCACTTGCCTTAGAAGGCGTGCTCAACGTCCTTAGCAATTCAACAGTAATCTTTATCACCCTTCTGTCAAATATAACAAAAGATTATTTAACAACGAGCTCATGGATACACTTCTTATTTGTATTCTCAAATCCTACAACTTCCTAATCGATAAACGATTTGATTTCGTATATCGACTATATAATAAATCCTTAGCTATCAAGCTTTAAGGAGCCATCTTGGCAAAATTATAACTAATTATCCGCTTCACTTTTGAAACAATTTTCTAAATAAAAATTGTTCATTAGCAATAGTTCTTAAAGGTGACAAAATCTCGGATCAAACTGATTAACAACGAATCCCGAGTAATTATCCGAAGTCCTTTACCTGACAATCGGTGTCAAAACTTGTATTCGCTATAACTGAAGATCCGGACGTCCGTTTCCCGAGCGGTTTGAACTTGTGGGACCTTATCAACGTCAAGATTATAAAAACCATAAATTTAATTAGCAAAGCAGAACCGAAAGGTCCTTACGGTGGCTTAGAACCAACCCGCTAATTAATTTCGATCGTAATTACCTTCACTTGTGCCCATGGCTCATTTGGCTTGATAGTTGCTCGATCCCCGAGCCCAAGGGTGGCTGGATGTTGCCCGGTGGCAGCCCTCGCGGTGGGTGGTGGGTGGACGAGCTGGTGGTCGCCGGCGGAGATGCATATCGAGGCAAAGGTACGCCGGCGGTAACGAATTCTTCTCCCGCGTCCACGTTCCATCCTGCTCCAGTCTGACGCCGTCCTGGTTCTTTCTCCCTTGTTCGGTTCCCTTTTTCAGCAGCCAACACAGTAAGGAAGAGGATGATAGGTGGAAGAGAAGGCGGGGAAGAAGGGAGGCAGCCGGCGGCGAAGACGCTCGAATTCGCCGAGTCCGTCGCCCTTCGTTCACTTTCTTGAACCCCCTCCTCTGTTTCTATCCACTTCGTAGAACATATTTGATGAAAAAAATCAGGATTTTCTCCTTTATTAAGTAATGAAGGTCGGCTATTAAAGGGTTTTCCCGTCTCGGAACAGGATTCGCGTTAAAACGGTAAAATTATGTACCACGGGTGGAAAAACTTACTAAATACAAAACGTTCCGTAAATTATATAGACTAATAAAACCAATTTTCCATGATTTTATCTTGCTACCTTCAATTTTGAAGGCTTCCGTTTCGTATTTTAAATCCTTTACAATACATAATTAAAAAGACGGCTTATCCAATAAATATTCTTTTTCCACTGAAAAATCCTAGAATTCACACCGATCCATAAAATCATTTCTTTGTGATTTTAGGATATCACCAAGAATTTCTAGGATTTAATCTCCAACAAAAATATTGGATTAAACGTTAAAACGAACAAAGAGGTTAAAAGGATATCCGAGAAAAATTCAAAAATATCCTTAAAACCACAGTTATTACATTAGTACCCCCTTAAAAATGGTTTCGTCCTCGAAACCAAGGAGAACTCGGATCACAAGGAAAGATAGCACAAGCACATACACACAACCACTACAAACCTATACAGAAGTTAATTTGTAGTACCCCCTTAAACAACATTCTGTTACTTCTGCACAAAGTACAAAACAATCACTGCTTAATTACAAACTTCTTCTTTACAACATTCATTAACTTTGGAAAATGGCTCAACATTTCCTGTCTAGTTTCTCAAGTCTTTTCTTCACCTCCATTTTTAGACCAAGGTAACCTAACCAAAGGTGTTTTTCTTATTCACGATTCAACCTGACCTTTCTTCATAGGTGTCATTTGGTTGAATATCCATCTTATTATTGTTGAGTACAAGAGATATATTGAACGCATACTATCAAGGAAAACATTACGGATAGAATGCACTGAAAGTGGCAATGCCAACCGATAAACAAGCTTACCAGTTCTTTCCAGTATCTCGAAAGAATCCAACATGGCGAGCCTTTACGTTGTCTCGCTTTCCCCAGCGGAATATGCCTTTCAAGGCGGATATTAGAACAATAACGTTGTTCTTTACAATGAACTTAACATGCTCTCGCTTTAAAAAAAACAATTGTTGTTGCTTTTGAGCAGTTAGAACCCTTGATCGTGTTAGTGCGACATCAGTTGTTGTTCTCTTGGCCAAATCTGGCCCATGAAGAACCTTGTCAACAATGTCATTCCAACAAATTGACAACCAACACTTCTAGCCTTACCAAGCCTCAAAAAGAGTCATTTTCTTTATCGTGTGATCAAAATTCTTGTGTGTGAAGTCACTCAAACTCAAGCTACCATTCCAAATTGTGTGGAATCCAAAATACATATCCTCAGGAGTTTGAATTTGTTTCTTTGCATTACTCATCAGATTAATGAGGGAAGCCAACACTAAAATTCAATTCACTCCACAATGCTTGATATTACTCCTTTCAAAACCTTGGCATGAACCATCCATCTCAATCCGAGATAATAGTCTTTAGAGTTTTATGAAGATGAAACACTTCTTGCATGAACACTTCAGTTAACTTCTGTACTTTCTAAGTCATCTTAATTGCATTAAAATGAACACTCTAGGTGAGTTTATTAACAACCTCCATGTGTATCCTTCTTTCATTAAGTCTTGAACGACTAATGACAAGAATCCATTGTAACATCTTTCCACTTTCATTCTGAAACAGGAAGAGACTATAACATTTCATCTGATCTTCTATGCTCAATCAGGACTTCCAAACAAACCAAACACATCAAAACAAACTCGGTGACATTTCGCTTCATGTCAATCCATCAAAAGTTTTATCTTAAATCCTTATACATTAACTTGTGCCAGGATGAACTAATTAAACAAATAACTATGCCTACTTTGAAATAAGCTTTCAAAGCTCATCAACAACAGATACACATGAACAGTTTTGAAACCAATCAATCCATAATCTTTAATAACAAATCCCGGTGTCTTACTTTCTTGATCTTTTCCATTGATCTTAAATAATATTACTTTCCCATACTACTTTTCCTTGATCTGGTCAACAGATTTTGAATAACATCCTAGGGGATTCACACAAACATGTTGTCATCCAATCTAAACCTTTAGTACTTCTAAAATTAGTTTCTTTACGAGGATTACTTCAAATTCTTACTCAATTTCTTTTTTGAGATAAAATATCAGTATTACTTTAACCAAGAATATGAGATTTATCCAACACATGACAAGATAATAACCTATCTTGTCAATCCTTTACATCCTTTTCTCAACCAAAACTGAGCTTGGGCATACTGACATTCAGAAGTAGTTATCTCTCTCAACTACTTCAAACTACACTCTTACGCATTACTATACCAACATATTAGACAATAATACCTGTAGTCCAATAATTTCCAACAAAATTGTCTCCATTGACAATTTTTAGTCTTTTTCATCAAAGAACTGTTTAGACTTCACTTAACATTTTGACTTGTTGAGCAACCTAACTCTTAGGATTAAAAACATATCCTCACGTGTCCACTCTCTATATCCAACAACTTATCAGGCTGAGATTGAAAATCAATACTAATTTACATATCCAAACTCCAAACCCATTGGAGTTCTGCTTAAAGTCCTCACTTGACTATCTTATCTCAAAGAGATTTAAGTTTTCAAGACAACCCAAAAACAAATAACAACTAATCGAGAAATTACTAGTACATCCTTTATTCCAAAGAAATGATTACTACAATATCATTCCTTAGAAAGGGTTCTATCCCAGGAGTCCATATCAACTTATTTTCAAGGACAATTCCGCTAAAAAGGCAATGACTTTCTTAGGTCATGATGTCAACCATGATGAACTACTAGCAAACTGCTTAGAGAATTCCAATAATAGTTGACTGAAAACAATCCCAAACTTTTAGAGAAGTACGGAGTTACTCCATGCTCTTCAGAGACCAACACAGATTTGTAAAGAATCTTACCAAATTTCTTTACTTATAATCGAACTGTTTTGCGATGTTTGACCATACTCCTTAAATGGTATAGGGTACCAAGGATGTACTAACTCAAAGGAGTTTTACGAGATACTAGATATTGAAATTGCTATGATGCAAAAGAAAGCTTACATCTTTTCATCTCAAACAACTACACTTGCAAAACTCATATAATTGCAAAACTTATATGATTGCCAAATCATACTAGAAACGTTTTATTCTTTACAACCCAAGTGAAATCACTTATCAAATGGTTAGTTCCAAATTCCCATCACAACCTTTGTGTAATCATTCCAACCTTGACAAGAAATGTAATTCCTACAAATTTCTTATTTTGAACTTAAACCTGAGGAATTATGTGATCTAATTCCACCATGTGATCAGGATGGGGAAATAAAATCAACACAGCCCTTTACTACATTCTCATAGGAATAAGACATGTAATCTTGCCTTACCATGTGATCAAGATGGAAGACAAAATACATTCTTACTCACCACCATGAAAACCGTAGAAAATTTTATTCATGAATTCCATATATCAAATCAACATTTCTTTAAAAAATTCATAACAGAATTCTACAAAGTCGTAAGATTTTTCTCAAAAGAGAAAATCACAAAACAATTTTAAATATCCCTTAAATCATAACAGCTTGACAGGAACTCGACATAGGCTACTAACATATTTGCTTTAACTTTGAATACTGTGGAAACAAAGATTAGCTACTCTCTTGAGGAATTGGGCTCGTTAGCCAATGCATCATATAAAATTGCTGACCTTATTTTCATGATGCTACGAACGCTTTGCCCTAGTTCTGTGCTGACATTCGCACCTTAGCTGGCCTTTCCAACTTGGCCAAAGTTTTGAATCAAAATTGAGCCTCAAAGGAGCTAAAATAATCTAATTCACTTCTGAGCCCAAAATTTCCCTTCGAATGTAACACTTCATTCCTTCCTCAAGGTAGAACCTGATTACATGCCTCAACTTTTTCTTACTTAGAACATACTGCCAAACTTTTCTACAATCCCTAGTATTGAGTAATCTCTGTCTGATTTAACTCAATCTCAGCCCAACTTAATTTCGCAAGTTCAATAAAGAGTTGATCGCTCAAATCCACTTACTTGCAATCCTTACGAAAAAAGTGATTCCAACATCTTCTTACTCATAACAAATTCTTCCAAGGTCGATCTCAACTTGTATCTCTCCTTGACATCTCACTTTAAAGTGATGTAACAATAATATATTACCAAAATTCAATGCTTGAGATCATCCATTTGCAGAACAATATCCCTTCTGCAACTTAATTGTCATTTAAATTTCGATATCCAAAAGTGAAAGCTATCAAACTCTCGTGACGAGTTTACGAACTTTCGATCCTTTTATCTTCAAATCAGGATGTTCCTTTAGTTTCCAATATCTTTTAACAGAAGAATGAATGCACATGGCCAAACAAAATATTCTTAAACCTATCCCAATTCAACATTGGTAAACAAACTAGACTTCTCCATCATTCTTGTCTTCTTACTTAACCATAAGGAGAAGACATATACCCTTTTTATTAGCTCAAGTTCAAACCACATTGCAAAGGAAGAACTTGTGCTTAGGAGACTTGCCGACAATTTAATTGTTTCACCGGTACCACCTTAGACATTATATTTGACAGATACAAAATTTTCAAAATCCAAACACAACTGAAATTATCCTTTCAGCGATAGAGTCTAAGCTTTATTGACGATAGATGATTGCTATATTTCTCCCAACTGTTTAAAATATCACAAACAAACATACAAAAATCATTCCTTGAATGATCTTCTCAAAACTGAACCTTATCATTTCCATCCTTGAAGAAACATAAGCCAATACCATTGGCAATTTAGAACATCTTACTACTGATTCCATTACTAGTCAATTATAGACCTCAAGTCTCTTCTCATTATCCCGAGTTGGGTATCATACACGAAATTCCCATTACGTGTCACATAGGTTAATTATTTGGATATCAACAACTCATGTAATCAATTAACACTTGTACTAAGTAGTTAATTGAACATAAACACATCATCAATGAACTTCTTCTTGTTCAATCCTTTTTAACCAATCAACCTTATTCACGACAACCTTGGTGATTAACCACTTGTGCAGCATTTGATCTGAACCAATATTCTCCCTTTCTTCCTTACTATAACCAAAAAGAGATTCCCATTCCATTTAGGATTCTCAATCCTCTTAACTCAAAGGATAACAACATATATGAAAATCCGAGTTTGAACACTATCAGGTTAAAAATTGAGTTGTATTTTCCAATAGATTAACAATTCAATTGATCCAACATTTGAGCACTTCAAAGTTCTTCAACTTCCAACTGAGCAAAGAAAAGTACATATTATCCATGATTCTATACTATAGAGTCACACACATAGTTGTTGAAGAAAGTTTCCAAAGGTAATCCCTTTCTATTCATGATTCTTCTACCTCACTTCATGATCCATACTGATCTTTTAGAATTACTCAAGACTTATAAGATTCACCAAATCTTACCATTGAGAAGTAGAAATCCCAACTCCAAACTTTTATTGATACTCGAATTTTAAAATTCAGAAATTCCTATAAGAATATACTCGTGAAAACTCTTAATCTTATGACTTCAATGTCAAAGAAACTCACTTTAAAATTTCCTTTTTAAAGACAACACTTGAACTTTCACATATCAAGAAAAGAAATTAACAATTTCTTTCACATACATGTGAATCATGACGTTTTTAAACAAAATTCATAACTTGAAATCTTCCATCATACGAGCTTAAAATCGGAAACCTTCAAAATAGAAAGTCTTTATGAAGTACAATACTTAACTTCAAAATCTCACAAGAAGTTTCCTAATATGGAAGAAGCGACGAGGGTACACCCAATTCAGACTCTCAAGAGAGAATAGGAATTCATTGAGAACTTGGTCTAGAACCGAGTCAACTTTAGGAATCTTCACCTAATCTTACTTTGGATCCTTCTCGGAATCCATTCCCATCTCCAGGGAATCAAATGTTCACCATAGGACAAAACTTACTACCTCATGTTCTCCAATTCTCTTTCCTCTTTCTATCTCTTCACGAGTCTGACCTCCAATCTTAACCACTTTCCATAAATGGTTCTAAGATAACACCCATATAGAATTCTCCGTAATTCTATATAAAAGATGAAAGTCTTAAACAAGACTTAGGAACATTTAGCTCTGATACCACTTCTGTAACACCCCCTTCCTACCCTAGAGGTATTACCGCCAGTAACCCCGATTAAGACTAAACCGAAGCTTCCCATCTCCAGGGAATCCAAAAGTTGGATTTATTTTAATCATAACCATAAAATAATAAAATGTTGCAAAAGAACTTAATCTTTATTACTTCAACCTTACAAAGTTTATTACAGCGGAATAAATACAAATGGTCTTAAAACAGCATTAGCTTTTATGACAAGATGATAGAACAATCTTCTATCTGAACAAAACCTTTAGTATGTAAACTCTTAGCTTCTTCTTTCCCAACATAACTTTATAGTGGCCCATCCATAAACTTCGCTCAAATACAACTTCTGGAAACTTTTCTTCAACTTCTTGATCCACTTCTCAAAACAACTTCCAAGAAATATCTGATGTGCCGTATACAACGGTGGACACTTGAGGCATGCATAATCAAAAGAGAGGACACCACAACTTGTGGTTCCTTTACGAAACATGAAAAATTGTTGGGAACTCAAATTAATCACATCACATTTTGAAAAGCCTCTGTCGACTAATTAGATTGACTTAATCAAAGTTTGATTAGGAATCATTCATAACAGGGAGCAAGAATGGCTTTCTGACTGGACGAACCATTCAGGTATATTAATGTGCCTAACGCACTTATCTTATATTACTTTCAAAAAATTTCACAAACAGGTTGGTGATTCATAATCGGCTCGAACTACTGCCGAAATATTTTGGTATAGTAGAGATCATCAGAGTATTTCATCCATTGTCATCTACCCTGTACCAAGATCACAGGACTTAAGCTATCCTTAATCTTTCATTTGCATATGGTGATGTAGAGATTAGAGAGGCCTATTACCCTGTCGTCTACACTACATCGCCAATTGCACTTAGCTAGAGTGCGCATCACCCCTCTCACACGAAAAGCAGGGGAAGAGTCATGACCCACCATTAGGATTAGGCCCCTCCTAATGTAATCTTTTTAAAAAGAGGATATTGAACCACGTTCCCCTCCCTGAAACTACCTTAATTCAACAACAATGTCTCAGCGTGAGACAGCATACAAGGTGACACATAACGGACCTAAATCCAGTTCTACCGCAAAACTGAATAAACAACTGTTGAGGGAGGGTTTCTTGACAACAAATAAATTTATAATCAAGACCCCGCTGAGTATAGGGGAGTCAGGGTCGTTCCACAGGAAGCAAGGTTTGTTTATCTATCGACTACAAAAAAAATAAAACAAAAGCAAGCAAAACACACAAGCAGCCTCGTTAACGATGTTGTCAGCCACGTTCACGAACCACCGAGAATAAAAAGACCAAAACTAATGACCTAGACAGGTTCAGTACCGAGCCAACGAACTCAGTAACGAATATGATCTTGAATGAAATCAAATAAAAACGAAAATATCTAGGACAAGGGTTACCGCAACATAGCCATGCACACAAGCTCGTAAGAAGATAAATATAATGCCTTTAAATAGATAGATACATCAACTTTCATTGACTTAGCAAGTAAATTAATCTACTTTCATAAACTAACTCACTCCAGTGCTTGTTTTGGATCTAAAGCTTGAAACTTTCGTACTCAAACACTATCAACCTTCAAGTTTATAACTTTCTCTTTCAATCAAGTCAACAACTCAAATTACCTCAACTTTCATCTCGGTATAAGCACAACAAACAATCTCAACAATAGATAAAAGGCATTCAACACATAATCTTACTCACCAAACATGCACAACTCTGCCGGGTTTCAACCCCGACCCTAGATAAAAAGACTACTCACTAATCATGACTAAGAAACTAATAACATTAATCAAAGAAAACATTGAAAACAAAACACTACTCAAATTAATAAGAAATATCGTCTTACAGAGATTCAGAAGAAACCAAAAACACCAAAATAATGAATCAAAAACACGACTAACGACCCCGGTAACTCTCGTCCACCGAGCTCTTCAATCCCGACTCCGATCCGTTTCTCTCTTTCTCGGCTCTTCCTCCTCTCTCCACTCTCTCTATCTACGATCGATCTCCCCTCTTTCTATGCTAGATAGAAGGGTATTTATACTAAAAAAACTAGAAACTAAAAAAGGCTAAAAGATATAAACTTTCCTAAAAAGATAGAATCTATTCTAAAAGATAGAAATAAAATCTAGAAAGATAAAAAGACCTAAAATACATAATATAATGACCCTAAAATCATAAAAAGATACTTTACCGACACAGAAATAAATTCCCGCACAGGATCGGTGAGTCATAAAGTCAACTCTCGAACATCCTCATCTCGTGGCCTCGTTAACGAGCCCTCACAGCCTCGTTAACGAGCTTGGAATTGGCTTCTTCAACACTTCTCTTCCAAAAACTCGAACTTCAGCTTCTTCCTCTTGTATTCCTCCATGTTTTATCATAGCTCTCCAAATTCAGCTCCAAACAACACCTTTTCCTTGCTAAAACCTACAAAAAGACACAAAACGGAGTAGCTTCCATACTTTTCACAAAATATGCAAAACTAGCCAAAAACTCACAAATCTAACCCTAAACTTATCAAAACTAAACCTAATAACCTAAGAAAACCTATCAAAAACTATACTAAAAACACGAACATCAACAACATGGTCATTATGTCTAACAAATATAACAACCTATCATATTTTATTAAGCACACAAGTTGTTCCCAACACAAATATTAAGTGGGATTCAATTTCTCATTTAATAACAATAATGCAAGAGAGAACCATCCACTTGCCTTAGAAGGCGTGCTCAACGACCTTAGCAATTCAACAGTAATCTTTATCACCCTTCTGTCAAATATATCAAAAGATTCTTTAACAACGAGCTCATGGATACACTTCTTAGTTGTATTTTCAACTCCTATAACTTCCTAATCCATAAACGATTTGATTTCGTATATTGACTATATAATAAATCCTTAGCTATCAGGCTTTAAGGAGTCATATTCAGGAAATTATAACTAATTATCCGCTTCACTTTTGAAACAATTTCTAAATAAAAATTGTTCATTAGCAATAGTTCTTAAAGGTGACCAAATCTCGGATCAAACGGATTAACAACGAATCCCGAGTAATTATCCCAAGTCCTTTACCTGCCAATAGGTGTCAAACCTTGTATTCGCTATAACTGAAGATCCGGATGTCCGTTTCCCGAGCGGTTTGAACCTGTGGGACCATATCAGTGTCAAGATTATAAAAACCATAAATTTAATTAGCAAAGCGGATCCAAAAGGTCCTTACTTTGGCTCCGCAACCAACCCGCTAATTAATTTCGATCGTAATTAACTTCACTTAAGCCCATGGCTCGTTTGGCTCGATAGTGGCTCGATTCCCGAGCCCAAGGGTGGCTGGGTGTTGCCCGGTGGCAGCCCTTGCGGTGGGTGGTGGTCGGACGAGCTGGTGGTCGCTGGCGGCGACGCATAACGAGGCAAAGGTACGCCGGCGGTAACGAATTCTTCTCCCGCGTCCACGTTCCATCCTGCTCCAGTCCGACGCCATCCTGGTTCTTTCTCCATGGTTCGGTTCCCTTTTTCAGCAGCCAGCACAGCAAGGAAGAGGATGATAGGTGGCAGAGAAGGCGGGGAAGAAGGGAGGCAGCTGGCGGCAAAGTCACTCGAATTCGCCGAGTCCGTCACCCTTCGTTCACTTTCTTGAACCCCCTCCTCTGTTTCTATCCACTTCGTAGAATAGATTTGATGAAAAAAATCGGGCTTTCCTCCTTTATTAAGTAATGAACGTCGGCTATTAAAGGGTTTTCCCGTCTCGGAACGGGATTCGCGTTAAAGCGGTAAAATTATGTACCTCGGGTGGAAAAACTTACTAAATACAAAACGTCCCATAAATTATGTAGACCAATAAAACCAATTTTCCATGATTTTATCTTGCTACCTTCAATTTTTAAGGCTTCCCTTTCGTATTTTAAATCCTTTACAATACATAATTAAGAAGACGGCTTATCCAATAAATATTCCTTTTCCACTGAAAAATCCTACAATTCACATCAACCATAAAATCATTTCCTTGTGATTTTAGGATATCACCAAGAATTTTATAGGATTTAATCTCCAACAAAAATATTGGATTAAACGTTAAAACGAAGAAAGAGGATATTTGGCTTTTTCTTTGTAATCTTCGCGAGATTTCCTAAACAATTTGAGCACCACTTTGATATTAAATATTAACTCTAATCATTTATGTTTTTTATGGTGGTACATTTGGTGTCATAGGAATGCGATTATTTTTAACCCGTCTAGGATCTTATCAAACTGTCTGCCAGATGATTTAGTGTTATCACAACATTTTCAATGGTATTCTGCAAATCCGATTGTTCAAAAGAAAAATCCAGTTAGAAAAAGACATAATAATTTCGCCGTGGGTTAAAATGCCTCCCAATTGGATAAAATTAAATTTCGATGCTTCTAACAAACAAAATTCAACTACTTTTGCAAGTTTCATTGCTCGAGACCACAAAAGTAATATCATTGGTTTGGAAAGGAAAGAGTTGCCTTCTCTGAGTGTTTTACAAGCTGTAGCTTTTTCTCTTTTATTTGGTCTTCAATTTGTGGTTTCGTCTAAATTTTCTCATGTCATTATTGAGGGAGATAATCTTTCTCTTATTAATTCGATTAAAAGAAAATGGAAAATTCCTTGGGAAATTCATTCTTTAGTCCAAGATATTAACTCCTTGCTTGATTCTGTTCCACATACTCAAGCTTTTAATTGTTATAGGGAACGTAATAATGCAGCCAATTTCATAGCATGAAGAGTTGTCTTCGTGCCTCTTCTTCAACATTTGATCCTTGCAACGGAAGAATTGTCAGTTTGTAATGCTACTTTGTCAGAACGCTTAAGCTTAAATGTTAGTCAACGTCCTATTATTTTGGAATTCCTCTAGATCATCAAAAATTATGATTTAGGTTGGTCCTATAATGTACTGGTGCCCTAATGTTTTCCTTGTATTATAAAAAAACACTTACAACCCCCGTGTTCTCGCACTCCACAGTTAAAAAGGAAAGTGACAGATTTAATTTGGTGGGAGTTAAATGATAACCACTTCTTCCTTATAAAAAAGAATGGATGGGATTGGGACGTTTTTAGGGGGCTTCTTCCTCTCTCATTCAGATTCTTTCTCCTTCACCTACGTACCATTCATTGCAAACAAAAAAAACGCATCGGAAAAAAAATCAATCTGAGGGCAAAAATCAAAGAAATCAAGAGCAAAGAAAAAAAAGGAAAAGAAGAGAAGCAAAGAAGAAGGTAGAAGACGGACTCCTTGTTCAAGTGTTCTTCATGTCATTTTAAATCGAGAGCAAATGATTCAAGTGGATCCTCTTGAGTTTTTTATGGCTAAATCATTCAAGTTTCTCTCAGCATTTTAACTCGGGGACAAAGGATTCAAGTGGATCCTCCCTGATTTATTATGACAAAACTGTCAAAATTTTGCTTCGCCGTTCTAAATCGGGGGTAAGGGATTCAAGTGGATCCTCCATGATTTCTTATATATAAATTGTCAAGATCATACTTCACCATTTTAAATCAGGGGCAAAGGATTCAAGTGGATTCTCCCTGGTTTCTTTTGGTTCAAAATTCTTCGTATGGAGAGATTTAAGCGGATCTCGATCTATAGATCATACTTTGACATATGTATGCCCTTCAAACGGATCTTTGAATGTAGAAACTTGAGATTCAAATGGATCTCAAAATACTTAAAATCCTTAATTTTCATGGGGTAAGTCTGCCAAATTTTGTGTAGAATGAACAAAAAAAAACAAAGGACGAGCAAAGCAAACTGTTGTTGACACTGGAATCTACCCTAATACATTATAAAGTAGAACCTAAGTCTGTTCTAAAATTTGCGCCACGTGGCATTTTTGAATAAATTAATATGAAATTATATTTTAATAAATTTTGTAACAACTTATACTATTCTTCCTATATATACTAAATAGATAACATGTTTATATAATTTTTTATGTATATAATTTTCTATCTATGATTATGTATTAGTGTACTACAATAGATAACATATTAATATAATTTTTATATACATAAATTCCTATGAGATGATATTTTCCATATTAATTTCATATTTATATCTCTTAACAAGATTTAGGGCCTTAATATATATTTTTATCTTTTAACAAGACTTGAGCTCCAAGTATAAAATTTATATCTATATAATGATATAATTTTAAATAATAAATTTTTTATGTTGATATATTTTTATTTTGAGAAAAAGATATAATTTTATGTTGATGACTAAGATTATATGTAAATATCAAAAAAAATAAAAAAAATTTAATTTTAATTTAAATTAATAAAGTTAGATTTTTTTTATCTTTTTATGCATTTATATTAAATATTTTTTTCTGAAATGAAAGTTTGATAAAAAAAATAGAAAAATTTACAAATCTTGATGAATACTTACTTAAATTAAATTTTGATAAAAATTTACAATACATTTTTCTTAAGCTTTATATTTTATTTTTTCATATTTACTAACATTCTTATTATTATAGAGTAAGAGTTAAGAACCCTAATATATAATTTGAATAAATTAATTTTAAAAAATATTTTAATAAGTTATATTATGTTTTGTAGATAACCAATTCTAATTATTATTATCTTTATAAAAAAACCAAGTATTTTATACATATTAGTGTCTAAAAAAAGAATATATTATTTAAAAATATTCAATAAAAAGTAAAATTAATATTTCAATAATTTCAATATAAATTTGGACAAGATCTCCACAAATAATGAAAAAATATTTAAAAAATATATTCAATTAAAATCTGGAGTATAATCTAAAAAAATAATTTGTCTATTGCATAATTTATTATGATATTATATAAATATATTTAGTATTTAAAATTAATATCCTAAAATTGTATTTTTTAGTAAAATTATCCCGTGAATATCACGGGACTTTAACTAGTTGAAATATCAATCTGAATTAATTTTCAGATTTTTTTGCAAAAGATGACGTGAAATTGTGAAAGTGATTAAAATTAAATAATTAGCGCTAAAAATGTGTTAATAAGACGCCCTAGTAATCTATTTCAAAGAAGGAATATTTGAGTGAATCTGGTGTTGGCAAGTTACACTATTTCTTTTGGACCGGACTAGATTAGAGAATGTTCAGATTTAGTCCAATTAAAAAAAAAACTCAGTCCAAAGAGATGATGGGCGGAAAAAGAAAATGATTCAAAATCATTAGGTGATCATGAATTTCATGCACCGAATACATGCAACTACGAGTGTGTCTATTAGGCCCCAAAAACTAGTTGGAGTTGTTTCAACTAGTTGCGCCAACTAATATAAACATCGTTTTTTTGATCTAAAAACACTAGCAACTTGTTGGAAAACTAGTTTTTTTGAGAAAGCTATTTTTTAAAGCTTATGCACTAGTTTTTGAGTTTTTAGTAGTTTTTGAAAAAGAAATAATAACTTTCTAAATAATAGTTACTTTTTAAATATTAAATTATTATTATTTTATATCAAATGGAATTTAAAATTATTATATATTATAATAAACTAGTTGAACATTACCAAAAAGTGTTATATATTTTCTTAAAACTTCAACTAGTTTTGCAACTCCAACTAGGTTTTTAATGTCTTAACAAACACAGCCTACGTCAACAACAAATTTGCTTTATTACAAATTGTCCCGTTAATGTGCATAAATTACAAGATGGATCCCTTTGAAATATAAACATTAAATTCATCATGATCGATTGCTAATTAACCTTAGCGGACCGTCACAAATTAAGTCATTACCAGAACTACGTAAAGACTTGACGCCTAAAAAAGGATACGTAGGTAACTCGATATCCAATATCAGGCTCAGTCTCAAATCCAAAATTAAATCATTAAAGTGAGCGAGAAGGCGAGATTAGTCAAGCTCAAAGCATAATTAATTATGCATGCATAACCCATATTCTCAAAATTATTTGATGAGTAATATAAAATTATGATCATTTTAAAGCACAAAGCTTGATCTAAAAAATATCATTGGTCATAATTAGTTTGGGTTATGAAATTAAAAATTACTTTTTAAGAACTACGTACGATTTGATACCTTTTAAAAGTGTACGTATGAAAATTGATAAAAGACAAATCAAATGCCATCGAGTTCAATCACAATCCCAAATCGAACTAAAATTTCCAAATCCAAAAACCGCACTAAAAATAATTGTACATGTCAAATGCAAACGACTAGATCATCCTTCCTAGAAGGTGGGTCTAGTATCTTTTGCGTCACGCAAATGATAGTTGGAGTGGTCTAGACGACCCTTCCTAGACGGTAGATCTATTCTTGTTCCTATGATGCATGAAAAATCTCACACACAAATAACAACCAAAACACTCTGAACTATGTAAGGCTTGATTCTCTTTAAAGAAATACTTAGGCAAGCCGTCAAAACTCGGGTGCAGCCCAAATCATAAAACAAACCAAATATTTTGTAAGTGTATGACTTTTAATCAAAAGGATAAAAAAGAAAGGGTCGAACTCAAATTTAAAATCAAACAAAATATATTTTATGAATACTTTCATATTTTTGTTCAACAACCTCAAAATGGGTGCATTAAGAACTTTTACTATAGATTAGACCGTCTTCCACACTATACTCATAAGATGTGGTTCTTGTACAACTAGTACAAGACTGATGATCAATTTGGTCATTTATGGGGTATCCTTTATCTATATCTCAAATGTTCTTCTAGACAACAAAATTAAGCCACGACATCCTAGCTACAAGTCATAACCATGACTAACGGCCGCATGCGTAATATAACGTAACCTCTTTCTACAATAGCCGCTATTTTTAATAGAAAGAAATATTAAATTTATTAATTTAAATATTTGTTCAAAATAGAAAGTTATTCTATATTATGATTTTCATAATTATAAACCTAATTAAAAACATGGTGGTAAATAAAATAAAATTTTAATTAAAATATGAAATTCTATTTTCCATTAGCCTAGAATTTTTAATAAAAAAATGAATGGGGCTTAGGCGGAGCCCGTCCATCTCGGCCTATTAATTTCAGTCCATAAGACTTAAGAAAATAAAAAACTAAAAATGGAGGATGTGGGATTTGAACTCATGTCATGACCTCCACACTTACACTCACACTCCCACCACTATGCCAAGTTCACTTGTCATGTTGGCCAATGCATGCTTGCCTCCCAAAATTGGCCAATATTCTTTCATCTTTACCTCCTCTCTCCTCCAATCAAACCCTTGTAAACAAACTCACTTCCAACTACTCATGGAAGACCTCCTTCTCCATGAGAGGTCCTTGACCATGGTGGTGGATTGAAGACTCCATCCCTTTCAATTTTTATAGTGAGGAAGACACACAAATTCACTCCATTCTTTCTCCTCCAATTTTACTCAAGATCCAAGTTATTTTTCTGATTATTAATTGCCGTTAAAAGCTGATTTTTTCTTCAAAAAATCACAAAATAATCCCTTTTTCCTTGTGTGGTCACCAGAGCACCACCTTCGTGTAGGTGTCTTCGACTCCTGCTTCGTAGTTCCCACTAAATATCCTATATCTGCTGGTGCTCAAGGAACGATGCGATGTTGAAGCCGTGGAGTTCCTCTTCATGGATGTAGTTGAAGACGACTCTTTAGTAGATCAATCATATGTAATACTTGATATAGGTTTGAATCACGTAGAAACGCTTTCCGAAATCAATATTTCGCCCCCTACATAGCCTTGAGGAATCCATGAAATTTGAAGTGAGATAAGACAAACCAACCGATCTCTAACAAGGCTATGAAAGAGATCGAACCTTAGAGTTCATGTAAAAGGATATTAGACTCTATTTGAAGTTCAATCATGGAGATGGACGCTCTCCTCTGATTATGTGAACCCACGTGAACCAACGTTCCAACCCGACACCAAACTCCCAATAGCCATATATATAGGCAAAGGAAAAACTGTTTCAGGGAACGGTTATCGGCGGTTACCACAAGTTACCGACGATTACCAAGTGCCACGAATGGTTATCCTCAATAACCCACGTCACCCATCAGTTATTAACCCGTTAAAGAAGTTACAATGTAGTTACACACCGTTTAAATGACCGTTATCAACAATTAACAACGTGCCGAAATTTTAGGCACGCGTCAGAGAACTACTGTTCCGAACCACTGTTCCTTCCAAGGGAACAGACATTGTTTCCTCCAGTAGGTAACAAATATTGTTCCTTTTCAGGTCGCAACTTCTCCTTAACATTTCCCTCTAGACCTCAACTATGCTTACACGAGCACGCACTCCGCACACCCAAACCCGCGACATAGCAAAGTAAGATCTCATAGTGTCGTATGAATCCCAATCACACTAAAAAGCACTGTTCCCATATAGGGAACAATCACTTGATGACACTAAAATCACCAACAATCCTCCCCCATTTTAGTGTAATCCTTGATTCATAAAATAAGCAAGCTTTTATCCCAAACTCATGCATAAGCGAAAATGCCGAAAATGATTGAATTTCCGCCTTAGTGTAGTGACACATTTCAAACACCCCGGAATCATGGTGTCCTAAGGATTGAACCAATCAACCACTTTGGATGCATGAAGATAACACACACATAAGCTTCGTTACATCTCTAAAGTTTTACTTGACTCTATTAAGGGCCTCGAGTCCATATCTATTCATGAACGTATGTGAAGCCAACCCGGAGCTTCATGAAGCGGCCAAACCTCACGTCCATATAGGTAGATCCTTTAATCGTGCACCTACAATTGCACTTTTTCAAAGGATCTATTAAGAAGACTATGCCGTCAACCTCCAACTTGTAGGAACAGAGCACACCTTTGGGGATTGTTAATTTGTGCTCACAGTTTCTAGGTATGGGCTTTCCACATTGAATTCTGTCCCTAATTTTCATTAGGTAGGAATTGGGTATCCCATCACTAGAAAGCTATACGGGTCTTTTATCCATCCCGTTACAACCAACCCCTTCGTCAAGTGGTTAGCCAAACTTGTTGTGACCGAACTAAAACAACAAAATCACACTACGTATCACGACCCATGTCATACCTTCACATCTAAAAGACGTGACAAGTAATAACACATTGTGACAATGATCGTTCCCCTCTGGCCAGAGATATTTTACTCACATAGTTGAGATCTGTTTCGGCCTTCACGAAACATTGTAGATTTTAATCCATAGTCGTTACCTTAAACAAGGCTACAACTCACACTACCAATTTCGTTCCAATTGTAAAAATCAGAATGCTAGATCATTTTCCACATTCCATGAAATGACATTGTTCCCAAATAGAAATATCCATCTACTTCCAAACAATAACTCTCTATCTAACAATTCAACTTGCATTCAACATTTCCATTTCCAAGGAAATTATGTCATTACTAAGACCACAATCCATGGTCCTTACCAAGTAATCGAGTACCCATAACCAACCATGTAACAAGTATATTCTTATGTAAGAACTTTGTACTCTTCCTTGTTACACTTACAGTTTTAACAACTCATAAGAAAAATTGAGTTAAGATACCATCATGCTTCATTAGGCATAATCTACAAACTCAAATCCATGAGAGAATACAAGAAATCAAGGGATACATTTCCAAGCAAGAAACAATCGTTCATGTCAAGTGACATCGTTCCCAGGGGACACGTTTCTTGTCAACAGACATCGTTCCCAAGGACAGTAACCCCAAGGATTAACTTCGACCTCCCCCATGTCCTTCATAGAATTTTTCAATTCTCATGAAATCATACATATTGTACATGCTACACAAACACCATCGTTAGTATACAATTAAGAAATATAACAAACATCATATAAATATAATACAAGTACAATATGCAATAAACCGACTAATCTGTATAAATACAGTAGAGTCAAATAGCCAATCTGTGAAACACAATAGGGCCTTCATTAGTAGACTTAATAAAGTAATCTGTCTAGGGAACAGTAGACTTAAATTAAGTAATCTGATATCTAGTAGACTTTACTCAAGTAACTTGTTAAAGGAACAATGGTCTTGATGTAAGTAATCTAGATTTAACCATGAGTAATCTACACACAAGGTATAGTAGACTCATATCATCGTTTATTCTCGATCATATCCTTGATAATCTTATATGGCTATCAAATACCATAAAATACAACGTCCTATAATAGACTCTTGTTCTCATACAATTTTTATCAAGGAACAAGCATCAATCCATCGGAAACAGATTCGTTCCATTGCAAGGAACATTCAACGTTCCCTTCAAGGGTACATCTTTCTTAAAAGAAAAATGCTTCATATAGACAACTACTATAACTTATTCATATCCTTCAGGAAACAATAATCTTATCAAGGAACAGTTCCTTCATGGGACCATTCAACGTTCCCTTCTCGGGATTAGTTATCCGAAATTCATTTGATCCAAAATTCAGCTTTCCTTATACAATCATATAAAAATCTCTTATATATGATTAATCAAAACTTGGGTATTACACCAATCATTTCTCATTCACTAAGTAACGAGAAAACATTCCATGATCAAAAGATCATGCATGGGTAAGGATCAACCATTACCACACTTTACATATCATTCATTAGAACAATATCAAGGAAAAAAACCCTTACCAAGATCAAACATGAGAGAATTCGGATCCACCTTTATAGGTTTTTAGGTTCTTAAGTAGGACAATCAAACCTTTGATCTCCTCCAACTTCAAATTGGTTGTCTTCCTCGAAAGCCATTGCCATATGATTGATCTCAAAATATTGATTTCGAATGTAGGTGTCTTCGACTCTTACTTCGTAGTTCCCACCAAAGATCCTATATCTGCTGGTACTCAGGGAACGATGCGATGCTGAAGCCGTGGAGTTCCTCTTCATGGATGTAGTTGAAGACGACTCTTCAGTAGATCAATCATATGTAATACTTGATATAGGTTTGAATCACGTAGAAATGCTTTCCGAAATCAATATTTCGCCCCCTACATAGCCGTGGGGAATCCACGAAATTTGAAGTGAGATAAGATAAACCAACCAAACTCTAACAAGGCTATGAAAGAGATCGAACCTGAGAGTTCATGTAAATGGATATTAGACTCTATTTGAAGTTCAATCATGGAGATGGACTCTCTCCTCTAATTATGTGAACCCACGTGAACCAACGTTCCAACCTGACACTAAACTCCCAATAGCCATATATATAGGCAAAGGAAAAACTGTTTCAGGGAACGGTTACCGGCGGTTACCAGAAGTTACCGACGGTTACCAAGTGCCACGAATGGTTATCCTCAATAACCCACGTCACCCATCAGTTATTAACCCATTAAAGAAGTTACAATGTAGTTACACACCGTTTAAATGACCATTATCAACAATTAACAACGTGCCCAAATTTTAGGCATGCGTCAGAGAACTACTGTTCCCAACCACTGTTCCTTCTAAGGGAACAAACATTGTTTCCTCCAGTAGGTAACAAACATTGTTCCTTTTCGGGTCGCAATTTCTCCTTAACATTTCCCTCTAGACCTCAACTATGCTTACACGAGCGTGCACTCCGCACACCCAAACCCGCGACATAGCAAAGTAAGATCTCATAGTGTCGTATGAATCCCAATCACACTAAAACGCACTGTTCCCATATAGGGAACAATCACTTGATGACACTAAAATCACCAACACTTCGGCCACCACCCCTTGCCGTCGGCCACCACTAGCCGCCACCACTTGCTCGCCGGCGCCACTAGGACCACCTCCGACCCCTGCTGGAGCTGCTGGTTGTTCACCCCCCCCTTGGAAGCAAAAAAGGAAGAAGGAATAAGAGAAGGAAAAGCCCAATTCTCGCCCATTTCGATTTCCGAGCCCGATTCCGTCCCGTTAACTCTCGGTATAATTTTCCGACTCGTACTTTAATTAACAACTTTTTATAAAATAATTTCTACACATATATAATATTTATTTGAATTAATTGAATAAATATTACAAGTGGGCTAAAAAGGAATTTATGGAAATAAATTCATTTGCATGCTCATTTAACTATTCTATAATTTTTTATAAAATTATTTAAGACCTCACCTTAAAAATAATAATAAAGGGATATTATTATTTGGTTATTCTGACTAAATTATTAAAATAAATAATTTAGAATAAATACCTTACTCTTAAGAAACGAAAATAAGATAAGGTGGTTATAAGAAATGAAATAAGGATTTTAATATAATTCATTTCTGCATATTATCTCGGATTACTAGGTCAAGTTCTTGAGATCTCTAAGTCATTGTAAATTTCCGAGCCCTCGTGAAAGATCGAACGAAAATCAAGGCAAGTGGATATTCTCCTTAAAACTTTTCCATATCTCGATTCTGTTAAGCTTCTATATGTTGGGAACAACTTGTTTGCTAAAATAAATGAATATAGGATATATCAATTGCTAGAAATAATAACCTCTTGTTAACGTTATTATCGTAATTATTATTATTATTATTATTATTATTATTATTATTATTATTATTATTATTATTATTATTATTATTATTAGTAGTAGTAGTAGTAGTAGTAGTAGTAGTAGTAGTAGTAGTAGTAGTAGTAGTAGTAGTAGTAGTAGTAGTCGATCTTGTTTGTTGTGGCCTTGCTTGTTTCAATCTCTTTTCGAGTTTTGTTATGGAATTAATATATAATAAGGGATGCGGGTTTGGCCCTGAACATCTCTCTATAATATGTCGAGTGGTACGGCTTTATGCTATCCCTTCCCGCGACATAAGGATCATGATCTATGTCCTCTCTTATTCGTTGGAGGGATGTTACACCCTAGCTAGGTGTCGGAACTCCGTTCCTTTAAGTGGACGACTCTTTCACAACCTCCAAACCCTTAAAAATTCATAAATAATATGAAAACATTTGGACACGTATTAAAGATAAGTGCTAGTGTACATTAATTAAATTGAACTGGGTTGGATTAGTACAACTTGGAAGACCAACCCGACTCTCGGTTCTTTGACGATCGTCTTTCCAATCTGAATGCTTATTCGGGCTTGTCAAGGTGGGTTTGGTACTTAAGCGCCTTCAGGCCACCTCCCCAATCTGGAGCTCGAATATGATGAAGTTGGTCGATTCCGAAATAAGAGTATGAAAGGCTTTCTAAAACTTGATGTGTAATAAAACATTCCCAACATTAATTGTACTCTAGGAGGAACTACAATCTCGTTGTTTCCTTCGCTTTCGGATCCAAGTTTATCTCTCTTCGAGATTAACTATATTCCGTCCTTATAAGTTCCACAAAATAATTATAACTTTCAAGTACATCTCTTCTATTCATATCCTTGATGAAATAATGAAATTAGCAAACTACCCTTGAGAATTTCCATTCTCACTTGCTTAGTCTTCTTAAACTAACTCTGGTGTTCCACATTTTTGCCTGGTATTTCTCGCCCTTTGTGAAAAGTATCAGACTCTAGGAAGTTCCCACCGAAGTTTCAAAGACAAAGGCTAGAAGGTTTGAGAAGAGTTATGAAAGGATAGAAGGTCAAGGCAAAACAACGTTGAAGGAAGGAAGGAAGATGGTGCACTAGTTCTTCCATTTTAAGCCAAGCAAGTCATCATCACTTGAGTTGTCTTGAGGAAATATACTTGTATTTTCAATACGTGTTTTCAAACCTTTTATAATATGGGTTTTATATTCCGTTGTTTGATGTTCATGTTTTTAGTATAGTTTTTAAGGTGTTTTCTTAGTTGTTTAGTTTAGTTTAGTTGAGTTTTAGTGTTTGTTTTGTATGTTTTTGGATAAGTTTGCATATTTTGTGAAAAGTATGGAACCTACTCCATTTTCGTGTTTTTTGTAGGTTTTCGAAGCAAAATAGGAGCGTTCTGAATAATTTGAGATCGAGAGGATGGAAGTGGAGTATGGTCAAGTCAAGGAAGGAAGAAGATGCTTAAAGATCCCGTCAAATCCAAAAGAGAGTATGAAAATGTACAAATAATCAAGGAAAAATAGGCTCGATACCGACCCTATGGGTTCGATACCGAGGTCTGTTGCAAGGCAAAACCGAGATGGTTTAGCAATCAAGTGTACCGACCCTGCAAGGGTCAATACCGAGGCTCTCAAGCTTGGTAGATGCACCGACTTCGGGATTTTTATATTTTTATTCCGTAATCTTTTTAGTTTAGGAAATTCTATCTTCATGGAAACTTTATAGATAGCTTTTCTAGTATAAATACATTTGTTTTAACCTGGTTTAGAGGTCGTTCAGTTGGAGACAGAGAGAGAAACGTGTGAGAATTTAAAGACACGACTTTTCTTCTTGCTTTTAGTTTCTAAATTGCTTTTGAACACTACTTGAGGAAGAAGGTCGTGTTCTAAAGACAAGTTTCGAGTTTTAATTTAAGTAAGCTTTTGTTTTGTTTCATATAATGTTTTCCTTCAATCTTATTGCTTGTTTCTTTTCAATCATGAGCAAGTAGTTCTCTTTTCTAGGATTGGGGTTAAAAACTCGACATGATTGTGCATGATTGAATGTGTGATGAATGCTTGATTGCCTTTTATCTACTTGTTTTTTGCTTATACTTTAACGAAAGTTAGAGTAATTCGAGTTTATTGCTTGATCAAAAGAAAAAGTTTTAACCTTGAAAGTTGATGTTCTTTGTTAACGAAAGTTACGAACTTTGGATCTAAAGTAAATAGAGAGTGAATCAATTCATGAAAGTCAATTGATTTGCTTGCTTTAATCAACGAAAGTTGATATCTTTATCTTCAAGGCATGTTATTTATCCTTCACACTATCTTAATTGCATGATTATGTTGTGGTAAACCCTTGTCCAAGATATTTTTCCCACTCGAAACACTTCTTCGTACTCTATTTTTGCATCAGTACCGAGGTTGCTACATCGGTACCGAGCCTGTGTGTTCTTGCGTTGTTCGCTCTACGTTTAGTGGAAATACAATCTCGATACCGACCTTGACAAGGTCGGTACCGACGTGTTTGCAACTTTGTTTTGTTGATTCTCCTTTGCTTTGTTTTGGTTTCCGCTTTCTAAAATAGTAATCAAAGATAACTTGCTTCCCGTGGACGATCCTGACCACCCTATGAACAGTGGGGTCGCCGACTCGAATTTGATCAATCCGATTACTATTCTGAGCCTGAACGTGTCCTTCATCACAAGAGACGAGAAAACAGTACAATGGCTGCTGCACTTGAGGAGATGGCCGAGCAGATGAACATCCTCCATAGGCAGATGGATGCGTTACAAGCTGATCGAGATGATGTTGCTGCTGTCGCCGAACGTGAACGAGTAAACGTTGAACGTGAACGAGTAAACAATACTCATTTACAAGAGCAGCTAAATTCTATCCCAAGGAATGCCAAACAATATATGCATCCAGAACTTAGGGTACCAGAATCTGCAATAGTGCTTCCTGAGAAAGAAAGGGCTTTTGAGATAAAATCTTAGTTTATATCATTAATTAAACGGGCTCAGTTTCAGGGAAAACCAAGTGAGTGCCCTATGGAGCAGAGCATATTCGTAATTCTTTTGATTTCTGTGACACCATTGTTGTTGATGGTGTTTCTTTAGAATATGTCCAACTAAAAGCATTTAAATGGTCTCTTGCAAGTAAGGCCCTGAGCTGGCTAGAAAGCTTACCTCCTAGATCGGTAAGGACATGACGAGCCTTGCATGACTTGTTCATGACTAAGTTCTTCCCTCCTGCCAAGACTACGGAGTTAAGGAAGCGTAATATTTCTTATCACCAGCTGCCTAACGAGACATTTGTGGAGACATGGGAGCGATTCAAGGAGATGCTGAGGCAATGACCCACCCATGGTCAACCACAATACCTGTTGCGGGAGATATTTTTTCAGGGTATAAATGTTGAGACAAAGAACCACATCAACTTGCATACTGCTTGTGGTTTTATAGAGATGGGGCCTGATGCTTCATGGAAATTATTAGATAAATTGACCAATTATGATGCCATGTATGGGACCCAACAACCACCATAGCCTCAAAAACGGCTCTATGTTCTAAACAAAGACGAAGTTGATCCCAATATGCAAAATCAATTCTTACGTGATGAGGTCAACCGTTTAAAGAAACAGGTAAGAGCCGCCGAGACATATGCTGAAATGAATTATATGAGAGGATAATACAAAAATCCTCCTGCTAATTATGACAGGCAGAATAATTATCCGAGTTGGGGAAATTCCAATCAAAATCAAAACTATACCACCCCTTCACCGGATATATGGCCCGCACTTTATAGACCTTCGGGCTATCAAGAGCAACCATCCTAGGTACAAGGACTTCATGAAGGGATCAATGGAGTGAAGAATGAAATCAATGGAGTCCAAGCCAACCTCAATAATCAAATGAAACGGTGGGGAGAATTCGAGAACTGGAAGAAAAGTGTTGACTCACAAGTGGGGAACCTTGCTGCACAAGTTCCAAGACCTCAAGGGCAACTCCCGAGCCGCCCCGAAGAGAACCCGAGAGGACAAATTGAAGTTGTACACCTCGAAAGCGGAAAGACACTACCGGACCGTGCTCAGGCTAAGGACAAAAAAGGTCGTTACTGAGGAAGAAGATCTGGCCAAGATCGATAACGAGCCAAAAGGGATCGATACTGAGCCTAACACCCTTGGTATCGATGCTCCAATGCTCGTTACCGACCTCAATCCAGGTAAGTCCTCGACACCGAGCCACTCCCTTAGTCCCATGCTCGATACTGTACGATTCGTAAACGAATCATGTGGTATACATGTAATAACCCTCCCTAATAAAAAATTGATAATTATTATTTGTTGGTAATAATTATTTTAATTGTTACATATAATAATTATTAGACCGATAAATTCAGTTCATCCTTTTTCTTCAATCAATTAGGACTTGGGTACGTTAATTAAAGTACCCAAATGCTCAAAACACAACCCGAATATATATATACGAGTATACTCGTCATGATGTCGTATGGATCATTAGATTAATGGAAGGATAAAACATATTATTTGATTGACATATTACCGAGATCGAGATATATAAGTTAAACATACATGATGCTTTATATATTTTCGTCCCATCTTCGAGTGAATTCTAATACACCGCCTACTTGATTGTTTGTAAGACGTAAATGTTGACTTTTCTTATTCAAACTAGATAGCTCTACCAATGATGAACTTGATTTTTTTTCAAGATAAGTTTAGCCACAACTTTTGACTTTTAAAAGGATAGAATTCAATGAATGGAGCCAAACTTGTCTACATGGTATCTACATGTACTTATCACGTTGAAATTATACAATTCCTAGAGGTTTCCATCAATTGAACTTTCTTTAGTTTTGTACATGTAACCGAACTCATTTTTGAGAAGCTTTAGTCAAGCCATCATTTTTGACTCAAGTTGGACTTTTTAGCCAATTCACTTGTACTTATTTAGATATATGTATGTTGGCTACTTTACCCAAGAATATTTATACACATAACCTAGCCACAATTGTTGACTCTTCATGTTTCAAAGAATCGATCAACATAGATATTTATCTCTTTGGTTTCCTTCCCATAAAAACCTCATTGGAATACATTCTATTTCTTCTCTCTCTCTTTTTTTAGCCCTTTTGATATATATTGGTAATAGGCTAACAACAAAGGAATGGAGAAAGAGAACCAACCTCCATCACCGCCTCTCATCTCTCGATATTTCTCCTAGATACTACCTTCCTTCCTTATATTTCTTGGCTCCCTCCCTCTCGTGAATCTAAACCGAGAACCCCGGGATCATGGACATGAATACGTGAGTATGAGAGCTTGAGCTGGTCATCGATCACCACCATCTCCGTTGTTTTGTTTTGGAGAAGCATGTTACAAGGCTTACTTTGAAAGTTTTGTACAAGCCTTCACACATCAACCATAAAGGAAGGAAGGAGCTCTAACTTTAATCCATCTAGGGAGGATTGTGGGTGGAGGAGTGGTAGTTTAAGGAGAAGGAAGAAAGGAATGGTGGAGACGTGGTTTTATGAGAAGGATATGTAATTTGAGAAGTTTGTGCATTTCTGTGCAATTTTGGAAATTTGGGGCCAAATCTGTAATTACTGAAAAATTATGGGCATCATATTAAGGTTTGATGATTTGGGCGTTTCGGGTAATTCTTAAACTAGTCTAAGCTAGCTAAGAAAGAACAAAGGAAGAGGAAGGTTAACTGGGCAACCTTGGTTTGCGTTTTATCGGTTCCACTCGAATGTCTTGAAAAGCGTGCCGACCTTGGTTGCACGTTGTTCGAAAAGGGAATGAAATGCTTTAAAAGGAATTAATTCTTATAAGCTCGTCGTTGAGGTAAGTCGCCTAGACTTACTTAGTTATCCATTTTGATGTGTATTGGATGTGTAGATATGATGTGTAGAGCTGTATTTTGGATTCATCCCTATATATTATATATGTCTAGTTAAAAATAATTCCCTATTTTGGAAAAATATAATAGATGAATAATATTTTGTATTTTGTTCGGATTTCTAAACATTAGCACCAAACCGATGCAACTATGATTAGGGATAGTCGGGAAGGCGGAGACATCCCTAACTTAGTTGTATGTCAAGGAGGGCCCCTTCAAAATTATAATAAAATGTTTTGGCGAGTGCTCCAGTGGAGGCTTGACCAGGGGTAAGAAGGTGAATGATGAGGGTGTGAGTGGTTCGGATAAACGGTGGACGGAGCCGTCCACTACCCCGCGTAAGGCTGGAGGATGCCATGCTTGTTAGATAAATGTTATCGATTGAGAATTGATGAGTTGCGATTGAACTATTATAGAGACGAAAATTGATTGAGGTGATAATAAGTGAAATGATGTGATAGTATTAGTTTGCATCGTATGACTTTAACTATTATTATGTGGGTCTTATAACTATAAGTATTGTTGTGCACTTGTCTCCTTTTGTGTAAATACTAGATGTGAATTATTCTAATACTATTGTTATTATGTATATGATTAAACTGATTTTGGCTATTACATATGTGTTTGCCATTTAGTGCATACTAGAATTGTTAGCTAACCCTTCGGGGCGTTGATATTTTTAGGATCCAACACACATGCGAACTATGCTTCAAGGAAACTCTTCCAAGATAATGTTGGGTCAGCTCGACATGGCGTGTCATTAGGATTCGTCGGGTTATTGTGCAAGGTATTGGGTTAATGTTGTCTTTGAGAATTTGTTAAGTTGAGAGCTTGTGAGTACAAAGGAATGGTTGGAAATTTTGTTTGAGTTATTTATGTTGGAAAGTTGGTGCATACATGGTTGCCAATTCGAATTTTAATAAAATATGAGTTGGATATTTTCTTATTTTCTCGTCGTGCCTTTGTTGCAAGATCCATGATGTGAATTTGTTGTCAGACTAGCCTAAGTGGACCCATGTGTGGTCTAATACCGAGTAGCATTCCGGTATTTACAACTGGGGTGTTACAAATTGGTATCAGAGCGAGGTTGACAACAAAGGCACAAGGAACTTACCAATGAAAGTATGTGAGGTCCAACTTTGAAATAAAAATTCGGCCGAAATTTTCATCTTTCAATGTTTTCCATTGAAGCATTATGCATTGTTGGGTAGAAGGACACGTCGAGATGCCACAATCTATTGGAATTAAGCCCTTAAACATCTTTTTGTTTATGATATTCGATAATGTTTAGATTTAATTAGAATGGTCAGTGGACATTTTCGAGACTAACTTATCCAGGGACAAGGATGCTCTTATAAGAGGAAGAAGTGATAAATGTAATGAAATTAAAGATGTGTTAGCATAGAACCTAAAGTAATACTTAATTGAGATGAGAATCGTTAAGCCTAAGGGGATACTTAAGAACTATTACTAGAGTCTTATCTCTCTAAGAGAGGCTATGGTTGATCTGACTTGAGTGAATATGGTCATGGGGAAGAACAGTTATCGGACATGGTTATGGAATTAATAGTTTTGGGTCACGCTTCAATTGCTTGCATGTGTGAATATAGTATTGGAAAGTTGAAGACGAGGGTCAACGCTCATAAGAAATGGTAAGGAGTCACTTAGAGAAGAGATGAGAGAAGAGGATTCATCATGGTTTTGAGGCGCCGATTACCAGTGATATTAACTTTGAAAAAATTATTAAAAAGTTGGTTGGGATAACGTCACGGACATCTTTGCTCAAGTGTTAATTATGTTGGTGACTACGTGAAAAGAGAAAGGTAGGAGAGTTTGTATTGGAAATACAAGAATAAATATCAGAATTATGACCTTGGAAGGCATAATTGGAAACTAACCTTTCCTGAATGTTTGAAGTAGGAGGATTAATGAGCTACCACTACAAGGAAAGACGTGATCTAGTACAAATTTACTCATAATTTTTTGGTTGCACCGTTGAGAGTACATTTTTGGGATTTAGATTAACTATAGTATTATAATGACTAGTGAGGTTGGAAGAATCTATTTTAAATACTTAGCTTACATAAGGATCTTGGAATGAGGAACAAACTCTGCCTAGATTTGTTGGACACTAGTGTGATTTAAAGTAATAAAATAAGAAATGACATATGGATGATAGAATATCCATGGATAAATGATGGCAAGATAATGGATGGTGAAAGCCAATAAGAGCTCAAGGAATGTTAATTTATCCAAAGAAATGTGGGTCCAGTAACATCAATCAAGTTGTTGAATAAGGATTTTGGTTGATTGAAGCGTGTCTTTCATGAAATCAAGTAGAGACTAAAGCTTTTGGATGCGCAAGTTGAATAAGAGTTTCGGATGATTTCTGTATGGGATAACAAGGACTTTATCCTTACAAAGACTAGAATATAATGATGATAAAGAGTAGGGGTCATGACTGAGGTGCATAAGTATAAGTATCTTACCACATTATACGTTGAAGTTATGGGCTTCAATAATGCAAGTGGAGGGAATAGATAAAAAAATGACTATATATGTCATGAGGAGTTATTATAGCAAGATTCGATGAGATTTGTGGTGAAGAAGGAGGGCTCAATTATGGAGTAACCATTTTAAAGAATGAATTAAGAATGCTCTAAAGAGCAAGTGCCCGTGTCATTTTCTTGCAACGATGATTTATTAGATCATCTACAAGTAAAGTGTTAATCCTAAGCCTATCTATGCTTTGGATATCATTGACTATGGATTAAGGATGAAGATAGGTTGAGGACCAAATTTGGAATAAGCTTCAGATACTATAAGATTATAGTGATAATGTTTAATGGAATGAATGCATAATAAATGCTCAAGCCGTTGATGAGTTGGATCTTCAACAAATATTTGGATTAGAATATGAGAATCGGCGTACTAATGTCATTTTTAGTTTGCTATTGTAGTTGCACAGAGGGTGTTAACTACTTAAAGATCTCATGAGGAATTGTTTAGAAGCGCCATCTATTTATAAGGAATCAAATGCAACTCTTATGTGATTCATGCAATATTTTAAGGTATGTAGTTCCGATTGAAAGAAATTAGGATGGGTTGAGGTAAACTGAAGTCCTAACTATATGGGAACTTGGGTAGGAGATGAAGGAATATAGTATTTCAAGTCAACTTAGCAGTACCAATGAAGTATGAGAAATTCCCTAAGCATGACCTAACCTCTGTTATTGTGTTACTAAATCAACATGTTTGTTTGGATCAAGACTTTCCTGAAGAGATTTGAGTAGTGGAGGGAGGAATTGATTTCCACACCTAATATGATTGTTCATAGAACCCTAATAGATACAAGGATTATACAAATGTGTGTGTAAACATTGGTATGTGGATTGATGTGAAGAGGTCAAATGATTACCTACCCATCTCTTGAGCTTGAGACAGAGGAGATAAACATGGAGACCTAAGAAAAGGAATTAGTGAAATTGATCCATGTGAAGTAGCACCTTACTCTTGGAGGTATCATGTTAAATGAGCCAACTGAAGCTCAAGTATAGAATTGATAGAATATGTTAATCGGGAGTTATGCTATGAGAAGGTTTTAGTACCTGATACGAAGGTTTGACGGAAAGTTGAAGCCTACTGTGGATTTGAGAATATCATATTAGCTATGTACTAAGCATTATCAGCTCACTTGAGTGGAAGAGACTGGTCATAGATAAAAGATTGGTTATAAGTCAATTGATGCATTAGAAAGTGTTATAAGGAGACCAGTCGAGATGTAAGAGGTTAACTATCACAAAAACATTTGGGATTATAAGGTCGAGTTTAACTATCACAAAAATACAATCTAAATTAGAGAAATTTACAAGATGTGACAGATTCCATTCTCTCTTTACGGATAAGTAAAGAGGACACACGCTCGAAAGGACGTTAATGAATGGTTATAGTTGAAGCTGATACGATTAAGTTGAGAAAGAAATGTTTGAATAGTCAACGAGTAAAGATAAGGCACAGAAGACTGGTAGGGAATCTTTAGCTACCTCTCATCTCTGAGCAGATGAAGGAAGAAATGATGATAGATCCATAATAGTTGGTGTAATGATGTTGTCATAGTGGAGGTAATAAAATGAGCTTGGACAACACTTCTCTTTCCAATTAGAGGAAAGAAGTACTTAATGGATTGAAGGTTGTGTTGATAAGGTAAGCTTAAAAACACATTCTTGACATTAATGGCAAGATGCTTTGTGATACTAGGCACTATTTCACATGCCTTATCACTCATAATGTGATGTGCTGATAAAGGAAAATGGTTTGGATGCTTAAGGATTTGTTGAAAGTTGTGACTACGTAGAGATAAGAACAATTTCATACGATTATAGTTTGAAAATCAGGCATATATCTAGAGTGGATTCAATTGAAAGTATGAGAGGAATGGTATGATTTGAAGGGTCAAATTACAATGATAATTGGATGACTTACATAGTAGAGGAGTAAGAAGTACCTTCCATTTACTGGATACAATTGAAGTAAGAGGCAATGGTTAGATAAGACATGCTAACAAGATAGAAACATCAAATATATGCTCAATGTCTATGTCATGATCAGAATTTAAGTGGACGAGGTAAGACTAACTTAAGGAATAAAGAGATAGTACTAAGAATTGGAAGTTGGATGACTTTTTTCCCAACTTTAATGGGTATTTGTCTTGTGTCCTAGTTGACGCAAGTGAGATAGTATATTCAGGAATCCATAGTTATGAGATTGACAATACAAGCAGAAAATGGAATAAAGCATACTTATATGGAGGTGTTGGTTAACAATCATGGACCAGGGTAACGAAAAATAATGAAGTCAGAAGAGCTTTTAGTAATAAGTTGTTAGCCTCGATAAGGAATTCAAGAGATTACCAACCGTAATTTTATATGGATTTTCAATTAAAGGAACTTTCTTGAGAAAATACTAATGTATAATTCTTTACTTATGCAAGGGTGCATAAGTAACTTCTCTACTCGATGTCATTAGTCTTCACGTTGTTGCAAGAACATCAACCTTAGATTGAGACAAAGAAGTCAAGTAAACTTTCTGGATAGATTGGTAGAAAGTCTTGTGGATCAGATATACAAAAAAGTATTGCTTTGCATTTCTATACAAATAAGCAACCCGAGTTATGCTCTGAGTTAATAAGCTAGATTGCTTAATTGGTTGAGACGTCTGATGGAATTTAAAATAGTTCATCTATAATGTTGGTTGGTATCCATCAATTAAGATGATGCGTGTGTTGAATGAATCTCACATTCTTGGATAAAATGACAATGAGATTTAATCCAAATGTTCATATGAGAAAAGATAGGCATGAGTTGTAAAGGGAAATATGAAGTAGTATGTTTTGAAAAAGAATTATTGATATAGGTACTCTAATTCAAAGGTGGTTGAAAAGAAATTTAGAAATAAAGATTGAAAAAAAAATAAGAAGGTGTTTTTAAGAGTTGTTTTTATCATAATAAAAGAATGAAACGTTCTTTAAGGGGAGTACTTGAGTAGTAGATCCTCTTGTTATGTAGAATCGTAATGTATGTGCGTGTTCTTGCATGGCTACGAATAACTTTAATTGTTTCTAGTTTCGAGGACGAAACTATTTTAAGAGGGTACTAATGTAATAACCCTCCGTAATAAAAAAGTTGATAATTATTATTTGTTGATAATAATTATTTTAATTGTTACATATAATAATTATTAGACCGATAAATTCAGTTCATCCTTTTTCTTCAATCAATTAGGACTTGGGTACGTTAATTAAAGTACCCAAATGCTCAAAACACAACCCGAATATATATATATATATATATGTTGGATCGTAAACCGTTAGCAAAGAGCTTGGGAACTGGCAATTAAGCTGTTCCCAAGGCAGCGGAAATAAACAGTTCGCAAGTATTAAAGACAGTAAAGGACACAATTCCTTTATAGAGGAACCCCACTACAACCAACTAGTTGTATGGGTAAACCTCTACCTCCGCTTGGAGGATTTTGAATGACTTACTTATATTGATTGCTTTGTTCCTTAGTTACAACAGCCGGATTCACACTTCTCTATTCCTACGAGTTCTTCCTAACTCTAGCAACACTAGTAAATCCTCTCAACTGAGTTCCTAAGCTCACAACAGCAAAATACAAGTAACTCAAACCTTACACCGACTTCTCAGTTCCCTTGTCTCTAGGAACTTCGGCTTCACCGTCGTTGAGATCACACACTCGTCGTCGGGGACTTCTCTTCCTTTTCTTTCTTTTCTCTGGTGTGGGTGTTTGTGAGTTCTGGGAGAAGTACTCAATCCGAGTACTATTCATTTGGCTTTATAGTCCAGATGAGCTTGGGCAGTAACATCTTTCGTTTGTGTCCAAAATGCCCCTTGCTTGATGCCCAAGTTGTACTTTCTTCACATGTGACTTTGGTTTTAACTAGGTCAACTTCTTGGATCAATCGGACCGTTGGATCAAGCGTGACAGTCTGATCCTCAGACTGTTCCTTTGGGTTGTCCAAGACAGAATCCCGCGATCTGCGCTGAACGGTCGTTGTCCTCACATGTGAGTTCCCATGTCATGGGAACTGTCTTGTTCAGAGTTCCCTTGATGGAAACTCTTCATCGTTGTAAGCTTGTGTTTTCTTGATCATTTCTGGGAGTTCCCATTTCATGGGAACTTTCCTCTTCAGAGTTCCCTTGATGGAAACTCTTCATTGTGTCCTGCATTGCTTTTTGGTCATTCATAAGAGTTCTTGGTTGTACCTGTGTTCCTTAGAAATACTTGAACAAACCACATTAGTTCCCTATGGTGTTTGTCATTATCAAAACTTAAGAGAATTAAATCGTTGGTCCGTTGTTTAGAACCATAGGTCCCAACAACGTCCCAACAATTTCCCCCTTTTTGATGATGACAAACCCATCACAAAATATGCAAGTATTTCAATAAATGATATGCTGATGAGTTCCTAAGTAAGATTTTGGGAAGTCACTTCTAGTGAAACAATTTGATTTAGGGATCCACTTTTGGTGAGACACTTAGTTCTTACTTAGCTTTTTATGTAGTTGTTCCCCCTTAGCTTATGCGTGTTCTGTGATAACTTAAACTTTTAACTCATCTCGCATTTTTTGTCTTTCCCCCTTTTGACATCATCGAAAACAAGTAAAGCAATAATAGGGAAGAAGGGAACGCGCAATCAAATTAAAGACCAATGCATTACTTAAGAAAATATTTACAATGGGAACTCAAGTACAATTTTCTGGTCATTTTTGGATTAAGGGAAAAATAAAGGAGAGATCATGGGACTTCAGGGAACAGGGCATCACAGAGGCACGTCAGGACTTGTGTAAGCTTTTCTTGTCCTCTGGCCAACGCTGCTTGGTCCCTGGCAATCTGGTCGAGGGTGTTGGCAATACGGAGCAACACTTGAGAGTTCCCCTCTTGTTCACCGGACTCCAGCGGAGCCGTTTCCTCTACAGGCTCAGAGTGCCTCATCTTTTGGACAACTGAAATGTCCAGTTCCCTGCCCAGCACTATTTCTTCCTTAGAGGCGTTGTAGTGACCCTCTTTTTGTAGCAGCTTCTTGATTAGCCCAGAGTAAGGAAGGGAATGGGACTTGGAAGCCATGCACTTCTCCATATGCCCAAGGATGATTCTGGGAAGGTTGATGGGCTTCTTGAGGAGGAAGTGATAGAGGATGATGGCATTAGGGATGTTGACGACCAGACGCTTCTCTTGGCGCGGGATCATCACATTGATGATGAATTGGTGAGCGAGCTTGGCGACCAAGGACAAATGGTGCGTCGAGGGAACTTTAGAGGGAACCAGACCCTCAAAGATGGTGTTGTACACCTCAGCGCTGTTGAAGTCTCCCCAGAGCTTGTTGGGCAGCTCGTTGAGCCCTTGAACTAGGACCTGGAGCTGGAGGCGGATTGTTGACGTAGTGAATATGAACTCGTTGCCTTCGTGGGAGAGAGTTCCCTGAGTGCAGTCATTGGAGATGGTGAAGTTATTGTAAAATTGACGCACTTGTGAGGGATCGACGCTCACAGTTTCTTTGCAGAGGTTCTCCCAGCCCTGGGCCTTGATCAGGTCCCACAGTTCCCCTAAGCCGTTGTCATTTAACACTTCTTCAGAGATGATGAGCGGAGGAAGGAGCTTCCGGCGTTCATCCACAGGGTGCTTTGTGGAAGAGGTACCCTTCCCCTTCTTTGTAGTGCTCTTGGACGTTTTCCCCCTAGAGACCGTTCGAGGTCTTTTCTGCTGAGGGGGTGCAGCCGCTTCAATCATGAGCACGCGTTCCCTCGGCTGTTGGGAACTCGTGGACACCACCATTTGGTGTCCAGGTGTTGGGATCCGTGCTCGCTCCTTAGCAGCTGGAGCCTCTTCTTCTTCGTTGACCTCATCATGGGAGGTCCCTTCTTCCTCAGAGGAGCTCGAGCTTGAGCCCTCCGCGTCATCTTCGGGATGACTTGTAGTTGCCCCAACACCACCATCTGGTGCGGGGTCCCTTGTCTCCGTGGGCTCTTGAGGAGCCACTTTCAGATGGGTCCCTGTTGAGCTCTTCTTCTATTTCCTTGAGTTGGGCCTCCTCCTCGACAGTTCCCATGATGAGGGGAGGAGGGTCGTGGGTCATTTTTCCGATGACCACGGAGAGAGGGAGGTCATCGTCGTCCGAGGTAAGGGCGACGACACTTTTGGATGGTGATGGAGAGGGGAGTTTTGTGTTGATGGGGGATGTGGTGGAAGAAGGAAGAGAAGAAGAAAGAGGAGTAGAGAGTTGTGTAGTAGGTGGAGGTGGAAGAGTGGTTGTGGTAACCTGGGGAGTAGAGGTCCCCGAGGTAGGAGTGGGAGGAATGGATGTGTGTTGTGGTGAGGAAGGAGGGGAGGGAGTTTTGTGAGGTGGAGGTGGAGGTGGAGTTGGACTCCCTGTTGTTGTGGGAACGGAGGGGAGTGGAGGGAGAGGAGTTCCCTTTGTTGTGGGAACTGAAGGAGGTGGTGGAGGAGTCTTTTGTTTTGATGGAGGAGGTTTGAGAGGTCCCTCAGTTATGAGAAGAGGGGAGTTGGCTCTGGGATTGAGAGGTCCCAGAGTCAGAGTGGAAGACGAAAGGGGGTTTGGCGACACAAGAACTGTCCTTGGAGCAGTTCAAGTAATCGTCAATGGTGAAGAAGGATTTCATTCTGGGCTCCGAAAATTCAGAGACCTCAGAATGTTTGCGTTTTTTGGATTTGGAGGGATCTTTGGAATGTTTGGATTTTTTGGGTTTTGAGGGGTCTTTGGAGGAGTGGCGTCGTTTGGATGAGTGGAGGTGTTTGGATTTCTTGGGTTTTTCATTTATGGATGGTCGTGCATCTCCGAAACTGTCAACAATGACAATTCCGGAGGAGGTGTTGGTGGTTGAGGGAGGAGGAAGGGATTCAGAAGAGGTGGCGGAAGAAGTCCATGCCACAGTGTCGTCGGACGGAGGAGGAGGGGGCAAGAAAGGGCTTACTTGGTTGTAGAGCCCTTGGATTAGGACGTCTTTCATGACGGGGTCTTGCTCTTTTTCGATCTCTCCCAATTGAGAAATGAAGAGGATTCGGGGCTTGGCAAGCACCCACTCTTTGATCTGGGCGAAAGTGTGTTGAGGGGCCATTTTTGTAAGGTTTTGGGAGGTTTTGGAGGTTTCTTGAAAAAGAGAGTGAAAAGGATGTGGAGAAGACGAATGACAGAGGTGGAAGATGGAATAAGAGCCCAAAAATGGCAAATGAGGGTTTTAAGGAGAGAAGAGGCGAAGGGTAGAAAGGGAAGTGGAAAGCCTCGATAACCGTTGCCCAATGAACGTGGGGCATCGTTTTAACTTCCATAGCACGCCTCCGGACATGCGTCACGATCTCTTGGGAAGTCCTTTTCAAAATTTGAATGCTTGGCCCTTAACGCTTCAGAGCTTCTGACACAAAAGTCCGCTTCCCAAGTGACGGTTCTTCTTTGTACATGAGTCAGCGTTCCCTTGCTAGTGTGTATTAGTTCCCATGATCGTATCAAGGTCAGGGAGAGTGAAGTGGTTAAGGGAACTTCACACTCATCCTTTTGTGGGACTAGGGAACTCAAGGGGAACCAGACAATTTGCGACTCGATAAAGGAGGAAATATTTTGGCTCATGAGAGGCGTTTGTCTGGTCCCTAGCTTAGGGTAGGTTATATGATCAACCGTCATAGTGGCTTGTAAAGAGGGATAAAGGGAACTCTGGTTGATCATGTATGGTCGAAAGAAATAAAGTTCCCTTGTACACATTTATCTTTAGAATAGTAATCATGGCATAGTGAAAGCAATAAGTCCAAGTTCCCTATCATGCAATCTTAGATAAACTAGTCAGGCATTGAGAGAGAGACAAACATGAACTTGTTTAGTTTAGAGTTATCATCCCTAGAAGCATTCGAAAACGCTGGTAGGGACGTCTGTCTAAAGCTTTGGTGAGAATGTCCGCAATTTGCTCTTCAGTTCTACAGTGTTCCATCGATATGTTCCCATTTTCAACATTGTCACGTAGAAAGTGATGCCTTATATCTATATGCTTAGTTCTCGAATGATGCACAGGATTTTTGGAAATGTTTATGGCACTAGTATTATCACAAAGTATGGGAATTGGGCCAAAAGACATACCGTAATCCTGGAGTTGTGACTTGAGCCATAGAACTTGGGAACAACACGATGCGACAACCACATATTCTGCTTCAGCAGTGGAGAGTGTCACTGAGTTTTTCTTTTTAGATCCCCATGAGACTAAGCATGACCCTAGGAACTGGGCCATTCCGGATGTGCTCTTTCTATCCACAAGGTGCCCTGCAAAATCCGCATCTGTGTATGCAATGAGCTCAAGGGAACTGTTCCTTGGATACCACAGGCACAAGTTATCGTTCCCTTTGAGATACCTGAAAATCCTCTTCACCTCTTTCAGGTGTGATTCCATAGGGTTAGCTTGAAAACGAGCACAAAGACATACGGAGAACATGATATCAGGTCTACTAGCTGTTAAGTAAAGAAGGGACCCAATCATACCTCGATAGTTCCTTTGGTCCAAACTTACACCTGTTTCATCCGCATTGAGCCTTGAATTTGGAGAGATGGGGGTGTCGATGGGCTTGGAGTGTTCCATCCCATACTTCACGAGCATTTCCTTGATGTATTTCTGTTGATGAATCTTTGTTCCCTCCTTGGTTTGGGATATTTGGAGTCCCAAGAAGAACGTAAGTTCCCCAATGAGACTCATATCAAACTCACTGCTCATGAGGTCCTTAAATTTCTCTACAAGAGTTTCGTTAGTTGCTCCAAAGACAATGTCATCAACATATACTTGCACGATCAAAATGTCTTTAGACTCCTTCTTTAAAAATAAAGTCTTGTCTATGGAACCTCGAAGGTATCCATGGGACAAGAGGAATTGAGCAAACCTGTCATACCAAGCTCGGGGAGCTTGTTTGAGTCCGTAGAGGGCCCTCTCCAGGAAGTAGACATGGTTGGATAGCTTCTCATCTTCGAATCCTGGGGGTTGGGCCACATATACTTCTTCCTTGAGATGTCCATTAAGGAAGGCTGTTTTCACATCCATTTGATAAAGCTTGAATCCCTTGTGAGCAACATAGGCAATTAGAAGTCTGATGGCCTCGATCTTGGCAACCAGTGCGAATGTCTCATCGTAGTCGATTCCTTCCTCTTTCCTGTAGCCTTGTGCCACTAGCCTAGCCTTGTTCCTTGCTACAGCCCCAGTATAATCAAGCTTGTTCCTAAAGACCCATCGAGTTCCTATGATGTTCTTGTTCTTGGGCCTAGGAACTAGCTTCCCAACTTTGTTCCTCTCAAATTGGTGAAGCTCCTCTTGCATGGCTTGGATCCAATCTGGGTCCTTCAAAGCTTCTTTGATATTTTTGGGTTCCACCATTGAAACAAACGCATTAAAAGCACAAAAATTATTGAGAGAGGAACGAGTTTGGACACCTTTGTCATAAGGAGAGATGATGTTCTCAATGGGGTGGTCCTTCCTTTGTTGAAAGTTTCTTGTATGAGTGGGTTCCCTTGCACTTGTGTCATCTTCAGTGGAGGCTTCTTTGTCACGGGAACACTCATCTTCGGCTTCTTTATTGAGTGTTTTTTCAGATATTCCTGGCAAGTTCCCTCTTTGTTCCCCTTGGACACTTGATTCTGGCAAGGTATTGTCTTGGGGAACAAGAGAGTTGGAGGTGTCTTGTAGTTCTTCTGAGGAGGGAACCTCGAGGGAGATTTGATCAGTGAGAGTTGGATCTCCGTCGTTGTTCCCTGGTTGTGGGATGTTGCTTGCACTTGGATAGTCTTCATCTCTCTTCCTTGGCTCATCATCGTCATTATCATCGTCTTCTTGTCTGACCAGTTTGAACAGAGTTCCCTTCCCTTGGGTCTCTATTCCCATCTTTACAGATTTTAGGTTGAAGACGACATGTGTGCTTTCCTCTATCTTCTTGGTCCTCTTATTATAGACCCTATAAGCCTTGCTTTGTGACGAGTATCCCAGGAAGATCCCTTCATCGCTTCTGGGATCGAATTTTCCAAGGTTGTCTTTGCCATTGTTGTGGACAAAGCATGTGCATCCGAAGGTCCTTAGATGGGAGATGTTTGGTTTTCTCCCCTTAATGAGCTCGTAGGATGTCTTCTTGATCAAAGGCCTTGTCATTGCTCGGTTTAAGATGTATGTAGCTGTAGCGATGGCTTCAACCCAGAAATACTCAGGAACTCTGCTTTCAATCATCATGGTTCTGGCCATGTCCTCCAAGGTCCTATTCTTTCTCTCGACCACTCCGTTTTGCTCAGGAGTGCGAGGGGCCGAAAAGTTGTGAGAGATCCCATGTTTGTCACAAAAGTTAAGGAACTCTGAGTTTTGAAACTCAGTTCCATGGTCAGATCTGATGGCTTTCAGCTTTAGCCCCAAGCTTAATTCTGTTCTTTTGATGAAGGGCTCGAATCTTCAAATGCTTGTGATTTTGCCTTCAAGAAAATAACCCAGGTGAATCTTGAAAAATCATCAATTAAAACATACATGTACCTTTTTCCACCGTAGCTGGCCGTTCTCATGGGACCACATAGATCCATGTGAATTAGCTCTAAAGGCCTGATTGTGCTCACCACCTTTTTGGGTTTGAAGGAGTTCCTGATCTGTTTCCCTCGAACACATGCTTCACACATTTTGACTCCTTCGAGATTGATCCGTGGAAGACTAATGACCAGATCCTGTAGATAAAGCTTCAGGATTTGATTTACACCTGCATGTCCCAATCGTCTATGCCAGAGTTTCGTGTCATCTTGGGAACTTGCAAGACACAACTTCATTGGTGGTTCAAATTATGTATCTACTACATAAACGCTGTTGTGCCTTCTTCCTCTCAGAATCACTTTGTTGGTCTTTTTGTTGATGACTAGGCATTCGTCTAAGTCGAAGGTGACAACGTTGTTCCCTTGATCACATATCTGGGCAACACTTAAGAGGTTGTATCCTAGATCTTTCACCAGGTTGACATTGCTGATTTTGATTGATCTATTTAGCAACACTTCTCCCTTTCCAATTACTTATCCCTTGTTTTTATTGCCAAATGAGACATTGCCTCCTTCGGCATGAGTGTGGAGTGAGATGAGGATATCCTTGTTTCCGGTCATATGGTTCGAGCATCCACTATCTATGAACCATGCATTGTTCCCTCTCACTGCCACCTACAAGGTAAAGTTAGTGTTTTGAGACCCAGGCAAGATGACTCTTGCCCGGTCCCTTGCAAGGGAAAATATTCTTATTTACAACATAGTCAGCGATGTTGATATCATGAGAGGTTTGAGAGTTCCTTGGGTGATTAGCATGATGTTTTTGTTTGTTTAGGAACTCACGGTTTCTAAGGGTTTGGGCTCTCTTCTTGGGACATGCTTCCTTGTAGTGCCCATGAGCACCACAGTTCCAGCACGTCTTATAGTACTCTCCCAGGTAGTACTTTGGGTGTGGTCTCTGGATTCTGTTCCTATCCATGGTTTCCTTATTGTACACCCGTGACCCGTTTCCCTTAGCAATTTGGACATAAAGTCTATGTCCAGTGTTCCTAGTGTAATAATCTCTCTCACCACAGTTCCCACATTCTAGGACCCTGATTTTGTCCTCAAGATGAGCATTTTTCTGTTTCTCGCACTGGAGTTCTAAGGCCCTACACTCATGGATTTCATGTTCACTCAGGGGTGACTTATTGTTCTTTAAGCACTCACCTTTGTATCCTATACCGTGTCTGGCTGGGACAAACTTAATTTGGGAACTAGATGCTTCAAGATGTTCGGGAGTCTTACTCAGGTTTTGCAAGAGGGTGTTCCCATCTTTCTCTAGAGTTTTGATTTCATTTTCTAGATCTACGATGTGAGACACATGGGACTTGAGTTTTTCAAGAAGGGATATGCAGTTAGGACAGGGTTCAAGACCAACTAATTGAGCATTTATGTGTTCCTGTTTTTCCAACTTGTTTTGCAGTTTTATGTTATCTTTGACAAGACTTGAAAGAATTTTTTAACAGCTCAGGTTTTTCATAATTATTCAAAGAAGCAAGAACAGTTTCAGTGGTTACCTCACTGGGTTGTTCCCCAGTGGTTTCTCTTATTGCCATCCCACACATGTCTGGGAGTGCCCATGACTCGGGATCTTCGTCTTCATCATCGCTCCAGGTGGCGATGTAGGCCTTTTTCCCTTGCTTTCGGCCTTCAGTTCCCTGTGGGCATTCCTTAGCAAAGTGTCCTTTCTTGTTGCACTTGTAACATGTGACATCCGAGAGGTCCTTCTCTGCGGGTTTTCTTTGGGAACTCTGCCCTTTTCCCCAGTTCCCACTGTTCCTTTGGAGCTTCCCTTTGTAGAAGTTCCGAAGAGCCTTTGTTACAAGAACTAGCTCCTCATCCTCTTCTTCTTCGGAGTCTTCGTGTTGTTCTTGAGATGATTTGAGCATCTTCTTGATCTTGAGTGCGATCCCTCGATGAGCTCGAGTCTGTTCCTTATCATCGATCTTTCTCTTCTCGTGTTCCACTAGCTTTCCAAACACTTGATGGAGCATGAGTGTTCTATTTTCCGGATTTTCCTTGAACATTGTTCTCTCGTTTGCCCATTCTCCAGTCAATCCGTTGAAACGTTGTTGGACCTTCATCTTATGGGTGATTTCTTCTTTGGTGATCCCCAAGCCTTCCATTTTGGTGCAATGTCCTTCAAATCGGGACTGGTAGCTATCGACAGACTCTCCCATCTCCATTTGGAAGTTGTAGAACTCCCTTTTTGCATTCATCTGAAGGTCTTCTCGGAGATCTGAGTTCCCAACGTGCATTTGTTGGATGGCTTCCCACATCTCCTTGGCTGTGTCAAGATTTGCTACCCTGTCACAGTCTTGTACGCATATGGACCTCTTCAGGTACTGTTTGGCTTTGTAGTTTGCCTCCATACACTTGTATTCGTTGGGTCCCCACTTTGAGAGGTCGTTTACTATAGCTGGATCGATTTTGAAGTTGCCTCTCTCAATAACACACCAGGCTTGGTAGTCTTGGCCACGCATCCAATCTTTCATGTCGCGTTGCCAGCTTTCAAATCTTCCTGTAATAAGCCTTGACGGCTTACTAGTGTTGTTCCCCACCTGAGTAAGTTCCTGAGCCATCTGATACCTGCGATGCTAACACAAATCTAGAGCAAACCTTGCTCTGATACCAATTGTTGGATCGTAAACCGTTAGCAAAGAGCTTGGGAACTGGCAATTAAGTTGTTCCCAAGGCAGCGGAAATAAACAGTTCGCAAGTATTAAAGACAGTAAAGGACACGGTTCCTTTATAGAGGAACCCCACTACAACCAACTAGTTGTATGGGTAAACCTCTACCTCCACTTGGAGGATTTTGAATGACTTGCTTATATTGATTGCTTTGTTCCTTAGTTACAACAGCCGGATTCACACTTCTCTGTTCCTACGAGTTCTTCCTAACTCTAGCAACACTAGTAAATCCTCTCAACTGAGTTCCTAAGCTCACAACACAAAATACAAGTAACTCAAACCTTACACCGACTTCTCAGTTCCCTTGTCTCTGGGAACTTCGGCTTCACCGTCGTTGAGATCACACACTCGCCGGCAAGGACTTCTCTTCCTTTTCTTTCTTTTCTCTGGTGTGGGTGTTTGTGAGTTTTGGGAGAAGTACTCAATCCGAGTACTATTCATTTGGCTTTATAGTCCAGGTGAGCTTGGGCAGTCGCATCTTTCGTTTGTGTCCAAAATGCCCCTTGCTTGATGCCCAAGTTGTACTTTCTTCACGTGTGGCTTTGGTTTGAACTAGGTCAACTTCTTGGATCAATCGGACCGTTGGATCAAGCGTGACAGTTTGATCCTCAGACTGTTCCTTTGGGTTGTCCAAGACTGAATCCCGCAGTCTGCGCTGAACGGTCGTTGTCCTCACATGTGAGTTCCCATGTCATGGGAACTGTCTTGTTCAGAGTTCCCTTGATGGAAACTCTTCATCGTTATAAGCTTGTGTTTTCTTGATCATTTCTAGGAGTTTCCATTTCATGGGAACTTTCCTCTTCAGAGTTCCCCTGGTGGAAACTCTTCATCGTGAGCTTTTTGTGGCTTTTGGTCATTCATGGGAGTTCTTGGTTGTACCTGCGTTCCTTAGAAATACTTGAACAAACCACATTAATTCCTTACGGTGTTTGTCATTATCAAAACACGGAGAATGACATCGTTGATCCGTTGTTTAGAACCAGAGGTCCCAACAACGTCCCAACAATATATATATATATATAACCGAACTATTGACTCTTCATGTTATCTACATGTACTTATCACGTTGACTTTTCAAAGGATAGAATTCAATGAATGGAGCCAAACTTGTCTACATGGTATCTACATGTACTTATCACGTTGAAATTATACAATTCCTAGAGGTTTCCATCAATTGAACTTTCTTTAGTTTTGTACATGTAACCGAACTCATTTTTGAGAAGCCTTAGTCAAGCCATCATTTTTGACTCAAGTTGGACTTTGTAGTCAATTCACTTGTACTTATTTAGATATATGTATGTTGGCTACTTTACCCAAGAATATTTATACACATAACCTAGCCACAATTGTTGACTCTTCATGTTTCAAAGAACCGATCAACATATATATTTTTCTCTTTGGTTTCCTTCCCATAAAAATCTCATTGGAATACATTCTATTTCTTCTCTCTCTCGTTTTTTCTAGCCCTTTTGATATATATTGGTAATAGGCTAACAACAAAGGAATGGAGAAAGAGAACCAACCTCCATCACCGCCTCTCATCTCTCGATATTTCTCCTAGATACTACCTTCCTTCCTTATATTTCTTGGCTCCCTCTCTCTCGTGAATCTAAACCGAGAACCCCGGGATCATGGACATGCATACGTGAGTATGAGAGCTTGAGCTGGCCATCGATCGCCACCATCTCTGTTGTTTTGTTTTGGAGAAGCATGTTACAAGGCTTACTTTGAGAATTTTGTACAAGCCTTCACACATCAACCATAAAGGAAGGAAGGATCTCTAACTTTAATCCATCGAGGGAGGATTGTGGGTGCAGGAGTGGAAGTTTAAGGAGAGGAAGAAAGGAATGGTGGAGACGTGGTTTTATGAGAAGGATATGTAATTTGAGAAGTTTGTGCATTTCTGTGCAATTCGTGAAATTCCGGGCCAAATCTAGAATTACTGAAAAATTATGGGCATCATATTAAGGTTTGAATGATTTGGGCGTTTCGGGTAATTTTTAGACTAGTCTAAGCTAGCTAGGAAAGAACAAAGGAAGAAGAAGGTTAACTGGGCAACCTTGGTTTGCGTTTTATCGATTCCACTCGAGTGTCTTGAAAAGCGTGCCGACCTTGGTTGCACGTTGTTCGAAAAGGGAATGAAATGCTTTAAAAGGAATTAATTCGTATAAGCTCGTCGTTGAGGTAAGTCGCCTAGACTTACTTAGTTATCAATTTTGATGTGTACTGGATGTGTAGATATGATGTGTAGAGCTGTATTTTGGATTCATCCCTATATATTATATATGTCTAGTTAAAAATAATTCCCTATTTTGGAAAAATATAATAGAGGAATAATATTCTGTATTTTATTCGGATTTCTAAACATTGGCACCTAACCGATACGACTATGATTAGGGATAGTCGGGAAGGCGGAGACATCCCTAACTTAATTGTATGTCAAGGAGGGCCCCTTCAAAATTATAATAAAATGTTTTGGTGAGTGCTCCACTGGAGGCTTTACCGGGGGTAAAAAGGTGAATGATGAGGGTGTGAGTGGTTCGGATAAACGGTGGAGGCCGTCGTCCACTACCCCGCATAAGGTTGGAGGATGCCATGCTTGTTAGATAAATGTTATCGATTGAGAATTGATGAGTTGCGATTGAACTATTATAGAGACGAAAATTGATTGAGGTGATAAGAAGTGAAATGATGTGATAGTATTAGTATGCATCGTATGACTTAAACAATTATTATGTGGGTCTTATAACTATAAGTATTGTTGTGCACTTGTCTCCTTTTGTGTAAATACTAGATGTGAATTATTCTAATACTATTGTTATTATGTATTTGATTAAACTGATTTTGGCTATTACATATGTGTTTGCCATTTAGTGCATACTAGAATTGTTAGCTAACCCTTCGGGGCGTTGATATTTTTAGGATCCAACACAAATGCGAACTATGCTTCATGGAAACTCTTCCAAGATAATGGTAACTCAGCTCGACGTGGCGTGTCTTTTGGATTTGTCGGGTTATTGGGCAAGGTAGTGGGTTAATGTTGTCTTTGAGGATTTATTAAGTTGAGAGCTTGTGAGTACAAAGGAATGGTTAGAAGTTTTGTTTGAGTTGTTTATGTTGGAAAGTTGGTGCATACATGGTTGCCAATTCGAATTTTAATAAAATATGAGTTGGATGTTTTCTTATTTTCTCGTCGTGCCTTTGTTGCAAGATCCATGATGTGAATTTGTTGTCAGACTAGCCTAAGTGGACCCATGTGTGGTCTACTACCGAGTAGCATTTCGGTATTTACAACTGGGGTGTTATAATACATATTGTCATCTATACTATAGATAAATTTAAAAAATGATAGGTGTTAGATCAATTAGAATACTAAGATATTTTTAATCAAGTGTTCATTAAAAAAGGTTTTTAGACAAATTCAAAATAATTATTCATATGAAATTATTAGAATAGTAAAATATTTTTGAATCAAATTTTCATTAAAAAAATATGTTTTAATAGTTAGTGGTGGAAGTGGGAAAGTATGTAGGTTTTTTTTTGACAAAATTCATTAAAAAAATAATTTTAATTTTTTAACATAGTGACAAGTGGCACAAATTTTTCTATATACTTGATTTCTATTTTATAATTGTACTAGGTAGATCATAAAATTATGAGATGTATCTATGCATTGAGATGTATATACATAAATTGTTTATAGATGATACAATTTCACAAAATTTCGGTCTTTATATGTATAGTATAGATGATAATATGTATACCACATGATTCGTGAACGAACATCAATTATGTAAACTGTTGAACATAATTGAAACAATCGGCTTTATCAGAAAAATTTATTCGTATGCAAAGAATAATTAAAGAAGCAATCACCAAACGGTATTTATGTATATGGATATGAGAATTTATACCTTTGATCTTGAACAATAATAATTGTGATGATAACGTATTATAATTATATAAGAGAGAGAAGAGAGAATAAGAAAAGAGAAAGAGCGTAGAATTTTTTGTGTATTATTAGGTCACGCATGGCCTCCATGAGCAAAGGAGAGTAATCAATGCTTGGAGTAAACGAAACTGTCTCATCCTCCTCATGGACTCCAGTAAGCTTCGGCGTTCGCGGATCTGGCACCACCCGCGAGTGTGGTTTCCACCCGCGAGCGCGGTTTCCACCCGCGAGCCTGGGTCCTCTGACAGCATTCTGGTGTCAACTTCGGAGGTGGTTTTGACCCACTTAGAGTTCGAATTTGAGCTCGTCATACAAACATGAATTGTAGATCTTCGAGTTAGATTTCCAATGATACCAAATTCAGCTTCTGATAGAGCATATAGGTATAGGCTTTAGAGCATGTTTTTATTCTCGGTTCATGCATTTTTAGCTAGGATTTCATTCTAAGTTTTAGTTTAGGTTTTATTTTCGTTTAGTTCGGAATCTACGCGTCTTTGTGCATAATTCTAGGTCGAAAGGTGGAAGACGGTGGATGAAGGCTTGGGACCGGACCTCGGGATGCATAGAGAGCGTTGAAGTGAAGATCCGAGGCAGGAATGACAAGGCAAAAGTGAAATGGCCAAACCGCGTAGTGGAGTTTAGACCGCGCCGAGAGGAGCCAACTTACTGCGGCCAGAGCGCGGTCAAAACCGGCAGAGCGCGCCCGCGCTCTGGGGTGTGCCAAACCGCGCTCTGGCGCGTATCGGCGACGCTAACTTGGCCTTTTCGGGATCTTTTGGGCCGACTCTAGGATTGCTTTTGGATATTTTTAGACTTAATATAAATAATTTCCTTAGATTTTATTTTAGATATTATGTTATATTTTACTTGTGTTCTAAGTTTGAAGAATTTGGAGATTGGAGGGAGACAAAAACCCTAGTTTTGCAATTGAAGATCAATTTGACTTTTGTAAGTTTCGTTTTTCTTCAATGACAAGTTCTACCTAATTTTCTCATGTCCAACTAGTTAGTTGAAGTTGTATGCATGATTGTTTGTGAGATTTGAATTATTTTAGTTTGCCTTGACTAGATTGAATCTCTCCGTGCTTAATTGATTAGATTCACTTAGGATTATAATAGCTTGATCACCTATTTTACTTCTAGGTTGAATTACAACTAGAATAATTAAATAGACGGTGGAATTTGATTATTCATGGATGAGTCCTTTGATTAAACTTATAGACAGTGGAATAAGGTTAATCAAAGGCGGAGAATTTAATCACAAGACTTCATGAATAGACGGTGGAATTCATGAATATTGTTTTTATTGAATGCTTTGAACTTAATTGCATGATCAAGTTGACATAGAAGGTTTTCTAGGTTAATTGATTAAAAGGTTGTTAAAAACGGTGTATATTAACAACCACAATAAGCTTGAATTCATAAATTCACAATAGATTAGTCAAGGGAAATTGAAATAAGGATAATCGATGATCAAAACTCATGTATGCAATGGATACAAAACTAGTTGGACGCTTTTCTCCATATTTGAATCTCAACTTATTTTTCCTGCTTTGATTTAATTAGTTTTAATTACTTAGATTCTTAGTTCATAATTACAAAATCTCCCCCTTAGTTTAGTAACATTACTTAAATCCAAATAATCCGAGTCTTTGTGTTATCGACCCTTACTTCCACTTTGCTAAGGTTAGGAAGTTAGGATTAATTCTTTGACAGTGCTTTTACCACGATATAAAAGTGTTCGTCAAATTTGGCACCGTTGCCGGGGACTCGGCAAATTATTTGTATTTATCTAGTGTTACTTCTTATATCTTTTTGGGTGTGAACCACTTGTATGGTTCATACCCGTGCTACTAATCCATCTCTTGTTGCGTTTGATTCAGAAATCGAAAGGACAATCTCTAGGTTGCGCAGGCAAGCTCGTGTGAATTCTCGGGAACTACCGTTCAACCTAGCACCTTCTTCTTCTGATTCTGATAGCGTTCCTCCAATAGTAGAGATGGCTCAGACACTGAGACAGTTGACTGCACCTGATTTGGCTCAACAACCATTGGCGGTGAAGATACCTGCATTCCCTGACGGTGTCCAATTTGAACTGAAATCAGGGCTGATTCACCTCTTTCCTCAATACTATGGGAAGGCGGGTGAAGATCCAAACAAACATCTATCGGTTTTTCATGCTGTCTGCACTAGCATGAAACCAAATGGAGTCACTGATGATCAAATCAAGTTGAGAGCTTTCGCGTTCTCTTTGAAAGATGCAGCGAGTGACTGGCTCTATTATCTAGCTCTTGGCAGTATTGAGACTTGGGAGGAACTGAAAAAGGCTTTCCTTGAGAAGTATTTCCCAGCCACAAAGCTCTCGGGTATGAAAAAGAGCATTAGCAACATTGAACATCTCCCGAATGAATCGCTTTATGAGTATTATGAGAGGTTCAAAAAGCTAATTTCAAGCTGCCCCTATCATGGTTATTCTAAGATGGATCTTGTTATGTAACTTCATGAAGGCTTATTGGATGAAGAACGCCGACATGTTAATGTTGCATGTGGAGGAAACATCCTGAACAAGACCCCCGATGAAGCTTTTGATCTTTTTCATGAACTTTTTGAAGGCTCTCGTCAATTTAGCAAAAGAGCTTCAATGAAGGCAGCCCATTCTGTTGATGTTACGGCTTTACATGAAGAGGTGAATGAGTTGAAGACAATGTTCAAGCAATTCATGCTGAAAGGACAACCAGAAGTCAAGCCTTGCGGTTTCTGCTCCGATGTTACTCATAAGACGGGTGCTTGTCCTACTCTTCATAATCAAGAGGAGGAAGTTAATGCACTTGGAGGCTATGGGCCAAGAAGACCATCATATGATCCTTATTCAAACACATACAATCCGGGCTGGAAGGATCATCCCAATTTGAGGTACGGAAATCAAAATCAACAATATGCACCTCAAAACGGGCCTCCAGGTTTTAGACCTCCCTTTCAACCTCAACCTCAGACTCAAGCACCGAATTAAGGCCCATCCTCATCCACATATGATATGATCTGTGCTCTTACCCAGAATATGACCATTATGCAGCAGACTGTGGGCCAATTTCAGCAAGACACCAAGTCGAGCATCACCAACATGGAAAATCAAATGAGCCAACTTGCAAAGGCAATGAGCAAACTTGAAGCTAAATATTCCAACAGGTTACCCTCTTAGACGGAACTCAATCCTAAACAGAATGTGAATGCAATCTCTCTCCGTAGTGGTAAAGTGTTGGAAAACCAAGCCGGAAAGCAACAAACTTTGCCTGATGAAGAAACCGAGGGAGGCGAAAATTCGGAGTTTGAATATCAGACCGAGCACGGGCAACCCAGCCAGAGCGCCCCCACGCCACCGAGCCATCAACCGCGCTCTAAGGGGCCGAGTTACTATGGCCAGAGAGCGGTCAGAACCGGCCAGAGCGCAACCGCGCTGGCGGTGATCCCCGAAGACCCTTCGACTCCTTCGACCTCGGCTCTCAGACCTCCCCCACCTTTTCCCGAAGCCTTAAAGGAGACCCGTAAGATCGAGAACGATAAAGAGATCTTCGAAACATTTAGCAAGTGCGAGGTGAATATTCCACTCCTCAAGCTTATCAAGAGCATTCCCCGCTATGCTAAATTTTTGAAGGAGTTATGTACGATCAAGCAGAATCAAAAGCAAAAGGGGAAGCAAAAGATCAAGGTTAGTGAGCAAATCTCAGCGGTCTTCCAAAGATGATTGCCACAAAAATGCGAGGATCCAGGTATGTTCACTATCCCTTGTATCATAGGTGAGACAAAATTTGAAAAGGCTATGCTAGACTTAGGTGCTTCTATCAATGTTTTGCCTTATTCAATTTATGAGTCTCTTGAGCTGGGTCCATTGCATTCAACAAGTGTAGTTATTCAAGTGGCTGATAGGTCTAACGTTTACCCAAAGGGGATAATAGAAGATGTGCTTGTTATGGTTGATAAGTTGATTTTCCCTGCTGATTTTTACGTACATGAAATGGAACATGACAAGCATGCTGCTCCAATCCTTTTAGGTAGACCATTCCTAAAGACAGCCAAAACTAAAATATGTGTGTAGTGGTTCATTAACCATGGAGTTTGATGGGGAAAAAGTGGAATACAATATCTATGATGCTATGAAATTTCCCTATGATGTTCATTCTTTATGCTCTATTGATGTGTTAGATACTCTTGTGCAAGACTTCTTTGACATTAATGATCATGATGAATTGCAATCTACACTTGAAAACTCTGTGGTTGATAAAGATGAAGTGGAATTTATGCTTAATGATGATATGCAAGAAATTGTAGCCGAGTTGAACGCTCACTATGAGCGACCACTCTTGCTACCAGGCTCAAAGCCCATTCCACTAACATTGCCAAGCGAGAAGCTTGTTCCCTCCATTGTGCAGACCCCAAAGGTAGAGCTTAAGCAACTACCGGACCACCTCAAGTACGCTTCTCTAGGTGATGGAGATACTCTACCGGTGATAATCTCAAACAAGCTGACTCAAGATCAAGAAAACCGGTTGTTGGATGTTTTCAAGGAGCATAAATCCGCTATAGGATGGACTATAGTCGGCATTTGAGGAATAAGCCCCTCTACTTGTATGCATAGAATCCTATTGGAGGATGAAGCAAAGCCCTCAAGACAACCACAAAGGAGGTTGAACCCGCCTATGATGGAAGTTGTGAAGAAGGAGGTCCGGAAACTTCTTCAAGCAGGAATGATTTTTCCCATATTGGATAGCAAATGGGTAAGTCCTACTATGGTCGTGACTCGGCTAAAGTCGTTGCTGCCAAGATCAAAAATAAATAACCCTATTATACTAACTAGTATAGTAAGCAAGCAAGGGGTCGAACCCAAGAGAATCGGAATTCTGAACAATCAGCAAGTAACAAGACAGGGGTTTTGGGGATTTAAGCAGGCAAACAATATTTAGGGTTTAAATCAATGGAAGGAAATCAGAGTTTATTCAACCAATTCCACCTTTTTAATCATTCGATCATTGATTCATCTACTTTTCTATTAATTCCCAGGTTAATTCCAATCCTTATAAAAGATTTCCGCTTGTCCATGGTCCAAGCGAAAGGATGATAAGAACAAGAGCGCTTAATTCAAATCATGCAAAGTATTAAGGATAGAAGGATATTAATTCATGCAAACAGGCTACGAGTCTCATGCATAAAATAACAATCAAACACTCTTTCTCAATTCTAGTCCACGGTCCTAGAAAAGAGTTGTTTCAAGGATAAATAAGATTGCACAGACAACAATCAAACTAATCCAAACAGTAGAATATCAATCAAATTCAACAAGTTGCGCACCAAGAGAAATCAATTGATAATCATAAAAGTAAGAACAAGAGTTTTGATATTAACCAAGGGATAGAAAAGTTACCAGAATCTCACAAATTCATAAAAAGGCTTCCTTGATTAAACAAACTCCAAAGGAAATTAGTTCTCCATAATAAAACTAAAAACTGGAATAATCTCTGAAAGTATGCTAGAATGTGTAACCTAAACTGAAAACGAAACTAAGCTTAAGTAGTCGAAATAACAACCGAAACCTAAAAGATATAATAATAGATATAAGATAGAATAAACGAAAGGAAAGTCGGCTCTCAGATTTTTGCTGACGTGGACTTCCGCGGGCGCGGTGAATACTCTCCGCGATCGCGGACCTAATCGTGACAGAATTCCAATGGTGTTTTCGGAAGATGTTTTGACCACCTTAGAATGGGAATTTCGACCCAGAGTAAAAATATGAATTGTAGCTCTTCGAGTTTTCTTTCCAATGATACCAAATTCATCTTCATCCGACCACCGTAGCTCCCGAAATAAGCGTTACAAGAAAGTGGTGTCGAAACAACAACTGCAATTCAACACTTGTCTTCAAAACTCTTGCAATTCTCCAAATCGTGTCTTCGGTCTTCATATGACAATTATGCTCAAAACTAACCTAAACACACTCAAATCATGCCTAAAACACAAGAGTTAACCTATACTAAAGAGAGCATATCAGGTCGTTCCTAAGAAAGGTGGAATCACGGTGAAGGAGAATCAAGATGGTGAGCTAATTCCAACAAGAATCCAAACCGGGTGGCGTGTATGCATCGATTACCGAAAGCTCAACACGGTAACCCGTAAAGACCATTTTCCTTTACCTTTTATTGACCAAATGCTTGAGCGACTTGCGGGTCGTTCCTTCTATTGTTTCATGGATGGGTATTCACGTTATTTTCAGATAGCAATTGCACCGGAGGATCAAGAGAAGACAACATTTACTTGCCCATTTGGCACATTCACTTACAGAAGAATGCCATTTGGTCTATGTAATGCACCCGCAACCTTTCAAAGGTGTATGGTCAATATATTCTCTGAATACATTGAGAACTTCATTGAAGTTTTCATGGATGATTTTACCGTTCATGGCAATGATTTTGATTCTTGTTTAACTCACTTGACACTTGTGCTAAAACGTTGTGAGGAAACTAACCTTTGTCTTAATTCTGAAAAATGCAATTTTATGGTAGAGCAGGGCATAGTGTTAGGTCATATAGTGTCATCTAAAGGGATTGAAGTTGATAAGGCAAAGGTTGAAGTAATTCAATCCTTGCCTTATCCTACTAATGTTCGGGAAGTATGTTCTTTTCTTGGTCATGCAGGTTTTTACCGCAGGTTCATTAAAGACTTCTCCAAGATCGCTTCACCCCTTTGGGAGTTACTCAAGAAGGATGTGACCTTTGACTTTAATGAAGCTTGTAAAAAAGCTTTTGATGAGTTGAAGGCTCGCCTCACCACTGCACCAATAATTCAACCCCCAGATTGGTCCCTACCTTTTGAGCTGATGTGTGATGCAAGCGACTATGCGGTAGGAGCAGTTTTGGGTCAAAAGATTGGTAAGGCTTCTCATGTTATCCATTATGCTTCTATGACTCTTAATGAAGCACAGAAAAATTATTACACCACCGAGAAGGAACTCTTGGCGGTGGTGTTTGCTTTGGAAAAGTTTCGGTCTTATTTACTAGGTACAAAGGTGATCGTCTACACGGATCATGCAGCCCTTCGTTACTTGTTGACGAAGAAGGAGGCAAAGCCCAGGTTGATTAGATGCATCTTATTGTTGAGTGAATTCAACATTGAGATCAAAGACAAAAAGGGGGCGGAAAACGTGGTGGCGGATCATCTTAGTCGCTTAGTTCATGAGGGGGAACGATGTGCTCAAGTCACACCGATTAGAGATGATACCTTGTTTTCGGTACGTGTACTTCAACCTTGGTATGCTCATTTGGTAAATTTTCTCGTTTCGAGTGTGTTTCCTCCTAGCTTTAGCAAGGCCCAAAGGGATAAACTCAAGAGTGAAGCACGGTATTATGTGTGGGACGATCCATATCTTTGGAAACATTGTTCCGATCAGGTAATCCGGCGTTTTCTTCCCGATAATGAGGTAACTTCAGTTTTATCGTTTTGTCATTCTTATGCTTGTAGGGGGCACTTCAGTGCTAGGAAAACCGCTAGGAAAGTGTTGGATGCAGGATTCTTTTGGCCTACTATCTTTCGGGATGCATATGCCTTTTGCAAATCCTGTGAACGATGCCAAAGGGTCGGAAATATATCCCGAAGGGATGAAATGCCTCAAACTTCAATTATCTTTTGTGAGGTATTTGATGTTTGGGGTATAGACTTCATGGGCCCCTTTCCTATCTCTTACGGGAATATTTATATTTTATTAGCGGTGGACTACATTTCCAAATGGGTGAAAGCGAAGGCCACCAGGACTGATGATTCCCGAGTTGTGGCAGATTTTTTGAAGGCGCATATATTCTCAAGATTTGGGATTCCTAGAGCTTTAATTAGTGACAAGGGATCCCATTTTTGCAACAAAACGGTCAGTGCACTCTTGAACAAATATCATGTCACACACAGGATTTCTACGGCCTACCACCCACAAACGAATGGACAAGCTGAGGTATCTAATAGAGAGATCAAAGCCATTCTTGAGAAGACGGTGTCGCCAAACCGGAAGGATTGGAGTACTCGTTTAGACGATGCTCTATGGGCGTATAGGACGGCTTACAAAACACCGATTGGGATGTCGCCTTTTCGGTTGGTGTTTGGCAAAGCGTGTCATCTTCCGGTGGAGATCCAACACCGAGCTTATTGGGCTGTGAAGAATTGTAGTCTTCAGATGGATGAGGCCGGTGAGTTGAGGAAGCTTCAATTGCAAGCGCTTCAGGAATTACGGTTAGAAGCTTATGACAACGCGACCATATACAAGGAGAAGACCAAAGCTTGGCATGACAAGAAAATATGGAGGAAAAGTTTTAAGGTAGGTGATAAGGATTTGCTATATCAATCTAGACTCAAACTTTTTCCAGGTAAGCTGAGGTCGAGATGGACGGGGCCGTTCATAGTAGCTCAGACGTATCCTCATGGAGCGGTAGAAATTTATGATGAAGCCACTCCTTCACTACAAAAGGTGAATGGTCAGCGTTTGAAGCCGTATTTTGAAGGATTTAGCAATGCTATTCTTGAATAAACGGTTTTGAACAAACCAAACACATGAGCGGTAATGCGTCAAGCTAATGACGCATTACCACTAATTAATCTAGGTTAGTGGGGGAAGAGAGTCTTTTGAGAGCAATTATTGTCTATTATTACTTGTTTGGTGGATTGCTCTTGTCGGGGAAATCGAATTGTGCTTGCTTGTGGTGTTTTGTATTGTTGTGTAGGTGAACAAGACAATGGGTAGAACTAAGGTTCCGGCTAATGCTCCTTAAAGCTCGAGTCGCCCTCAAAGGGAAACACGAGCAACATCATCTAGAGCTCAAAATGTTGCACCCTCTTCATCTAGATCCAGAGCTCCACCTAGAGCTTCCTCATCAAACAATGAGATCACACCGGAAACTTTTGGTCTTCCATTCCGTGACATGAGGCATCTAGACCAGTTTGATCAATTGAAAAAGCGTGAAATCCAAGCTCCGAGATATATTGATTGGGATATGTTGGAGGAGTTGGGTTTGGCTAGAGAATTGAGGAAGATAGAGTTTGATCACAATTTGACTGTGTTGAGCATGAGATTGCCAGTTTACCGTAGCCTAGTGTTGGAGTTCTTGAGCACATTAGAGGCTCATATCTTAGAGGGGTGGTTTGCTAATGAAGGGCGGTGCATTTTTCAGTTAGGAGGGGTGATGAGGTGCATGACTCTTAACAATATCAACAAGCTGTTCAGATTTACCATGTACCAAAAGAATGTTGATAGGTGGGAGTCCAGGGCCACTTGGATGGACAATGAACAGTGGGTCCGACTTTCTGAGAGCAATGTGTATCAGGCATCTAGAACCAAGGCGTCGGGTATTACTCATCCAATAATTCGGATTCTTCAGAGGTTTTATGCCCATTCTATCACGGGCAGAGGAGAGGGTGAGAATAACTGTCCTAGGAAGGATATCTTTCTCCTTAGAGGTCTTCTGGAGGGGAAAGATATTGACATGGGTGCTGCCATGATGCATAATATGATACCACCCGGTTTGCCCAGCATTTTGGTATTGATTTGGAGCAGTGTGTGGGTCGGATTGACCCTCTTCCAATAAACTTGTCTTTCTTCAACAAAATGAAAGTCTTATATGTGAAGAACAACCGGTACTATTGGGTGATTTGCAATAGCTCTTTTGCTTTGAGGTTGCCTAATCTAGAGAGGGTGAAGTTGGAAATTGGTCTAGACAATGCTGACACATGGCTTATTCACCCTCAAGATGGTGATTTACCGGTTTCAGAAGTGATTGGAGGGACAAAGAGGAGAAAGAAATCAAGGGGTGAGGTTGAGGAAGCTATCACTTCAATGGATGTTGATGAGGAGGACGAGGATGAGGAGTTTGAAGCCGCTCTTGAGGATATTGCAGGTGAAGATGATGAGGATAATGTAGAGGATGGTGATGATGAGCACATTGAAGTGCCGCCAGTTAATGAGTTTGAGCAACAAGGCCAAGGTGGGAACATGTCTACCACCCAATACAACCATTTGATGGAGTTGATGGGAGGCTTGTCTACACAGGTGAGTGGCTTGCACACTCATATGGACGGCATGGTGGTTGATTTCAACCATTTACGGGGTTATGCGACGAGCCGCTTTGATTATGTTGATGAGCAGACCCGGTATTTGCATCAGAGGATGGATACATACACGCCTGAGCAGGGTTATCAGCCGTTTGCTTATCAACCTTATCCCGGATATCCAGCTCCTGAGTGGCCATACCCGGGGTACCCACCACCACCATCAGAGTAGATTCCCGAGTCTCACAAGTTCTTGTGATAAGGTAAGTTTTCTTTTGTCTCTTATGTTTTTATTACTTTGAGGACAAAGTAATGTTTAAGCATGGGGGAAGGGGATTATTTATTTTGTCATGAGAGCTTGTGTTTAGTTAGATCATGTAGTTGCATTTGCATGTTTATATTTTTGCTTGCATTGATAAAAAAAAATAAAAATAAAATCAGAAAATTTTTAAAAAAATTACAAAAACATTGCATTTAGGTTCTTATTTCCCCATTTGTTTGTTTCCTCTTGTGTTTCAATGCTAAGTATAAGTTCTAACCCATGATTTGCATGATATACTGAAGTTGATATGATATGAGCATGATCATGGATTAAGTACCTTGATTATAGGATGGAGCATGTACTTAGCTTGAGTATTTGATTTATTCGGAAGTTCTAGACAAAAGAAAAAATTAGCCTTGTGAGGTTTGTTTTTCTGGCCTATCATGACATATTTGTTCTTCACATTTCTTGAGTGTATCACCATGATTGTCTAGCTCTAGGACTTGTGTTATGACTTTGTCAAGACTGCTTTATATGATTGAATGCATAGCATTAAAATGATTGAGGCAATGTTTCTTAAAAGCCTAATATTTCCCTTCCTACCCTACAAGATCTATGTTCTTGACGCCCCTGTTCTTTTGAGCCTGAAGCCTATTTTTATTAAGCTCCACAAAATGATTCCATAGCCTGATAAGCTTGACCCATAATCCGGGATTTAGGACTTTAGGTTGTGTGTTTTGTTTTGTGTGGATTATGTATAAGTATGGGGGAGTTGAAAGAAAAGAAGGAAAAGAGGAAATAAAACTCTTGTGTGTAAAAAAAATGAAGATGAAAATATGTTGCAAAAGAAAAATCAAGCAATCAAGTATAGTTGTTAGTAGTCTTCATTAAGCAAAGAGAGAGTTAAAGAAAAGGCAAAGAAGGAAAAAAAAAGAAACAAAGAGCTAGAAAGTGTTAATGGAGTTGAGAAAGAAAGAGTTTGGGAGAAGTGTTGTAAGAAGAAAAGTGTTGAAGTTTGGGTTAGGATTAGTTCTTTATCCCGGATTTAGCACCACATGCCAAATGTTATCCCTTCCAAATTTCTCTTTACCTTGGCCCCATTACAAGCCGGAAAAAGACCTCATGATTTTTGTTATGTGTTTGATCCCCAGCAGTGGAGATCTAAAGCTCTAATGCATGTTTCTGGTAGTCTAGTTTTCATGGTTGATTTTTGAGTGAAACACATACCCTTACACACTTGAGAGTTGAGTGCAAACATAAATTACCTTGGTGAGGTCTAGAATGAATGAATGATCTTTACTTTTTGCTTATTATAATGCATGCTGAGAAGTCTTGATCGGGTTTTGATTATATGTGAAATGCTTGTTTGACTTGAGATGAATGTATGATTGCATTTCTGTGGTGTGTCTTAGATTTATGTCTTGCTTGAGGACAAGCAAGGTTCAAGCATGGGGGAATTTGATAGAGCATATAGGTATAGGCTTTAGAGCATGTTTTTATTCTCGGTTCATGCATTTTTAGCTAGGATTTCATTCTAAGTTTTAGTTTAGGTTTTATTTTCGTTTAGTTCGGAATCTACGCGTCTTTGTGCATAATTGTAGGTCGGAAGGTGGAAGACGGTGGATGAAGGATTGGGACCGGACCTCGGGATGCATAGAGAGCGTTGAAGTGAAGATCCGAGGCAGGAATGACAAGGCAAAAGTGAAATGGCCAAACCGCGTAGTGGGGTCTAGACCGCACCGAGAGGAGCCAACTTACTGCGGCCAGAGCGCGGTCAAAACCGGCAGAGCGCGCCCGCGCTCTGGGGTGTGCCAAACCCCGCTCTGGCGCGTATCGGCGACGCTAACTTGGGCTTTGCGGGATCTTTTGGGCCGACTCTAGGATTGCTTTTGGATATTTTTAGAGTTAATATAAATACTTTCCTTAGATTTTATTTTAGATAGTATGTTATCTTTTACTTGTGTTCTAAGTTTGAAGAATTTGGAGATTGGAGGGAGACAAAAACCCTAATTTTGCAATTGAAGATCAATTTGACTTTTGTAAGTTTTGTTTTTCTTCAATGACAATTTCTAGCTAGTTTTCTTATGTCCAACTAGTTAGTTGAAGTTATATGCATGATTGTTTGTGAGATTTGAATTATTTTAGTTTGCCTTGACTAGATTGAATCTCTCCGTGCTTAATTGATTAGATTCAGTTAGGATTATAATAGCTTGATCACCTATTTTACTTCTAGGTTGAATTACAACTAGAATAATTAAATAGACGGTGGAATTTGATTATTCATGGATGAATCCTTTGATTAAACTTATAGACGGTGGAATAAGGTTAATCAAAGGCGGAGAATTTAATCACAAGACTTCATGAATAGACGGTGGAATTCATGAATATTGTTTCTATTGAATGCTTTGAACTTAATTGCATGATCAACTTGACATAGAAGGTTTTCTAGGTTAATTGATTAAAAGGTTGTTAAAGACGGTGTATATTAACAACCACAATAAGCTTGAATTCATAAATTCACAATAGATTAGTCAAGGAAAATTGAAATAAGGATAATCGATGCTCAAAACTCATGTATGCAATGGATACAAAACTAGTTGGACGCTTTTCTCCATATTTGAATCTCAACTTATTTTCCCTGCTTTGATTTAATTAGTTTTAATTACTTAGATTCTTAGTTCATAATTACAAAATCTCCCCCTTAGTTTAGTAACATTACTTAAATCCAAATGATCCGAGTCTCTGTGGGATCGACCCTTACTTCCACTTTGCTAAGGTTAGGAAGTTAGGAATAATTCTTTGACAGTGCCTTTACCACGACATAAAAGTGTTCGTCAGCTTCATCCCATCACCGTAGCTCCCGAACGATGCGTCACAAGAAAGTGGCGTCAAAACAACTCCAAATCAACACTTGTCTTTAAAACTCTTGTAATTCTTCAAATCGTGTCTTCGGTCTTCATATTACAATTATGCTCAAACACTAACCTAAACACACTTAAATCATACCTAAAATACAAGAGTTAACCTATACTAAACTAGAGCGTATCAAATACCCCCATACTTAAACCTTGCTCGTCGTCGAGTTAGCTCAAAATAAATCTAACAATAAATCCTATCAAGGTTTACAACATAGTACAAGGGAAGACAAAAATCACTCACCTCACCAACCAGAACCCAAAATAGAGAAATAATGAGCAAAAACATGATAGCTCAAGAACACACCTCACAAAGATACATAGTCAATAAGCGCTCAAGCTTTAAAAAGTGTAGAGCGTCCTAAGCCCCAAAGTAGAATATGATCTTAAACACTCTGATTTTACCACTCATTCTACTTAGGCGCCCTTTCGGGTTTTCACCTAATCACTCTTTTCATTTTTCTTAGGTGTGCTCACATATGCTCACATCTCTCATAAACCTCTTATTACCCCAGCCTAATGCTGGTCCGTTTACCTGCTTATTACCCGAGCCGCCCTTTCGGGTTTTCAACTCATCCTAGGATTTTATATGCCTTTTTTCCTATTTTTATGGCTTTTTCATTTTTTTTTAAACTGAAAATACTGAATCAAATGACAAAAAATAACATGCAATTGTACATATATTACAAATATAACAGTGAATCCCCTCCCCCATACTTAAACCCTTCATTGTCCCCAATGAAGCTAAGAAAATATAGAAAAAAAAGTATAAAAGAGGGAATCAAAAGACTCACTGCTGATCTGGTGGAGGAAATGATGGAAAATTAGGCCACTGACTTTGGAAAAATGAAGCGGCCTGTCTTTAATGCTCCCACATCGCATCCTGTCGAACTGATAAATGCTGCAATCCACTCGGAACTCGCTCCTCAAATTTCAGCTCAAGAGTCCATGGCAAACCAGAAGGAGCAGAAGTAGAAGCAGTAGTTGGGTTAGGTACAGCCCGACCAGTTGTACTCTGTGGACCAAGAGCCCATCCAGATGGCTCATCGTCATCACTCCAGGAGTTCTCAAACTTAAGGAAATATTCCTCCTCCGTCATCATAAGACTATGATCATCCATCTCTTCATCCCATGAAGGGCCTCTGAGTGCCTCCGGAAAGGGTGGAACTGGCTCTTCAAGGGAATCTGTCGGTTCTGTACTGGAACCACATGTGTGGTTGTCATCCTGCGTGCGCGGTTCTTGCACTGAACCTACATCTTCTAGAATTTCCGTCTTTACGGCCAACACCTCCTCTAATTTTCTTAATTCAGCAAATTTGGTCCTCAACTTTCTGCACCTCGATCTCTCCGACTCGGATATAACAAAAGAAATTCCATTGGTCAATGGGTTTCCAAATGACGTATTGTCCATCGCTCTCACGGTACATCCTTAGTTGGGACTCAAGAGTCATCCCCATAAAGATGTGATGGCAAGCATCATCAAGCCCTATGTCTAACCCCCAAACAGAGAGCTCATGCAATTGTTTCTGGCACCTAGTGAAGTACTCATGAAAGGGTTCATCCTGTAACAGACACAACCTAAACTCAGACATTAGTATATACAAGTGTAGACGGTAAGATAGGTCTACACAATGAGATTCGGGATTTCTGGGACGAACGCAATCGCGAGCGCTGGTGTCAACCGCAGGCGCGGGTCTGGCCGCGGGCGCGGGCTTCGAGCCGCGAGCGCGGGTCATTCAGAAATGCCGATTATTCAAAAAAGTAAAACTGATCCCCCGGCAACGGCGCCAAAATTTGACTCGGCTAAAGTCGTTGTTGCCAAGATCAAAAATAAATTGCCCTAAACTACAAACTAGTATAGCATGCAAGTAAGGGATCGAACCTAAGAGAATCGGTATTCTGAACAATCAGCAAAGAACAAAAGAGGGGTTTTGGGAGTTTAACCAAACAAGAAAATTTAAGTATCAAATCAACTAAGGAAAAGCAGAGTTCATTCAATCAATTCCACCTTTTTAATCATTCGATCATCAATTCATCCACTTTTCTATTATTTCCCAGGTTAATTCCAATCATTATAAAAGATTTCCGCTTGTCCACGGTCCAAGCGAAAGGATGATATGAAGAAGAACGCTTAATTCAAATCATGCAAAGTATTAAGGATAGAAGGATATCAAATCATGTAATCAAGCTACGAGTTTCATGCATAAAATAACAATCAAACACTCTTTCTCAATTCTAGTCCATGGTCCTAGAAAAGAGTTATTTCAAGGATAAATAAGATTGCACAGACAACAATCAAACTAATCCAAACAGTAGAATATAAATCAAATTCAACAAGTTGCACACTAAGAGAAATCAATTGATAATCATAAAATTAAGCACAAAAGTTTTGATATTAACTAAGGGATAGAAAAGTTACCAGAATCTCACGAATTATATAAAAAGGCTTCCTTCATCAAACAAACTCCAAGGGAAATTAGTTCTCCATAATAAAACTCAAATAAACCTAAAAAGTAAAAGTATGCTAGATAATGTGTTATAATGTTTAACCCTAAAGTCTGCCACGAAACTAGGCTTAAATAGTAAAAACAACCGAAACATAAAGATATAAAAATAGATAAAGGATAAAATAAAGCCGAGTCGGCGCTGAAACACCACGGCCCGCGAGCGCGGTCCATAGCCGCGAGCGCGGCTTCAGGAAGCTTCAGCGTCCGCGGATCTGGCACCACCCGCTAGCGCGGTTTCCACTCGCGAGCGTGGGTCCTCTAACAGCATTCTAGTGTCAAATTTGGAGGTGGTTTTGACCCACATAGAGTTGGAATTTGAACTCGCGCGTACAAACATGAATTGTAGCTCTTCGAGTTAACTTTCCAATGATACCAAATTCAGCTTCATCCGATCACCGTAGCTCCCGAACGATGCGTCACAAGAAAGTGGCGTCAAACCAACTCCAAATCAACACATGTCTTTAAAACTCTTCAAATTCTTCAAATCGTGTCTTCGGTCTTCATATTACAAATATGCTCAAACACTAACCTAAACACACTCAAATCATACCTAAAATACAAGAGTTAACCTATACTAAACTAGAGCATATAAATGCTCTAATTATTTAAGAGAGAGAAGAGAGAATATGAAAACAGAAAGAGCGTAGAATTTTTTGTGTATTATTAGGTCACCCATGGCCTCCATGAGCAAAGGAGAGTAATCAATGCTTGGAGTAAATGAAACTGTCTCATCCTCCTCATGGAGCAAGAAGGGCTAACATGAAGGAACCATGGGAAAGGCATCTAGCCTTGGCGTAACCAAAGAATTCATGGAGCTACGAATAATGGTAGGGCGAAGCTCGAGTTTAGGAGGAGATGATTTCACAACATCCTCGACTTTTTCCTTGGAATCAAACTTCTCTCTAGTTTTTATTTGAGGCTCATGAAGTGGCTTTTTTGAATTAGTTCTCTCTTGGATTCTTTGTGGGTCCACACTCATTGAAGGAAAACGAGGTGGTTCTTCAAATGTCGCTTGTTCACTAGGTGTTCGGTACCAAGGAATGATATTGGCAACCCTTGTGGAAGCTAGGTTTTGATGATGAAAATCCCAAGCTGGATGATGAAAATCCCAAGCTCGATACCCTACAACGTTAGTGGCGCAAGTAGAATATAAAGGGCAAAAAGGATAGGACTCGACATACATTTGTGGTACATACCTCTCCTTGAGAGCTTGTTTGAGCTCTTGCCATGTATGAATGCAAGGGTATCCTTCACTCCTCCTCCTCTCCTTTTGATCATACGAGCTTGATGGCTAAAGTGCTTACTGGCATGAGTGACTTTCATATCTTCAAGATAGTCATGGTAGTCAAAATTGAGCTTGGCCATCCAAACCAAGCAAGCATTGACATCGGATCCGCCGTCAAAATATGACATATTAAACCTCTCTCGTGAGAAATCCTCATGCATCTCCAAAGATTGACAATGGTATTGTGGAGAGATCTTGGTGGTGGTCATATAAGGAGAAAAGCTCCCATAATATGTGCCAATGTTCGACATCTTGCACTCACTACACAACAAGATCAAATCCCACAAAAACACAAGTATCGACAACCACACGATTCACCTAACAAGACCTAGAAATGAAACCAAACATGTTGCAAGGAGCTAGGTCTGGGCAAGGCAAAAAAGTATGGCTTGGAATCAAAAGCAACAATAATCACCACTCAAGCAAACTAACTCATCTAAGACTTAGACGAAGTAAGAAGCTACCAAGTACCAAGTATGAACTACAAAAAGAAATTTTTAGACTTTGATTCGTGTCTAGCTCGTATTCTCTTTTTCGTGGGGTCCGACTTTTTCTATGTCCGACCTCTTTTTCACTTTTGTCAGATATGAGTTTTTATAAGCCCCACTTATTTTTCTCACCGAGTCCGACGTTTTCTTTTGTAAGACACACTTGCTGATTTTTTTTTAAATAATCAAGCAAACACTTCACAACAACTCAAGCAAAAGCATATACAACAACTTCTTCAACATTGGTATTGTTCTCGTATCTTACTCCACTACTTAACCAAACTCATAAGCAACAAGAGTGTGTCCATATAAGGACTAGGCTTGGCTGGAACAAGGTCTAGGTATCGGTTTTATGACAACAACAAAACTCAATCAAGGAATTCAATGGACCAAAGTTGAAAGGGTGTTGGTTTAATGTGGCAAAGGCCTTTTGTTTTTGTAACTTGAGGAGCAACTCATGGTATGGGTCGTGCTCAACCTTTGTAAGTGGCTTTCATGGCTGAAATAAGGTACAACAAGGCAACACACGATAAAAAACAACAAGACAACAACACAAGGGTTTAACAACAATTTTGGCCAAAAATAATCAAGGGTGGCTTCTAAAGCTCTTGTTACCCATTCAAATTCAAATCTATAAGTCAAGATCTAAGTGAATACCTTGTGTGGCTTTGATACCACTTGATGTGGGACTAGGATCCAATGACGTTCAGTGCAAGGTATTTGACAAGGCTTGTTCCGACGAGAATGGTTTGAACAAAACTTCTGTTTTGGCTTCACAAGGGTGGTTCTCCCTACTCCGGATTTTGATATTGAGTAATTCCAATTCATGGAGTTAGATCTATGAGTATACTTGAACTCCTCAAAATTTGAGAGCCAAATTACAAGTGGATTTAATGTTATATAAATTCTTCTTAGAAATCGTAGAATCAACCGAGAAATGATTTTGATGGATAAATATGGATCCAATGGTGATCGGTCCTTCAAGGGCCTTTTGAGGGAGGTTTCGATGGTTTATGGAGGATGGAATTCAGAGAATGGATGTGATGGTATTGGTGGATTAGGGATGGATATGGACGAGTGGAGCAAGGATATGATGCACCTCGATTCCATACAAACTTGAAACGCCGTTCTTGGATATGACTCACCAAGATCAAATCTTCGGGATTTGATCGATGTGAAACGCAATATAAATAATAAACAACTGAAATTTTGATTGAAAAACAAAGAAGAGTCATGATCTTAAGGAGACAAGGATAGGAGGTTTTGTTTCCACTTGTCTAACCACAAAAAGGGACACCCCATAGCCTTATAATCTAGCACGGAAGCCTAACTCTGTACCACCCGACGTTTTTGAATTTTAATTAAAATACCGTTACAAAATTACATTAATATCACAACCACACATAAAGTGTCCTTGTACAACTCAACATCACCACCCGATGCTTGCTCACTCTGCATCGGCACACCCAAGGCTCCAACCTCGGCGTCAGTGTATGTTCCGGACTGGTTTTCTTGCTTATGATGGATCAAAATCACATCATTCTGTGAGGAGAATAATCTATTATAAACTAACAATATTTCTTATACTTTATTTTAATTTTTTTTGTATTTACAATCCTTATAATAATAATACCATATCTCTATTTTGGCTATATTTAGAAGATAAAGATAACTCTTTTACACTACTAAAAGATTACATATATATTTAATAAAATTATCACCTTATATACTTTATTTATTTATTTATTTATAGTGATTGTAAAATTATCCCAAAATATCTAAATCCATCATTAGTATCCTTTTAATTGAAATCGATATCAATTACACATTTAAACATGTCAGTTTTATGGTCAATATCATTTAATATTTATGATTGGTTAGTATTTAATTGAGAACATTTGCTTTGTTTGAACCTCACATATATGATTAATTTATAAATTTATTCTCTTTATTTATCCTTTATCATAATTATTTATAAAATTATATTTTCATTTTAATTTAAATCATAAAATTAATAAAATAATTATTATTTTAAATGATAAGGATATGATAACTTTTATAATGTTGTGATTTTAAATATTTATGCATTTTATTATTATTTAAATAATTATATATTGTTGAGTATTGTATAAGTTGACTAGTCCTCCATATGTACAAAGAGTATAAATATTCTGTTAAGTCATGTAATAGTTAGTTTTTTTCATAAATGAATGAAAACAGACTTTTTCCCTCTCAATATTCTCTTTGACTCTTCTCTCCATCAACTAGCTTGTAACATGGTATCAAATGGGAATTAGGCTGATTAAATTCTTTCTCAATCCTTCGATTCTTCTTCAATGGCTACTTCTGGTCATGAATTTCCACCTCTTCGGTCTTCTCCAATGGTGTCCTTGGGGTACTTCACCAAATCGGGATTCCGCTTCCACTCGAGAAATTCTTGATTCCATGGGAGAATTATTTCTCCATCATAGCGATAATCTGAGTTACATTCTATCAACTAGCTTGTTGGACGATCATAACTATTCGTCCTGGAAACGATCGGTTGAATTCTCTCTCATCGCGAAGAACAAGCTAGGGTTTGTCACCGGTTATTGTGTTTGTCCATCTAATAATCCGATTCATCAGGCTAAATGGGATCGCTGTGATAATATGGTCTTCTCCTGGTTGTTACACTCTGTGAACAAGGACATTGCAAAATCTATTCTCTATTATAGATATGCGTGCCAAGTGTGGCTTGGGTTGGAAACTTGTTTCAGCAAGGTTGATCGCACTACACTATTTCAGCTTCAACGTGATCTTGCTTATTTAACTCAAGGCAATTTAATTGTTATTGCATATTACACGAAATGCAAACGCCTTTAGGATGAGTATTCTTTTCTTCTTGAATCTAATCTTTGTGAGTGTGGGTCAAATTCGGTTGAACAAAGCATCCTTGAGCATCAATAGATCGTGCAGTTCTTGATGGGGTTAGGAGACAATTTCTATTTTATCTAAGGCAATGTTCTTATGATGCAGCCTCCGCCCAATCTTGCTATCGTATACAAAATTGTTCTTCAAGAAGAATCTCAAAAATCTATTCGTGTTGCTTCTTCGCCAATTGATTTTGACAGTTCAACTTTGGTGGCTAACAAACCTATAAATTGTGGAAGTAATGGTTCCAATAACAATTCTGGCAAACCAAAGTTCTTTTGCGATCATTACAAGCATCCAAATCACACCAAAGACAGATGTTGGAAGCTTCACAGACATCCTCCAAATCATGTTCGTGGTGGTAACAAGAATGCACATAATGCTTCTAGCTCTTCCGATTATAAGAATGGTGATAAAGAGAGTGGCACATCAAATTCCAAATGTGTTTCATCTCCATCTTTCACTCCAGACCAATACAAGCAATTTCTCGACCTTCTCATCAAGTAGTCTTTTGAGGATTCCTCATCAGATTCTTGTGTTGTTTTAGCAGGTAAAGCTTCTTGTTTGTTATCTTCTATGGATCACAATTCATGGATATTAGATAGTGGCGTAATGGATCATATGTCATCTTATGTTGATTTGCTTGATTCTATCAAATTTGTTTCTACACCATTATCTATCACTATGCCTAATGGTGCAAGAGTATCTATCACAAATGTTGGATCTGCTAAGATTTCTGGGGATTTGTGTCTTGACAATATATTGGTTTTTCCTAAATGTTGCTTAAATCTGCTTTGTGAATAAACTAGCCAAGCAATATGAGGCTAATGTTGTCTTCACGCCATCTGAATGCTATCTAAAAGGTCATTTATGAAGATGCCACTTTTGATTGGTAAAGAAGAAAAATGATTGTAACTTTTTGTGGGCACACCTTCTATAGCCCTATCTTCTGTTGCATTTTCTAATAGCTTGAATTATGGCATTGTAAACATGGCCATCCTTCTTATGATCAACTTTCTAGATTACCTTTTCTTAAACATGTTGCTAAACCCCATACCATTTGTCACATTTATCCTAAAGCCAAGCAACATAGAAAGATTTTTCATTCTTCTTCTAGTCATTCTACTGCCCCCTTTGACTTTATTCATGTTGACACATGGGCCCCTATCGCCATTCTACTCATAATGGCTTTAGGTATTTTCTTACCTTGGTTGATGACAATACTAGATGTACTTGGACTTTTTTTTATGGCAAATAAAAGCAATGCTTTGACTATTCTTCAATCCTTTGTTGCTATGGTGAAAACACATTTCCTTGCTTCTGTTAAAGCATTCACGACTGATAATGCTCTTGAAATTTCTGATCCAAGTGCTCTCCAATTTTATTCTTCAAAAGGTATTCAACATCAAACTTAATGTGTTGATTCTCCACAACAAAATGGAATAGTGGAGAGAAAGCACAAACATCTTCTAGAAGTTGAAAGGGCTTTAATTTTCCAACCGAATGTTCCACACAAATATCAGGGTTATTGTATCCTTACAACCACCTTACTTATCAATAGGACGCCTCTTCCTTCTTTGAAATACAAATCACCTTATGAGTTTCTCTTCAACAAATCTCTTGATTACACCTTCTTAAAAGCTTTTAGATGTCTTGTTCTTGTTAATATCTTAAGAGAGGTCGAGATAAATTCTCTCCTAGAGCCTCTCCTTGTGTTTTTCTGGGGTATGCTTATGGAAAAAAGGCCTATTGATGAAACACGAAAAAAATCGACACTAGAAACAAGTAACGAGATTATTTATTCGACGAAACAAAACCTTACTTTTATTAACGATTGCCAAAAGAGATTACAACTACGAGATTTTGCCCGAGATCTCCTTTAAGAGATTTAAGGTCTCTGCCTAATGAGGTTCGAGACCTCTTTGTTACACTGACATTATAGATTACAAACAACTAGCGAGATCTTTTTCTATTACAAGTGGAGGATTGATATCAATTTGGCGAGGCTAGAGGCCTATTGATTATACCGATCGAGATTGTAGCTTGCAAAGCTGTTAGCGGGATCTATTTGAGACTTGAGATCTCTTTGGGCGACTTGAAGTCTTTTTATTGATCTTCTCTTGATTGTAGCGTGGTCTTTATGATTGATTCAATACGTCGATCTTCAACAAGCATGATAGTTCTTGAGTTAGAGATGTTTTTCGACCCCTGCAACCTTCGGGGTTCTGCCCTATTTATAGACATTTGTAGAGCAAGGTTTCTATTGGCATCCAATGTGGGACATTCAAGATACGACCATTTGATTGGTCGAGAGAGAGGTGGCTGACCATTGGCCGAGAATAAAGTGGTCTCTAATTAGGTGGGCGGGGTGGTTGTGTCAGCATTTGAGTATGCGTGGCTCTATATCCTCGCTTTTAGATACATTTTGGTTGACCGACATCTTTATCCAAGAGTTTACGACGTTTGACCTCGCTCGCCTTCAACTTTCCTCTGACTTTGGATTAGCCCGCTTATGCACCTCGCTTTTTTGGAAGGGTGCAGGAAGAACCTCGGGAGACGCCTTTGAACCCCGTTCTAATTGCTTTTGCCTCGATGCTCGCCCTTACTGCTCACACATCGTTATTTTGTGCACTATCACAAACCCCATGGCTTGTGGTCCGCGATCCGAGGGCCGCAAGGCATATATGCGCGATGTGTGTGACCTCTTAGTCTTCTTCTTGCGAGGTCCTCCGCAAACTCCCATAGGCAGGATGCGGGATCTAGACCATCGGATTGCTTGAGGATTCCACTTTATCGAGACTCGGAGTCATCGGTCAATGAGGTTCGAGGTCTTTGAACTTTTAACTGGATTATTCATCCTTAACAATTTTCATGGGAAGGTTTTCTGCGGTGCTGACAGATTTTGGGCTTCTTTCTCTCTTTCCTTTTAATAATGGGACTCCGAGGGAATTGGGCCCATTAAGATGCGGAGCAGAGAGAGGCCAAACACCTTTGTTATAAATTCCATGCGCGTGATGTCCGTCTTTTTAGTCATGTTTTTAGGGTGTGTTTTTGTGTCTTTTGAGTCTTTTTCTTTAGTTTTGTGTTTTGTTTTGAGTCATTTGTGTAGGTTTTCGTATTTTCATGAGATATGGAGTCTACATAAGCTTTTGTGGTATTTTGTAGGTTTTTAGAAGCTTTTTGGAGCATATTTTGAAGAAAGGAGTAAAGACGGTGAAGATAGCACTTAAGAATGAAGAGAAGATGAAGATTAAGCGCTCAAGTAAATTCATTGAAGATCAAGTTTGAGCTTGGAAAGAGATAGAGAGATTCGTTACAAGAACATAGGAAAAAGAATCGAGTCAAACGGAGTTGTAACGAATCTTCTACGCAAGTTTTACTCAAGGGTCGTTAACGACCCTGTCAAGGTCGTTAACGAGGCAGCGAGAGCAGCAGAGATCCGAGTCGGTGCTATTTATGGGCTTCTATGTTTCATTAGCGTAATAGAACTTAGCACTGACTTTCTCCCTACGAACGAATCTGACTCTGCTATACTCAGCGGGGTCTTGATTATAAATTTATTTGTTGTCAAGAAACCCTCTCAACAAATTGGCGCCGTTGTCGGGGAGATTTCAATAGTGCCAAGTTTTGTTCTTTTTACGTTTTTTGGGACTCTGCCGAGTCGGTAACGACCCCCCAGGGTCGGTACCGACCCTGCTGGGCAACCCAGTTTCTGTGCTTTTTTTGTTTAGTTTCTAGGACATTGTCGAGTCGTTACCGACCCTACCCAGGCTCGGTAACGACCCTGTCGACAGGTAGTTGTTTCTTTCTTTAGTTTCTGTTTTACGGGATCACTCCAGGCTCATTAATGACCCCCTTAGGTTCGTTACCGACCCTGTCCGAGATCCCGTTTTTGCTTTTTGATTTCGTTTTTGTTTTTGCTTACAGTGTATGCTAGCTGAAGGTCGTCAAGCAAACAAAGCCATGGCTACACATGAAGAACAAGCTCAGCAGATCGCTGAACTCTGTTTAGAGATAGAGGAGATCCAGAGAGAACGGGAAATCATAGCTGTTGAGGCATATGAAGAGGATAATTACATGTGGGGCCCATATAGGAACCAATGTGATACTTTTTATGCATGGAGGAATTACAATCAGCCCACCTGGGGCAATTATGCATATGACCAATGGAGCCAACCTCCTCAACAAGAACAAAGGGTTCCTCCTTACCAACCTCCGGACTATCAAGAGCCACCATCATGGGTTCAGGAAATAAAGGAAAGCATTAACGGAGTGAACAACAAAGTTGATGAAGTTCAAGCCAAACTGAACCGACAAGATAAAAGATGGGGAGAGTTCGATATTTGGAAGAGGAGTGTTGATTCCCAACTAGGGGACCTAGCTGCACGGATTCCAAGACCACAAGGGCAACTCCTGGGCCGCCCCGAGGAGAACCCTAGAGGCCAAATAGCAGCAGTACAACTTAGAAGCGGGAAGACATTGTCGGAGAGAGTCCAAGTTGAGGACGAGAAGGAAGAGGACGTCACAACCCATCTCGGTAACGAGCCAGCGAGGGCAAATACCGAGCCCGTATACCAGGGTGACGAGGCTCCGGGGGTATCTAATGAACCTAACCCAGGTAAGTCTACTAATTCGAGCCTTCCTCTCTATTCCAGGGTAGTTAACGACCCCATCAGGGTCGGTAACGACCCGCCGAGGAAATCAATCGACCCCAGTGTCGACCCGATACTCTCACCTCTCGAGCCTAACTTGGTTCCGAGAATGGTGAAATCTCTTCCATTTACAACTAAGAAATCTATGGACTCTACTGAGAGTAGGTTCAAGCGTTTCGTGAAGATTCTTCAGGGCATTAATATTTTCATCCCATTCGTTGACGCCCTAAGCGAAATGCCGGCTTACACAAAATTTTTGAAGGATATTCTTAGCAGGAAAAGGACCATTCAGAGCTGCAGGATGAAGTCAGATCAATAGCTCTACCAGAAAAGCTTGGAGACCCAGGGAGATTTGCCATCACGATTGGCATAGGCGACCACAAATTTAAAGCTTTATGTGATTTGGGAGCCAGTGCTAGTTTGCTTCCTCTTTCCATCTGGTTAAAAGCTAACATGGGACCACTAGAGCCTGTCAAGATGAAACTCTACATGGCGGATGGATCTTCTGTAAAAGCAACTGGAGTCGTTGACGTTGTTCCTGTCCGAGTTGGAAAATTCTTTGTTCCAAACGACTTCATTGTGCTAGATATGCCTGAAGACCCTGCGGTGCCAATCATTCTAGGCAGACCATTCTTATCCACCGCAGGAGCACGTGTAGATGTCAGAAAAGGACTCCTCACATTTGACATTGGGGAGGAGAGGGTTGAGTTTCATTTCAATTCGCCCATAAGCGAAGTGGATAATTGTAGTAGTGAGGAGCCTACCGACCCACCATGGCTCGGTAACGACCCCTCCTTGAGTACAGAAGCGAGCAAGTTCGATGGAGACACGCCTAAAGAGTAGCCTACCGACCCACCCTGGGTCGGTAACGACCCATTCCTGAAGAAGTACGAGGTGGGAGGTGGATCCAAAAACGATATTGAGCCACTTCCAAATCCAGCAGGGTCGTTAACGACCCCCTACACCTCAATAATGAGCCACTTCCCGAATGACCCTGGTAAGTTTTCTTGTTCTTATCCAATCAATTCTGGTCATGATCCTTTCTCCTATCCTTGTTCTACATCATATCCTACTGTTAGTTATGTAAAGGAGTCAAAACCTCCTTGGTTTTCGGATTTTACTACCCTGTTGTAGGATTACCAAGCATACTTATTGATGATAGAGGGTCGAATATTTTGGAAACAAGCTATGATGTTTTTCAGGCTAAGTATGGGGTTTCTTATGATCCCTTCGATACTGGATGGCAGCCGCCCTAGGTAAGCTAAAGTAAGTTCGTCGGGCTAACGACGTTAAAAGTAGCGCTTACGGGAGGCAACCCGCTTTTTGTTTTTGCTTTTTAGTTTTTTCTTTCCTAGTTCTTTTTGCTAGCTTTCTTTTGACTTGTTTTTAGGTTAGATTAGTGTAGTAGGATAGAAGTTTTTCTAATGTGACTCAGGTACAAAAAGAAGAAGTGCTACAATCAAAGACAATCGGTGTACAAACACGCAAGCTCGGTAACGACCCCCACAGGGTCGATACCGACCTCCTCTACCAAACCAAATAAAATTTCCGCAATGCTCCTCAAGTGATCAATGATTCCAAGTAGCTTCAGTTTTATTTTGTGAGTTCCCTTTTCCTTATTCTCTTTATTTTTATGATTTTAAACAGTGAGGACACTGTTTAGTTTAAGTATGGGGTATGGGAAAAGGAAACTTAGTTTTGTGACAGTTTTTTGTTTTTATTTTTGTTTTTAGGATTGATAATATTCCACTTAGATGTCCTATGATATGCTTTAACTTGCTTGATTATGTAATTCCATAGCATGTTTGGATAGCTTTGCTTGAATCATGTTGAAAATTGTTTTTATGTGGATATTTAGCTTGTGATGAAATTGAGCACATATGATCTTTGGTAGAAGTGACTGAAATCCAACAAAAATTGCTACCTTGTGAGTTATTTTTGGCCTTATAGGGAGAACATCAAAGAATCCCTCTTCTTTTCTTGTGTGATTTACTCTCCTTATGCATATTATCTCTTGTCATTGCATGGTTATCTATTACTTGAGACCTATATGAGATATTAGTTCATTGCATGTAAGTCATATGATGGAGAACTTATTTTCATAAGCCCTATTAATCCTTATCCACCCTTATCATTATCCTCTTTTTGAAGCCAAGTTGAGCCTTAAAGCCTTCTATTTTTAGCTCCACAAAATAATTCCCTAGCCGATGTAAGCTTGACTCTATCCGGGGATTAGGACTTAGTGTTGGTTATGGTGATGGTTTTGTTGAGTGAGATGTTTTGGTTCAAGTGTGGGGTAATTTCGGTTGGGTAAAGTGATAGTATCTTGCAGTTTGTTATGTAAAAGGAGTTTGGTTCCCTGAATGCACTTACAAAAGAAATGAAGTGGAAAGTAAAGGGGAAAACAAAAGAAAAATAATTCGGATTCGTTACCGACCCTAAAAGGGTTCGGTACCGAGCCCCCGCGGAAAGAAAAAAAAGAAAAGAAAAGAAAGGACTTGAGAAATCCAAAGTGAAGAGTTGAAAAGTGAAAATGTGCATGAGCCAAATTTCCTAAGTGTTTGTAAGCAAGATTTGTTGAGATAAAAGGGGTTAATGAGAGAAGTGTGCATAAAGAAAAGTGAGTTTGGTATGTTGTTTTATGAGAGTTTTGGAAGTGTGAGTTTTTAGGAGTCTTTGATTCCCGGATATTATTAGCACCACATGACCAAATATTTTCCACGCCTATTTGTCTTTACCAAGCCCCATTACAACCCGGCCGAATGGAAACTTCTATGAAGTTTTTCATTGAGCCTAAGTTCTCTTGATGATTTTTATGTGTTTTGACATCTTGGGTGGAGAGTTTGGTGATATAAGTAACAATGACTATGTTGATTTTTGTATATTGGATTGAGTTGAGAGTTGAACTTATAAGCCTAAACACATGAGAGTTGAGTGAAACACACATCCCTTGTGAGTTTGGATTTATGGTTGCTTTTGCTTGAGGTTGCTCATATATGTGTGATGACATTAGATTCACTTGTCTATTTCTACTTAAGCTTTGATGTTGCTTTTTGATAAGGGCATTGACTTGATATATGTGTTGATGGTTTTGGTTGACGTCTTGTTGATTGCTTGAGGACAAGCAAGTCTAAGTATGGGGTATTTTGATGTCCGTCTTTTTAGTCATGTTTTTAGGGTGTGTTTTTGTGTCTTTTGAGTCTTTTTCTTTAGTTTTGTGTTTTGTTTTGATTCATTTGTGTAGGTTTTCGTATTTTCATGAGATATGGAGTCTACATAAGCTTTTGTGGTATTTTGTAGGTTTTTAGAAGCTTTTTGGAGCATATTTTGAAGAAAGGAGTAAAGACGGTGAAGATAGCACTTAAGAATGAAGAGAAGATGAAGATTAAGCGCTCAAGTAAATTCATTGAAGATCAATTTTGATCTTGGAAAGAGATAGAGAAATTCGTTACAAGAACATAGAAAAAAGAATCGAGTCAAACGGAGTTGTAACGAATCTTCTATGCAAGTTTTACTCAAGGGTCGTTAACGACCCTGTCAAGGTCGTTAACGAGGCAGCGAGAGCAGCAGAGATCCGAGTCGGTGCTATTTATGGGCTTCTATCTTGTTTCCTTTTTTTATGTTATTAGATAGATAGAAGGGGTATATCTTATTAGAAGATATTATTTCCTTATAGTTAGATTTAAGATAGATTTATTTCCTTAGAGATAGATTTAAGATAGAATAGTTTCTCTATAAATACTCTTGTCTACCCTTTGTTATTCTAGACCCAATCAATTGCCTTGGAGGGCAAGTAAGAGGAAGAGGAGGAGAGAAGAGAGAGGGGCGAGAGGACGAGTAGAGAAGATAGCTTGGAGAACAAGTTTTGTTTTGAATTCAAGTTGTAAGCTTTCTTTTTAATTTAATTTAGATATTTTCAATTATTATGCTTTGTGAGTAGTCTCTCTTTCTAAGGTTGGGGTTGAACCCAACAATGGTTGTGCATGCTTGTTTGTGATCATGTCTTGATTGTTTTTATTGCATGAATCTATTCTCTTGCTCTTAATCCTTGAAACGAAAGTTCAAAGGAATTTCTCATTCATAGTTGAAGCGAAGGCGAAACCTTGAATCAGAATAGTCAAATTAGGGTTTTGAAGCGAAAGCAGATCTATCCTAGTTGAAGTAGAAGAGATAGATAGTAAGTTTATTAATTTAGCGAAAGTTGATTGATTTACTTGCTTTGGTTGACGAATGTTGACACCTTTATGTGATAAAAGCATGATCTTTATGTTTCATTAGCGTTTGGCATGCATAATTGTTGTTGTGGTGACACCTTTACCTTAGATTCTCTCTTTCCTTGTTAAAAACCCTACCTTTAGTTGATTGCTTGTGTGAGAAGTAATAGAACTTAGCACTGACTTTCTCCCTGCGAACGAACCTGACTCTGCTATACTCAGCGGGGTCTTGATTATAAATTTATTTGTTGTCAAGAAACCCTCTCAACAGCGCGCGCCTCTCTTTTCCCCTTCCTGCTTCGTCTTCCACAGAAAGAAACCATCTCTCTCTCCCTCTCTCTCTGCGAATCTTCGGTTTCCGGCGACCAAGAACAGGCAACACCACCGGGCCAGATTCACCACCGCTCGGATCGTGCTTTTATTGTTTTTTGATTATATAGAACGATCTTGAGCCTCGTTCGAATCGTGCACTGATTGTTTTTTATTATGTGCAACGATCTCGAGCATCGCCCATATCGTGCATTAATTATTTTTTATTATATGATACGATCCCCAGCCTCGCTCAGATCGTGCATTGATTATTTTTGATTTTATGCAACGATCCCGAGCCTCGCTCGGATTGTGCATTGATTATTTTTTATTATATGCAAAGATCTCGAGCCTCGCTCGGATCATGCATTGATTATTTGATTATATGCAACGATCCCGATCCTTATTCAAATCGTGCATTGATTATTTTTTATTATATGCAACGATTCTGAACCTCACTCGGATTGTGCATTGATTATTTTTTATTATATACAACGATCATGAGACTCGCTCGGATCGTGCATGGAATATTTTTGATTATATGCAATGATCTCGAGCCTCGCTCGGATCATGCATTGATTATTTTGATTATATGCAACGATCCCGAGCCTTGCTCGGATCTTGCATTAATTATTTTTGATTGTATACAACAATTCCGATCCTCACTCGAATCGTGCATTGATTATTTTTTATTATATGCAACGATCCTGAGACTCGCTTAGATCGTACATTGATTATTTCTGATTATATGAAACGATCACGAGCCTCGCTCGGATTGTGCATTGATTATTTTTTTATATGCAACGATCTCAAACCTCGCTCGGATCGTGCAGTGATTGTTTTTTATTATATACAACGATCCCGAGCCTTGCTCGAATCGTGCATTGATTGTTTCCAAACCCAAGCGGAAAGCTTGGGGAGTGGGCGAGGTTATTATGGTCGTTCGGGATTACTCCCAACGACCGTGCTTTTTCCGAACATTTCCAACCCCAAGCGGGAAGCTTGGGGAGGTTAGCTTGTGGCGATCACTCAAGATCGCCCCTAGTGATCGTGATTTCCTAAGAGTATTTCCATCCCCTAGTGGAAGCTTGGGGAGGATAGGTTGTGGCGATCACTCGAGATCGCCCCCAGTGATCGTAATTTCCACTAAGCAGCGCCATTTATATCCCGGCAAGAATAGCCTCGTACTCGGCTTCGTTATTGGTGGCATCAAAGGCGAAGTTAAGGGAATACTCCGTCTCGATCAAGGGTCCGAAAAGGAACACGCCAGTCCTGTTGCCAGCGTCGTATCGCGAGCCATCTACGAAGACCTTCCACTCCTACGCGCTTTCATCAGTCTCGGGGAAGGTCACCTCTACCATGAAGTCGGCGAGGGCATGCCTTTTCATCGCGGTTCTTGGCATGTAGCTAATGTCAAACTCAGAGAGTTTGACTGTCCACTTGGTTATTTTCCCGGAAAGGGCGGGCTGATGGAGGATTTGGAGGAGAGAAAGATCAAAAAGGACCCGAATGGGGTGGGCATGAAAATAAGGGCGCAAACACCTGGAAGCCGTCATCATGACCAAGGCCATTTTCTCCGCTGGGGAGTATCGCTGCTCCGCGGGCTGGAGCACACAACTTACGAAGTAAACTGTGTACATCACCTCCCTTGTTAACATCGCATTGACCGTCTCCGAACTTACAACCACGTATAGTTGCAGGTCTTCGCTTGCCTTCGAAGGAGCCAGCGTGGGTAGCTTTGATAGGAGGGTTTTTTTAGCTCAGAGAAAGTGTGCTCTAAATCCTCGTCCCATGCAAAATTTTCATTCTTTTTTAAGGCCGCGAAGAAAGGAAGGGACATGTCCACCAATCGGGAGCAAAATCTCACCAGATAGTTTACGACGCCATTAAGATGTTGTACCTCGGTCCGACACCGGGGTGACCGCATTGACAGGATTGATTCAATCTTGGCAGGGTTCACATCCGCGCACTGATCCTGAACCCGAGGAACTTGCCAAACGACACACCAAACACACACTTCTTAGGATTGAGGCTTAGTCGGTTTCGCTTGAGCGTCGTGAAGACCTCAGCGAGGTCACCCAGATGGGCCTTCGGTGTTTTGCTTCGGACCACGATGTCGTTGATGTAAGCTGACACATTTCTCCCTAGATAGTTTTTGAAAATGCGGTCCACGATGCGCTGAAAGATGGCACCAGCGTTTTTAAGGCCGAAGGGCATGACCTTATAACAATAGGTCCCCCGCTGCATGATGAAGGTTGTTTCTCGAGGATCCATCAAGACTTGATTGTATCCCGAATACGCGTTGAGGAAGCTCAGGATCTCGTGCCCCGCCGTGGAATCGACCAAATCGTCAATTGATGGCAAGGGGTAGTTGTCCTTTGGGCAGGCTTTATTGAAATCTTTGAAGTCGACGCACATGCACCATTTTCCATTGGCCTTTTTTACCAAAACAACCTTGGAAATCCACCTCGGATACTAGACCTCGCGGACAAACCCCGCAGCCAACAACTTTCCTACCTTCGCATTCGCGGCGCTTGCTCTTCCCTCATTCATCTTCCTTCTTCTTTGCACCATGGGCCGTGTGGCATTGTCGATATTCAAAGAGTGTTGTGCCACAGTCCGCAGGACTCCGCGAAGATCGTTCGTAGTCCAATCGAATACGTCGCGGGACTTGGCCAGCAAAGACTCCAACAACAACGCCGACTCTCCGGCGAGACATTCCAACAACAACGCTCACTCTCCGGTGAGACATTCCCCTAGGTAGAGCTTTTCTTCCTCGGTGTTAAAGGGAGTGATGACCCTTCTCTCGTACTCCAAGGCTTGGATGGCAAAGTCCTGAACCTCGAGATCGGCGACCTCGGGAGCGTCCACCATGAACACCAAACACTTATGCTTTGTGGAGGTCGTGTAACACGAGCGACCCTCCTCTTGGGTGCCCTTGACCTCACCGACTCCGCCTTCAGCCGAGAACTTCATTTTTAGGTGGTAGATGGACACCACGACTTGAAATTTCATCAAGGATACTCTCCTGATGAACACGTTATAAATCGAGGGCAAGCGCACCATAATGAACTCAATCATCTCAGTTCGCCTTTTCGAACCTGTCCCCAACGTCATCAACAGGTCAATGAGGCCCGCAACGTCAACCTTGTCGCTGGAAAAGGAAGTCAGTTTTCATGCGTATGGCTTCGGAGACGTGGCTGAGATGCAAGTTGCTCGAAGGCGTCATAGTAAATGGTGTCCACGGAAGACCCCGTGTCCATCAAGACTCGCTTTACCATTTTCGAGCCCAACTGTGTGTGCACCATCAAAGGGTCGGAGTGTAGCATATGCGGACACTTAGCATCCTCGGATGTGAAGGTTAGCCCCGCGTGGGACTTCGATGATTGCTCAATGCTGAAGACCAAAGGCTCATGATGGTTGGCCCTCGCGTACCTCTTTCGCTCCGATTGGTTGGAGCCTGCCAATGAGGGACCACCCAAGATGGTGTAGATGAAACCATCTAGTGTCGTGGCATGACCGGAGCACTCTTTCCTTGTGGGAGCCTGCTGCTCGATGTTGTTGGTTCTCGCTAGATTTTGGCCCTACGGCACATTGTTTTCTCTCGAGGTGGGGTTTCCCTGCCTTTGTCTTTTGGCTTGTACAAGGGGCAACCCATCCCTCTGTACCCTTGCTGCCCACCTCCGAAACAATTAGTGGGATCTATTTCAGACTTAATTCAACACGTCGATCTTCAACAAGAACGATAATTCAATTCTTGAGTTAGAGATGTTTTTCGACCCTTGCAACCTTCGGGGTTCTACCCTATTTATAGATATTTGTGGAGCAAGGTTTCTATTGGCATCTGATGTGGGACATTCGAGATACATCCATCTAATTGGTCGAGAGAGAGGCGGTAGACCATTGGCCGAGAATAAGGTGGTCTCTAATTGGCTGGGTGGGGTGGTTGTGTCAGCTTTTTAGTATGTGCGACTCTATCTCCTTGCTTCTAGAGACATGTTACTTGACCGAAATCTTTATCCGAGAGTTTGTGATGTTTGACCTCGCTCATGCATGGAGTGTGCGGTGTTTGACCTTCAACTTTCCTCTGATTTTGGATTAGCCCGCTTGTGCACCTCGCTTTTTTGGATGGGTGCAGGAAGAACCTCAGAAGACGCCTTCAAACCCTGTTCTTATTGATTTTACCTCGATGCTAGCCCTTACTGTTCACACATCATTATTTTCAACACTATCACCTATATTGTTCTAGACTTGTCATCCCACAAAATCTTTCATACTAGAGATGTTGTTTTTCATGAACAACACTATCCCTTTCAATATATTTCTCATCTTGTCTCCTCTGTTTCATTACCTAATCTTGCTATAGATTATCCTACACATATTTTCAAACCTTCTACAACTTCTTTCCCCTCTTTTACTACATCTTCCCCCTCTACATATTTACCTACAAATTTAGTTACACCTTCACCACCTTCACCCTCTTCTACAGATTCATCTTCTCTACCTCTTGCACCACAAAATCCTCCTAGTCCAGCTATTCCTCAACCACTTGTCCTAAGAAGGTCTAGTCGAGTTCATACTAAACCTTCCTATCTTGATGCTTACATCTGCTCTTCCTCTATATATCAAGCTCATTTAACATCACTCAATGATTCTCATCATGATTTTCTTTCCCATCTCACTTCTTACACTGAACCATCTACTTATAAAGAGGCCTCTAATGATCCAAGGTGGGTCTTAGCCATGGACAAAGAAATCCAAGATTTGCAACAAAATGATACTTGGGAATTGGTTCCACTTCCTCCGGGGAAGTAACCAATAAGATGTAAGTGGATTTTTAAGGTCAAGTTGAGGTTTGATGGCACCTAGGAAAGGTTTAAGTCCATACTTGTTGTGAAGGGCTTTACACAACAAGAAGGAATTGATTACCAGGAAACCTTCTCTCTAGTTGTCAAGATGCATACAATAATGCTTTTTTTTTTTTTGCATGGCACTTTTAATGAAGAAGTTTTATGAGAGTTCCTGATGAGATTCCTAATGCTCACAAGTTTGTTTGCAAGCTCAAGAAATCATTATATGGTCTTAATTAGGCCATCATACAATGGTTTCATAGATTGACTACCTCTCTTATTTCTCTTGGTTATTCTCAATCCAAGAATGATTACAGCCTCATTGTTAAAAAAGTTGAAAGGTAAAATTACTATGGTTGTAGTTTATGTAGATGATTTGCTTGTAACAAGTTCTAATCCAGCTAAAATATCCTCTTTGAAAGATTTCTTGCATTTAGTTTTCAGTATTAAGGACATGGGAAAGTTGCATTATTTTCTGGGTTTAGAAGCTACTTATCTTGATAGTGGGATTGTTTTGACTCAATATATGTTTGCAAGAGAATTGATTGTTGTTGTTAACTTTGGTGATACTTCTTCTCCTTTATGTACTCCTCTTCCATTGCATTGCAAGTTGCTTTCTACATAAGGGGATTTGACGCCAGATCCAACTGAGTACATACCTCTCATAGGGAAATTGAACTTCTTGACAAATACAAGACCAAAATTTATGTTTTGTTGTGCAAACTCTTTCTCAGTTTATCATGACCTACTCAGATTCTGATTGGACCTCTTGTGTTGTGACTAGACGTTCTGTTACTAAGTACTTTTGATGTTAGGAAGGTCTCTTATTAGCTGGAAGAGCAAGAAACAGAGTGTGGTTTCTAGGAGTTCTGCTGAAGCTGAGTATAGAGCAATGGCTCAGGCTGCAACAAAGGTAATTTGGCTTGTTAGGTTGCTTGAAGACTTGAGCATTACTTCTTACAAGCCGATTGTCTTACTCTAAGATAATAATTCAGCAATACAGATTGCCAAAAATCTTGTACATCATAAAAGAACTAAGCAAATAGAAATTGATGTGTATTTTACTTAGGACAAAATCATGGAGGGCCTTTTGCAACTGTCTTACATGCCAACTACTCAACAACTAGTTGATGTGCTTACTAAAGTTTTGCCATCTCATCAACAACAATTCATTTTATCCAAGCTTGGCATGTTCTTTCTTAATCATGCTTAGCTTTGGGGGGGTGTTGAGTATTGTATAAGTTGACTAGTCCTCCACATGTACAAAGAGTATAAATACTCTGTTAAGTCATGTAATAGTTAGTTTTACACAGATGAATAAAAACAGACTTTTCCCTCTCAATCTTCTCTTTCGCTCTTCTCTATATCAATTAGCTTGTAACATTTGTCATGGATGATTGATATAGTTGAATTTTTAAGAAATATTCATACAAGGTACGAGAATACATACTAGTATATAGAGATTGAATCAAATAAAAATGGGGCTTATCGTGAAAACTAGAAATGAATATGGATCATCCGATTAAAATACTAGAAATGAATCTAGGTCATCTGATTAAAAAAACTAAAAAGTATTTTTTTTACTTTATTTTTTTAAAGTCTTTTTTACGTATGTAGAGTGATATAAATCGAGTATGAACATAATAAGGCCATAAAACGTGAGCATGCAACACTAATATGTGAACTTGTACTAAATTTTATGAAGTTAAAATGTGATTATATGTGAGCAGCCCTTGTATAATGTGAACATGTGTATAAAAAATGTGAACAGAATGTAAAATGTCAATCGGCATGTTTTTGGCAAAAACAAGCGAAAAAAGAAATAAAAATTTTATTTTTTTATTTTTTTTGTCAAATTTTCTCAAAGTCGTTTAACGCATGTATGATGATTTAATCGAACATGAACATATGACCATACAACATGAACAAACCATACTAATATGTGAACATACTTGTAAATATATGTGAACGTATTATAAAATCTATGAACTGAAAAGGTGATAATATGTGAACATGTTTAATAATAGTGTGAACATATGCATAAAATATGTGAACATAACGTAAGAAACCAAATCTCGTGTTTTGGCAAAAACAAACGAAAATAAGAAAAAAAAAATTTTATTTATCTTTATTTTTTAAAAATTTTGTCGAAATTAACATTTTGTCATTATCTCTTTTAATCTTAGTCATCCATTTCTCAAATCCAAGAGTCCTCATTTGTTTCTAATTTTTATGATAAGAGTCATTTTCATGTGAATCAACCTCCTAGTATACATGTAAATCGCAAACCGCAAAAGTACACATATATTCATAAAATACTAAAACAATCTATTATATATAAAAAAGCAATAAGATTAGAGCCTCCACATTGTGCCACTTCATCTTTTGCCACATGTCATTCCTAAAATGCACCACATCAGATTGTGACACGTGTCATTTCCTCATTCATTCATATAAATTATATAAATAAATTGGTAGTTTAGGAAACAAATCTTGCGAATTAAAATATTACATTTGGAAGTTTTGATATCATCCAATAGTTTAGAAAAAATCCAATTTGTAATTTTAGAAGTTTCTAGCATATTTAATTAAACGTTAATTTCTATAGAATATTAAAAAAATTATGGTGGCTTTTTTTACAACTAGATTAGCTTTAATCTACTATATACATATAAACCAATAAGGTTTAAATATTCATTAAAAATTATCCATTCCTTTGTTTTAAATAAATTCATATTTTTTAGTTAAACACATCAATTTTTATTTAAAATATAATAAAAGATTGTGGTGGTTATATGCAAACTATACGTGGCATCCACCGGATCCTGATTAAAGGCGATAACTTGCAGATAGTCAAGGTCGTGCTCGGTGACTGGCGTTGCCCGTGAGAAATTGAGCTATTGTGTTCGGACATCCACTGCTTGCTTGCCCTGTTTCAAGATTGGAGTATCTCTCATGTCGTTCGGGAGTGCAATTCTGTGGTGGACTTCATCGCTGGATCCTTCAGACGTGTCTCCTCTATCCCGCTTGCAACTGATTCGGGTTTACTTACCCTCATCCGTCAAGATGCCCTAGGGCGACCACTAGCATGTTAGTGGGCACCCTGATTTCTTTCCTTATCAAATTTTTTTTAATAAATTAATATTAAATATTAATATAAAGAAATTAGATAGAAAAGATTATCTTAGGTAAATTAATTTTTATTAAGATAACAAATAGATTGTGCAAAATACATACAAAATTGTGGATCGAAATTTTTGGATCCACATTTTAAATTTTTAACATGACATTTTATGTGATGTTTGATCAAAATACTTTCCTTTGTTACAACTCACAATTGGAAATTTATCATAAAATTTTATGACCATTGTACAGATTTTTCTCATTAATTGAAAATTTAATGGTTATATTTTTTAACTTTTATATAAAGAAGATTGCATGTAGGAGTAATTATCTTTTTAAAAAATCACAACCAAAAAATTCATTAACAATATTCATATCAAGATTTAATCTATAATTAGATTTTATCTATCAAAATTGTGACACCCCTATACCCTATGACGTATACTTAGTAATAAATTATCTCTTATATAAAGAGATAATTCACATATATCAACTATTCATGTAAGCACATAGCGGAATTAACAACCATAAAAGGTTGCACACACATATAAGCATTCACTTTTTATACTAAAACATCTATTACTCTAACTTTATTACAACCCATATGTCTAAGATGCAAAATGAGGAGGAGAAGGTTGCATTGAGCTTCAGTCGGTCGACCTGTATGAACGTGACCGCTAAGAGAGACACACGCAAGTAAGAACTAGCTGAGCCTAAAAAAAATGTTTTGCGATTTATGCGAGTCGCATACTCAGTGAATATAAACCATCATCAATTATTTCACATAGAGTAAAACATTTACTCCATGTACATACATATTATATATATGTCATCTAAGAATTTACAATGCATATGCAAATGCAAATGTATCCGATTCATTATTCTGTGAACTGTTCAAGCCTGAATCTGTCCCGGGTTTCCATTACCGACTCTTAGGCATCCTAGGCCTCATTTGCTCATATACCATCTCTTAGGCATCTTAGGCCTCATGTATGACCCGTAAGTCTCTTTTGTATACAAATTCAGGGCAAGATAGTCACAAGTTCTTTTAATCTCATTGCAATATGCTATGCAATCAAGTGCATCAAGTAATCATATATCATATATCATATATTATTTGTTAACATACCTTTTGTGCAAACAACTACGGAAATTTCAGAGCTATCATATAAAACACATATATCCATATAGCTCATATAGCACATATATACATAAAGCACATATATCCATATAGCTCATATATCCGTATGGCACATATAGCACATAGGGTTGAATCTCCAGTCTATACTCACCTGTTCAAGACAGATACTATATCTCTTCCCTTTCTCTTTGACCACGATCTATGATTTGTGCTCCTATACATAACCCAATGCAAAAACAACCTATTTACTCTTACAAACTTTAACCCCAAATGCAATTAAATGTCAGAATGCATTATAACTTCTTGTGCATAAATCCAAATCATTTAAAACTTGACAACAAATAAACTATATATAGAGAAGAACATTTTTCTAGTTCAAACCTTTCTGAAAAACTTGATCAAAGGGCTCCCTAATATCATTACAAAGAGAAACCCTAAAATCACTCTGAAATCTTTTACCGAATATAAATTCGATACCGAAAACGCCCTCTGAGAACTATAAATCAACCGATTTTAAAATCAAAATCAACTGTAGATCTAGATCTGGAAAAATCAACGAAATCCAAATAAACCATTAACTAATTAAAAACTTACCAAATCACGCTTATACGTCGAGATTAAAACCCGATAAAAGAGATCTTGTACCAGAATTAAAATCAAACCACAAAACCATCAGATTCTTCTTTCCTCTCTTTTTCTTATTTACACACTCATTTTTTTTTTGGTTCTACGTACTTAATGGCTAAGGAAGCCAAAACACATATATATAAAGCTTAGAAGTCGGCAAACCGAGAAAGTCGGCTAAATTTTTAGTAAAATTACACTTTTTATCCTTAAATCTCCTTTACTACAAACTTTACCCTGAAATAATTATTAATTAATTTTTCTTAAAAACTTTTTAAAATATAATAAACTTAAATAGAAAATAAATATTACTTTTAAAAACTCACTATATATCATGCCAATATGCTATGCATATGCTCTTAATCTTATATGAATGTCGAATGACGTATGCACTTTGGTCGGGGATGTTACAAAAATTATCTAATTAGATTTTATCAAATATACTTTAATGTATTTAATTTAGATATTTCTAGGTAGAGACACTCAAATCATTATTTAAAAATATTCATATTAAAATTTTATCATTGGTAGTTTTTTTTTAAAACATCTATTTCATTAATCAATCTATAATTTGTTATATGTGAAATTATTGTTATGAATTTTTAACAGTAATATTAGATAAGATTTAATGAGGAATATCATAGCAAAAGGATAATGACTAGAGCTGTCAAAACCTGGTCCGACTCGAATCGCCCGAAAATTTTAGGGTCAATATCCGAAAATCTGAACCCGAAACCCAAAAAAAATCGAACGCGATAGATCTGAAACCCGTTAGGTTGACTCAATTTTTTATATTTTTAGAATATATATAATATATTTTGAAAGTTATAATATATTTTATTATTAAAATATATAAAAATAATAGATTATTATTAAATATCATTTTTTAAACAATATAATATTTTAATAGCTGTAAAAAATTCGATTTTCTTGACATGTTGGGTCGACTCGACCCGATCGAAAACCCGGAATTACCCAACCCGTTTTGACTGATGACCCGTTACGACCCGAACCCGACTTAACCCGAACCCGAATTAACCGAACCCGAACCCAACCTGACTCGTTTTACAGCTCTAATAATGACACATATTTTGTTAATGTGTATGTATTTGCTTTTTATCTATCAATATAACTATAATGATACACATTTTTTTTACAATAACATTAGGTAAGATTCAAATAGGTTTTTTTTATTTATAAATATTTTAATATGATTTTTTATATGTGAAATTATTGTTATAATTTTTTAATAATAACATTAGATTTAACTAATTGTTTATTATGTCTACAAATTTGACAATGAATATTCAGCAACCAATATAAAGATATGTATTTTCTTTTTACAATATAGCTCTAATTTATAGTTATTTATGATTTTTATATTTGAAATTATTGTTTTCGATTTTTAGCGATGAAATTTGATATGATTTAACTAGCTACTTATCAAACAATATATTGCTATGTTATTTCATACGTGAAATTATCGTTATGATTTTTAACAATAAAATTACATAAGATTTAACTAAAAATTTACGATTTTTTAAAAGATTAACTAGGAATATTTGGGCAAATGGATGATTCCAATATTACTTTTTAACAATGATGAAATAGTTTTATTTAATTGCAATTGTTTTTTTATTATTTAGAAGAATTGAATAAATTTATGATAATATCAAGCAAGATAACATGATTTTTTACTAGTTTACATGAATCACATTCATTTCTTGATTAAATCAAAAAAAAATAAAAACTAAGAAGGAAGATTAAAAGCATCAATCGGCATGTGTCACATGGATTATGGATAATAACTACTTAGGCTCTAGATTATTGGATATGGTGTAACCACCACTATACTTGAAAGCGTCACCGCTCTCACCACTCCCCTCCTCCTTTGCCAGGGCATCATTTTGGTAAGGATGTCTAGGCAACTGATCAAGCTTACCAAAGTCGGTGATTGACGATGAAGCTGAGGCGGTTGAGTTGGTGTTGATGCCGTCGTTTTGCAGTATCAACTCGATGGTCTTCACCATCTCACCCATGGTGGGGCGGTTACAAGTCGACTCCTCCACGCACTGTAAAGCAAGCTCCACGTACCTGGTGAACCCGGGAAGGCTAGTGTGGGCCCCACGGATCATCGTCGGATCAAGAAAGGCTCTCAGGCCGTCAAAATCGTCATTTGATTTGTCCAATGCGATTTTCACCTCTCGCACGATGTACTTGCCCTTCTCGATTGGATGCTTAGCAGTTAGCAACTCGAACATTACCACTCCGAAACTGTAAACGTCGCTCTTTTCAGTGAGTTGTTGGGTTAAATAGTATTCTGGGTCGAGATAGCCCTATATAAATATAAAAAAAAGACGACGTGTAATTAATATCATCATCATCATCATCATCATTGACCCTGTGAGGCTCTGCTACCCCGGAATTGGGGGGTCAAGATGGAGACTCCTGTAATTAAAATGGAAATGGAAATGAACCCAATGAAATGGACAATGGGCTTGGGCCATGCACATTTGGCCCAGTTCTACTATAGTCCGGCACAACTAGCCACTTACTTACCATGGTGCCTTTAACTTGTGTAGAAACATGACCCTTGGAACCATCCGACACAAGCTTAGACAATCCAAAATCTGCAACCTTGGCATTTAAGTTGTCATCCAACAGAATGTTAGTACACTTGACATCCCTGTGGATTATGGGAGGATTAGCCAACTCATGGAGATAGGCTAGCCCTCTAGCCGAACCGAGGGCAACCCGAAGCCTCTTCTTCCAGTCCAAATGGATCCCGGACTTCCCTGACAAGCTATCCCTGACCGACCCATTTGGCATGAACTCGTACACGAGCATTTGCTCCCCTTGCTCGAAACAGAACCCGACTAGGCCAACCAGGTTCTTGTGGTGAACTCTTGACAGCAGCTCTATCTCGGTTTTGAACTCTAACCCGCCTTGCATCGACCCCTGTTGAGCCCTCTTGATTGCCACTAGTTGACCGTCTGAGAGTACTCCTCTATACACCTGTAATTTGGTCATCACAAATAGGAGTTTTGGAATGCAAGTGTAAGAACATATATATATATATATATATATATATATATATATATATATATATATATATATATATATATATATATATATATATATATATATATATTGGTAATGTGCCATTGTGTGTTCTGAGTAAATATGTTAACCTTGCCATAACCTCCAGCTCCAATCTCATTGCTCGATGAGAAGTTGCTTGTGCACTTCTTGAGCTCATCGTATGAGAACCATCTCGCACCCTTTAACTGTGGAGCACCACCGCTGTCCTTCCCACTTGATGCCCAGGAAGCTGCAAACCAAAAAAAAATGTACCATAGAGGTGCTGCTTATGTAGATGCTTCTTAAGATCATTAATCTACTGAATCATGTATGGAGTTACCAAATGGCTTGCTAAGTCCTATTGCTCTCTCAGCGCGTTTCTTCTGCAATATGGCATACATCCCAACCCCTAAAAGCACAAGGACAAGAACGGCGCCAGCCACTGATATCGCAATAATCAAGCCTAGACTTAACGCAGATTTTCCATGCATTTCTAGCAAAGATGCCAAAAACAACTGTAATTAGAAAACCATTTTCAAGACACGCACACACACACACACACACTAAGCAACTTGTTTGGGTACTTACCTTGGAATAGATAAGGATCTGCAATGAAGTAGTACGGTCCAAACCCCAGCTCAGGGGGCGGCTTGTAGGTCTGATTGCTCAATGCAAGGCCAATCCTCTGCACTTGTGTTCTATTGAAGTACAAATTAGGGGTTGGAAAGAGTGCCAAATGCATCTGAAGGTAGTCATCCGTGTTGAAAAATGGGTTCTGAATGAAGACTGAACCAGGGGTTAAATTCAGCTTCACCCACAGGCTCATCTCAAGGGCATGGAACACAGTTGCATTGTAAAGTTCCCTGAACGAAGGGCCTCGAAAATAGAGTGTTCCCTCGTACGGGAAGGCGCACTCACAGCTCTGAGGACTCAGCATTTGGTCTGTTTCAGGGCATTTCTTGATCCCGCAGTTTCCTAGGCTTGTTGAGTAAGGCTTCCTGATCTGCTGTTGTTGCAGTTGGCAGTAATTTGTTGCTGATAATTCGGTTGAGCAAACTGGGTTGTCAACCAATCTGGTGAATAGTACAAGAAAGGGTTGGTGGTAAATTTGAACTGGTCTTCTGTAGTGTGTATGAGAGTATAGAATTAGACTCACATTAATGTACTTTTGTATGAGGAACTCAGTGTGACTGCAGAGATTTCGTTGTGTTGCAGATCAACAAGCTCAAGCTGCTGGCTAACGCTGCTGCCCATGCTTAGTGTGCCGTTGAATCCATTATTCCTCAATTTCCTGCGACAAAATCATGATTGGAATGATAAAACAAGCCTTTCAACATAGGTAGTGGATCGTTATCTATGTATAAGAGGATATATTGTACACTTGCTGTAACTGCGGAAGGCTGAACAGCTCTTCAGGCAAAGGCCCTTGTAGTGGTCCCTTCTCTATGACCCTGCAAAATTTTTAGAGCATTCAGTTACCTTCAGAATGTTGGGATGGGCAATCCAAGTCCCACATGAAAAGAATAAGGAAGTGAAGAGCAACACACTCTATTAGTACGAGGCCTTTTGGAAAGGAGCCCAAAAATAAATCCGTGCGGGCTAGTTACAAAGCGGACAGTATCATACTATTATGGAGCTATGTGTGCGTATGGCCCAACAAGGTGGGTGACCCGGGCCCAATAGAGAAAAGTAGTAGGAATAATTTTTGTGTATGCAAAAATACTTACAAAGTAAATCATACTATAATGGAGCTATGTGTGCGTGTGGCCCAACAAGGTGGGTGACCCGGGCCCAATATAGAAAAGTAGTAGGAATAATTTTGTGTATGCAAAAATACTTACAGAGTAGTTAACGAATTTAAAGTGGAGAACCATTCAGGAGCTTCTGATTCATCAAACAGATTGTTGCTCAAGTCCCTATTGCAAAAATCATTCATTAGTTCCAAGAACTTCAGATAGAAGATAGGAATTGGACACCGGTGTGCGCTCTCACCACTTACAAGTATGCAAGTGAATTCATCCCTATCAAATTCGGCAATGGACCCGTCAATCTGTTGTGTCCTAAATTGCTGAAAATACATTGTTCATAGATCAGTAAAAGGTGCCTGTGTATAATGCACTAGTGTGATGTGATGAGATACCCACAGCTCACTGATACGAGTGAGATTATTGAGATTTGATGGCACTTCCCCAGTTAGATGATTCCTGTCTAGCCGTCTGTAATAACATATAAAAGCGGAATCACAACAGGTAAAGCCTTGGAAATGTAAAACAAAAAACCAAGAATTTTGGAGCCAGTAGTACTGTAGTAGTACTCACAGAACCTCAAGCGTCTGAATGAATCCTATGGTTGAAGGAATGGTCCCAGTCAATTGGTTCCCATCAAAAAGTCTACATCACAAGACGTAAGTTAGAGATTTCATCGATACATTTGTCACGAGTTCACCTGACAAATGCCGGATTCAAAATTAAGAAACCATTTTATATATAGCAATCAGCTTACATGTGGATGAGTATCATCTCGGGCCTGAACAGCTGTGATGGGATTGTCCCAGAAAGCTGGTTCTTGTTGAAATGACTGAAAACAAAACAAAACAAGAGCACGTATCATCAGCACGCTACACTATCGTCCTTGATCTTGAACTAGGGAATTGGTAGATCCGGCACTTACAAGTGTTTTACATGTAACAATTGATCCAAGCCAGGAGTAGAATGAGTTGAGACAGGAATAGAGCCTGTCAACTTGTTGTCTGCCAAGTCCAGCCAGTAGAGTTTGGACAAATTTCCAAGAGAAGGCGGAATTCCACCAGTGAAGTTGTTTGAATTGAGGGCCCTGGTTCAAATCATCACAACTTCTAAGCTGAAACTAGCACATGATGTGATTGATATGAATGAAAATGGTTTTCATTTAGATGTCAAGTGAGTGAGTAAGTATGCTGCATGCTTCTTTTCTTCTTACAAGAAGGATAACTGTGACAGCTTTCCCATTTCCTGTGGAATGCTACCACTAAATCCACACCCCGCCAAGATCCTGAACACAAAGAGTAAAAGCTGAGCTCAGTCACTTACATTGAAAATATCAACAACAAATTTGAGTATTTGATGGATCTTACAAAATGTTGAGCTTGCTAAGCTGTCCTAACTCCGGAGACAGAGGACCGGTCAGATCTCGATTAAAAGAAAGATCCCTGCAAAATTGGGGATATTTAATTTCTAGTTGTTCAGCATCCATAAAAAAGAGCAAAGAAAAACTTACAAGGATTTCAGCTCTGAGAGGCCTCCAATATCCCCACCTAGACTACCTTTGAGCCCCATAGTTGACAATTCCCTAGTATCCCCAATTTAACCTCAGAAAGAAACACTTGAAAGATATCATGTAATTAAATTAACAGCATATATGTAGTATCCTCACAGAGCTGTGACTCTAGTATCATTGCAGATCACTCCTTCCCATTGAGACCCACAAGGATCATCAGATGATTTCCAGCTTGGTGGCGTGTTTTTCCATTGATCCATCAGTGATCGAAGAACAGTCACTGCTCATCACATTACACAAACACTGAATTTACATGATACAAGTCGAGGTAGATTATCTTATAAATTAAAGCAGAAGCTTGATCATATGATCCTCATGTTAGAAAACTGAAATAAGAAATTTTTACCATCTCCAAGATCAGTTGCGGAGGAGATGACTTGAGTTTCAATACATAGAATAAGAAGAACTAGAAGAAGGCGATGATGGTGGTGAGCAAAAGCAATCCCAGAGGCAGTGAGCGCCGCCATGAATGGAGCTGCAAAAATTTCCCTGCAGAGCTAACGGAGGAAAGTGATGGCTGGCCACTTGGTATAGTTGTAGCCGGCAGCTCATAGGATTAGCTGAAGAATTTAATTTCAGTGCAAGTAGGTACTAGCTAGTCAGTCCATCATGATTACTTGCAAATAAAATAAAACAAACAAAACGAAAAGGAAAAAGAAGAACTCATACTTGTTTGGCAAATTTATCATTCCGGGCTTCCTCCGGCCATTTTGATCTAGACTTAGCTTTGAAGCCAAATACTAATCATCCAATACCTTGATTTTTGGTTTAAGCTTTATTTATTGCTTGTCGGCTGTCTCAATGCAATCTTACACGGGGCACGGCTGAAAAGGATTATCTTTTATTTTATTTATTTTTATTTACTCTAGCAAAGGATTTGTAAATATTTGAATTACTAGTTATACCCGTGTTATGCACGACTACGACTCAAATAAAGTATGAGCATATTTATTTAAATATAATGATACATAAAAGAAAAAAAAATTATACTCACATATGTAGTATGTACGATAGTTTTTTATTTTCAGAATCAAATATATTTCGAATTTTTATAAATAAATAGAGATAAATTATTTGAAAAAGATAAAGTAGTATAAATAAAAGTTGATAATGTTATTTTTGTCATCTTTGTAATTTTTTTTATTTTTTTATCATAATTTAATTTTAAGAAAACTTTTATGAAAATAAAAATATAGATAAAGATAATATAATCAGTCGATAATTAATTATATACTCGAAATCTATCATAATATATACTATAGTTTATTTTATGTTAGATAGAATCTTTTCAATATATATAAATTGTGAGAATGACATGTATGAAAAATCTTAAGTGGCACATGGTAAAATCCTACGTGGTAAATAACTTATATTGTGATAAAAAAATAGCTTAAATAAATTATTATAAATAATATTCATCAATAATATTTTACCAAATATTTAATACTTTTATAGTTTATTTTATTTTAGACATAATCTTTTAAGTTAAATATATTATTGTATCAAATATTTAACATTAATACTTAAGATTTAACATTAGATAACATATTTATTTTAGATAGAACTAGTTGATGACCCGGGCCTTTCCCGGGAGCTTTTTGAAATAAAAACTATAATATGTTAATTTAAATATGATATAGGTATTATAAATAAATAAATAAATTATTACATATTTGTAATTTATGTTAATTATAATAATTTATTTTATTATAAAATGTATACAAATATTATCCAATTCTTAAAAATGCTATTTGTAATATTTATGTAATAATCATAAAAAAGTTAGTATTTTTTACTCGTAGGGTTGAATCGAACCCGCACAAAAACTGTAATGAATTAACCCAATCAACTCGTATATTTTAAAGAAATCAACACATACTCACCTCGAATTCGAAATCATTAAATCTAAAGTCGATTGAATTGACCCGATAAACCAATTTAACATTAATAGGCCAATCATTTTTATTTATTTATTTATTAAGGAATCTATAATATTAAAAATCAACATACATATGAATACAAATTTAATATATTGCAAGACACAACACATCTGTATCGACATCAGTTAAAAAGTTGTTACACTTATTAATAGAAAATTAGTATACAAAAATCAACATATTTTTGGATAAAAAATTTAAAAAGTTGTGTAAATAGAAATTAATATAAGAGAATATAAAATATACAAATAAAAATATGGTTCATAGTACACTAAAAAAGTTGTCATAGTTATGGTTAGAATATTATTATGAACAATTTCATAACTAAAGAATGGTGACTGAGGCGTTAAAATTTGATGACAATAATGCACTTAACGGTTAAGATTAAAGGATCAATAATGTTTTATTTATTTATTAAGGGATCATACTATAATTATAATCATTACATATTGGAATTCATCGTACAAAAAAAATTCATCGTACAAAATTTTAAAATTGATAATCATACTATAATTAAATATTGGAATACATTGCAATAATGAATAGAGATAAAAATTTATCCAATCTCTTATAAAATTAATAAAAAAAATTATTATATAAGGTGAGTGCATAAAATTGAAAATTCCATAAGGGGATTGAATTACATAATATATAATTAAATGAAAATAATATTATTAAAAATATATATGTTGGGTAGAGTATAGATATAGATAGAAAATTTTAAAATAAAAAATAATATAATATAAGGAAGATATAAATTCTTCTCAAAAAAATGAAGATAGAGATTTAATTTAAGATATATGGAAACTTTTAAAAATATAAGAAGATAATTTTTTTTATAATCATTACATAATTAAATATTAGAATATAATAAAAAAATTCAAAAAAAATTATCATACAAAATGTTAAAATTGATAATGATAGCATAATTAACTATTAAGATATAATGAAAATTTTCCAAAAGAAATCATCGTACAATTTTGAAATTGATGTCCAAAAAAAAAATCATCGTACAAAAAAATCATTGATAACCAAAAAAAAATCATCGTACGAAAAAACTACATCGTATAAAATTTTGAAATTGATAATCATATCATAATTAAATATTACAATATATTGAAATAATGAATGAGATAAATTTTTTTTACAATCATTACATAATTAAATATTAGAATATAATAAAAATTTTCAAAAAAAATCACCATACAAAATGTTAAAATTGATAATGATAGCATAATTAACTATTAAGATATAATGAAAATTTTCCAAAAGAAATCATCGTACAATTTTGAAATTGATGACCAAAAAAAATCATCGTACAAAAAAATCATTGATAACCAAAAAAAAATCATCGTACGAAAAAACTACATCGTATAAAATTTTGAAATTGATAATCGTATCATAATTAAATATTACAATATATTGCAATAATGAATGAGATAAAAATTGAAAAATTCATAAGGTGATATATAATTGAGTAAAAAAACATAATATGTTTCCAAAATATCATGATATATGCAATAATATTATAATATTAAAATAGTTATATGCAACAATATGGATATCCATCTTATCTCTAGATATTGAAATTGATAATCATACCATAATTAAATATTAGAATATAATGTAATAATGAGTAGAAATAAAAATTTATCCATAGAATATAATGCAATAATAAGTAGAGATAAAAATTTATCCAAGCACGTATAAAGTTGATAAAAAAAATTATTAAAATAAGTTGAAAGTATAAAATTGGAAATTCCATAAGGTGATTGAATCACATAATATATAATTGATTAAAAAAACATTATTAAAAATAGGAGGGCTGGGATATAAATTCTTATGGACGAAACTGCCTAAAAGTACTTTAGGTTTAGAAGATATATATTGATCTTTCCTAGATTAATTTATCCTATTTCTATATTATCTTAAAGTAATATCAACATATATAAATTCTCAAAATAAAAAAAATCATATGTGGCGAAATCTTATGTGGCTTAATGTGGGAACGACACGTAGGAAAATCCTAGGTGGCAAAACGTGGTGGCTTTATTCCTTGTGTCTGTTAATGAATTGAATTGACTCTCCCGATTCGACTGAGGAAGCCTGGGATGAGTTTCTTAGCGAGAATGAAGAAGACCTAATTGATGAAGAATTTGGTGAGAGCTTTGCAGAATACGTTAAGCAACTGTCCAAAGTGGAGTGCAACATCAAGAAACTGAAAGAAACGCGCCTGATTGGCACTTTATGGAAAGGAACTGTTGAGATTGCTAAACTGCAGCAAAAGCTCACAGTAGATTGAAATTTTTCCAAAGGGGGTATTGCGGTGGTTGATCGTCAGAATAATTGGTTCGAGATTCAGTTTGCGAGTGGCATGGACAAAGATCTTGTTTGGGAGTGCCGGCCATACCATGTGTTCGGGCATCTCTTGGTGGAAGCCAAATTTCAACCCTGCTTTGGAGGAGATGGTTACAGTCGACCTATGGGTCAGAATCATAGGAATCCCAACAGAGTACATGACCTTCGAGCTGCTGCAAACCATCCTGGAATTCAAGAAGATTGGTGATTTACAAAAGCTTGATCCTTTTACTGAAACTGCATCTCGTGCCAAGTACGCTAGGGTTTGTGTCAAAATCAAGTACACTCCAAATCCCAAAGACTATGTCGTGCTACCTAACTTCAAAAATGCAAAAGAAAAACCCAGGTTGAAGGTCTGGTATGAGGGAGTGTCTAAGACCATCCGCAACCTTGAATCCGAAAATGGATTCTTAACCCCCATATCAATTTTCTCACTCCTCCACCTCATTTTAAAATCAACTTCTACTTTATTCATACAACCCTCAATCCCATTCCATTCTTTAAAATCTACTAATTTTACTTTACTTTTATTTTTATTTATTCATTTATACTATTTATACTATTTATACTATTTATTTTTAGTATTATTTAATAATGTAGTATAATATTAAATATAAATATTAAATTTGTTAATTTGTCTAATTTATATCAATTTATATAAGTAAATTATAAAGTTTATAATTAATATAAACAACAAACAATATATTTTATTTCACTTAAAATTGAATCATGTGAATACATTAAAATAGAGGTATGAAATATTGCAAAAAAAAAAACAGCAAACAAACAAACAAACAAACAAAAACACAATAGAAAAAACAGAAACAAACAAACAATCACGTTATGTTTGTACATTTTCATTTTCCAAGTGAAGAGTAGTTTCATATGTGTGCTTGTTTATGTTTTTATGTTATCGAAAGTGAAGAATAGCTTCATGATTAGGTTTTTCTATAATGTATCTCATATTCTCATCAGTGTTTTAAACCCTTTAAACCCTTCAAATGTGTTAATTTATATTTATAATAACATAAAAATATATTTGTTTCACTACTAATATGTATAAAACTAATATCTTATGTCATCATATATATTATATTATTTTGTATAATACATAAATTTAATTACATAAAAAATTTCAAAGATTATTTTTTAATGATTTTTTAACTTGTATTTTTCATATATATTATTTTTTTGTAATCAAAACATATACAAAATGGGTGTCTATGGGTAGATAAAAACAAAAAACAAATATTAAATTACTTCTTTGAAAAGATAATGTATTTATATTGTCGAAATAATGCTTAAAGTAATTAAATATGTACCAAAAGTGAGAAAAATTCTGGCCATTCGATTAAATCCAGTGGTTGTAGTGGCGCCACGCGTGCATGCACATGTCAAAGGATATGTCTACCTCTGTGTATAAAACACTGCGTTTTGTTATTTGGGTTTTAAAGTCTGAAGTTTCGGACTTCAATTTGAAGAATAGAAAGCGGATTCTTATGCCATTTTTACTGTATGGAAGATTTTTATTAGTTTTTTAATTTAAAATCTCACCGTTGCTGGTGGTCTAAGGGCTGTATTAACTGTGTGGAAAGTGGCCATACTTTCCATGATTGTCCTCAAAGGGCCATGCTTGATCGTAATGTCAAAGCCACACTGGATAAACTCAAGACTAAAGGCAAGCAAGTGGATGAGGTAGGGGGAAACAAGGCTGAGGTAAATGAAGAAGATGGTGAAGGGTGGACTAAAGTGGCCGATCGAAAAGGAAAAAAAACAATGGAGGCAAGCAGTAATCGCTCACTCAAGCATAAGTTTCGTCCAAGAGCTGGAAAGAGCCTAAGGATTTATGACATGGAAAAGAGTCAAGAAAGGAAGGACAATGGAGGTGTTCCAAACAGAGGAGGAGAAACAAAGATGGGCAAAAGCAATAGCGATGGTGATAATGATGATCCAGTGGTCCCAAACATCACTACTACTGTTGATCTGGTGGCGCCAAATAACATGACAGTCGTTCAGACTATCAACTCCCAGGAGCTGGAGCATCGCTTTCCTCAGGCCAACATGGAACTGATGGGAATGGACCAATCCATCTTCGACTTCTGCGGCAATCTCCCGCTGGGAACAATCCAAGAAGAAGGAGGATACTTACTACAAGATGTGGTGCAGGAATGCAACAACATAAAGAATCAGGCCATCATAATCCCTGTTGATGAAGCTACGGAGGACACTGATCCATCTTTCAAGAGTACACACTCGAGATCCTCAATGATTCACAAGCTGAACAACATGACTGTCCACAAAGAAGAAATCTCCATGTCAGACTCAGCAAAACGCAAATCCGGAGATGGAGAAGAAGACACGGCTTCGTTTGCAGCGAAGCGCCCTCAGAATGTTGATCCATGATAAGGACAATGCAAACTCCCAGTTTGGAGCCGAAGTGGGCTCACCAGGTATGTATGCCTAGTAAAATTTGTAGAAAAATAAAGATCAATGCTGAATTTGGGTATGGTAAATCACTTGGCCTTGAAACTGGGAAGTTTATATCTAGCTTAAATTTATATTTTGTTAAGGATATGGCTCAAAGATGTAGGAAGATCTTGGTTCCTTTTGTTTTTGCTCATATATGTAACCAAGTGACAAGTAATGTATGTTGGTGTTGGAAGAAAATATTGTGTATGAGTGCAGCGCACTGCTATGTAATTGGCTTGTGTCCCATCCAGTTTAATGGCATAAATCTCATTTTGATAATGGTGTTGGTTATGGCTTTCTGTGGATTAATTGGAAGCATGATGCATTGCTTGAACAAATGGAAACACCATATAATTATGTATGTATGGTATTGGAAAATACATAGAAAACAATTCAGAATGTATCCATGTGGTAATATAAACATTCGAAAGATGGAAGAACGCTTGTGGGCATGCGATCTGCCTTTCCTCTCAAATTTTAAAACATTTATTGTACAAATACACACTTCAATTAAATGGTTATTATTGCTAACTAAGGATAAAATTCTTAATGATCAAAACACGTGCTATAGTCAAAGATGTATAAGTTACATTTGTATGAGTAAGTTTAGATGGAAACGAGGGATTAACTATAATAAGAATAGGAACACAATTTATGGGATCAGAATCAAGAACAAAATAATAGATCACGATTTCATTAGGAATTTGTGGATAAGACAAAGCGATAATTCGGACACGCGACGAAATATTCAATTGTATCTTGCTAACGATTTCACCTTTTTTAGGAAAATTTTATATATACTAGTATGTAATTGTAAGATTAAATTGATCAGCCTGATTAAGGAAGAAATATGGGAGAATCATTGTTTCATTGGATTAAGGGATATACGGATTAAAGGTAGCTGAAATATACTGAGAGAATATGGGTGCGGAACCCTCCTAGTCATAAACACTTTCCTATGAAGATTGCTTCCTGGAATATCCGAGGAATAGGGAGAAAAAACTTTTGGACTCATATTGAGACATATAGTAAATTGAATCACATTAAAGTTTTAGCCATTATGGAAACTAAATCTGAGACCCCCCCCCCCCCCCCCCCCGGAGAGGTGTTGGAAAAGTGCGGGTTTTGACAATATTATTGTTTCTTCTGCAAGGGGACGTGCAGGAGGGATTTGCGTCTTATGGAAAGAATATCAATTGCAAAATGAAACACTGTCTGTAAACTTCCAACATGAACGATTTATTTCTCTGTTGTACTCTAATTACCAAACCAATTTAGAAGTATTATTGATCTTCCTTTATGCTCCACCCCATGAAAATGAAAAAAATGAATTTTGGGAGACCATGACTGCATATATTAGACAGACGTCGATGTCATGTATCGTGATGGGAGATTTCAATGATTTACTTAAACCATCTGAAAAAATTGGTGGCACTAAACCATCTAGTACAAGATTCAATAGACTTAATCAAATTATTGATCAATGTGACTTAATTGATATTAGAACATATGGAAATGAGTTTACATGGTGAAAAAGGAAAATAGATTAATAACACATATGAAAAGTTGGATCGGGTTTTAGTATCTTCCCAAATTAGTCAATGGTTTCTGGATTTATGTACCTACAACCACGCTTTCTCCTTTTCGGACCACTGCCCGATTTCTTTAGACCTTGGTATAAGTCAAATATATAGAGGACGATCATTCAAATTTGAAAAAATATGGATGAAAAGGAAAGATTTTACAAATGTGATAAAACAAGCATGGAGAGTGCATCACTTAGGGTCACATATGTATAATCTAGTTAGGAAAACTCGCTTGCTTAAATCAAAGATAAAAATCTGGAACAGATCTACATTTGGCAATATATTTAGACAACTTGAGGAAACTGAACTTAAATTGATTCAATTGCAGCAAAATCCGAGTAGAACAAAGAAAAATGAAGAAATACAAAGGCAAAGTCGACTACTAGAGAAAAAAGAAAAATTAATAAATTTCCATAAAACATATTGGGCCCAACGAGCCAAAATAAAATATATAAAATTGACAGATTCAAATAATGCATTTTTCCATCGATGTGCAACATGGAGAAGAAATAGGACAAGATTGAATAATATTAGATCCTAGAATGGAACTTTCCTAATAGGTGAAGAAAACGTGCGAAATGAAATAAGAAATGAATTTAGACAACGATTCTATAAACAACCTATTAATAGCTCATTACTAGAAAAGTACTTACACTTGATTAAAACGGAGATCACAAGGGAAGACAATATACTACTTACAAATGATGTTACCGACATTGAAATAAAAAACGCGACTTTCAGTATCGGAAAGAATAAGTCACCGGGACCGGATAGTATGATTGCCGAATTTTACCAAGAATATTGGGATATTTCATTGCACATGAGATATTTCATTCGTTTCGCCAACGAAAAGGTGAAACGGGATGGGCAGCTATAAAATTAGATATGGAAAAAGCCTATGATAGAGTTGATTGGGAATTTTTAACAAGAACCTTACAGAAATTTGGATTCCATGTGACGTTTATTAAGTGGATTACACAATGTGTGCAAACAGTCACTTTTTCGGTATTGGTTAATAATGATCCCACTGACATCTTCACCCCAGAAAGAGGTTTACGACAAGGAGATCCTTTATCACCTCTATTATTTATTATTGGGGCAGAGCTTTTAGCTCGTAGACTGCAAAAGGAATGCTTGTCACCATCCAAATGTGTGGGTTTTCCAATTGTGAGAGGCGGAACAAAAATTCCGTTTCTATCCTTTGCAGATGACATTATTATTTTTTGTCCAGCCACAATTAAGACATTTCAAAGTATCACGAAAATTCTGAAAGAATATTGTGACATATCAAGAAAAAAAGTGAATTTCCATAAATCTTCTCTCCAAACTACTAAAGGTCTTCTGTCCAATACGAAAAAAACGCTTCAAAAAGAACTCCAAATACCATGCTCTAATTCCTTAGAAAAGTATCCAGGGTGTCCAATTATAAATTCAAGGGTCACTAAAGGTACTTTTGATTCCGTAATCTAATCATCAAAACAACAACTAAATAAATGGAGAGCAAATTCTTTATCCCAAGCAGGCAGAATGACTCTAATAAAATCGAATTTAGCAACGAAACCTTACTGATGCAAAACTTTTTACTTCCGGAAGGAACTTTAGAAAAACTAGACTCCATAAATAGACAATTTTTTTGGAATAAACCAAATGGTCATGTCCCTTTGATAGGATGGGATAAAATTTGTAGACCAAAGAAAAAAGGAGGATTAGGCCTCAGAAAGACAAAACATGTGAACAAAGCCTTACAAATGCGATTATTATGGAAAATACTTGCAGAGCCAAATGATGTTTGGGTCTGGGTGATCTCAGAAAAATATCTCAAAGGTAAATCTTTGTTAGATTACACAAGAACAAGAAATGTTTCATGGCAATGGGGAAAATTAATGACTTTAATGGATGAATTTAAGAAAGGGCTTATATGGCAAATAGGAGATGGATCTTCTGTCAAGTTTTGGAAAGACTCATGGATAACAGATCGACCACTTTTGGATATTCTCCCTATGACCCAAGGTATAAACTACGATGCAACTGTGTCAGACTTCGTTGATTCAAATAAACAATGGAAACGTCAAGAACTCGACCATGTCCTACCCCCTGAATGGGTCTCACGAATCATATCTATGATAATTCCTAAAAATCAAATTAGGGATAGGCTATACTGGCATCCGATCAAAAATGGACGGTTTTCTACGCATTCAACTACAATGCTAGTTGCAAAATATGAGATTCATCGTGACTGCGGTTTTGAATGGATTTGGAAATTAGAGGTAATACCAAAAATTAAAATCTTCTTATGGAAAATATGTACACAAGGCTTGCCGACTAAAGATCGATTAATCCAAAGACATGCTGCAGTTACGGCGGATTGTCCGCTATGTCAAAATCAGAATGAAAGTGTGAAGCACTTACTATTCCATTGTTCTTTTACTCGCACAACTATTCGGATCGACCCTATAATTGCTAGAGTGATCTCCCAAATTCAAAATGGTGATGAAGACCTATTAAGCGTCTTAGAGAATCTTAAGGTACAACTAAGTGCTTCCGCATTCCAAAATCTGATAATAATTTGGTGGAGTGTATGGTATTTTAGAAATCGTACAATTTACAATCAAATGAATGAAGGCCCTACAAAAAATATAGAAGAATTTGTTCAATCTCAAATTGCACTATGGAGCAAGGCTAAACAAGAAAACATGGATGGTACTGGTAGTCACCATCGAAATGATAAAACTGATCGGAGAAAGAAAACCAAGAAATGGGTCAAACCACGACCGCATTTTATCAAAATAAATTTTGATGGATCTAAACATGACAATGGGAATGCGACTGCAGCATATATCATAAGAGATCATGAAGGACAAATTATATGCATGAATGCTGTTTCATGTAGATACTGGAGTGTAATTCATGCTGAAGCAAGAGCTATGTATAACGCAGTTCTAGAGGCCAAAACTAGAAACTTGCGTAAGATTGAGATTGAGGGTGATAGTCTTATTACTATAAATGCCCTAAAAGGAAATAAGTCATGTCCATGGCAAATTGAAATGCTAATTGCCGACACAATGGTCATACTACAGTCTTTTGACGAGGTTAGAATCCAACATGTGCCTTGTGGCTGTAATCAAGTGGCGGATTTGATTGCTTCTTTGCGACATTTTTGCAATATCAATCAAATTCAGACCCATCATGGACTCAAAGTCCTCATCCGTAAAGATGCACTAGGCTGATTTTCGGCCTAATTTTAACCTACTCAAAAAAAAAAAGGTATCTTACATGGGCAACTCCTTGTAGCCCAAGCTATTGACTTCATGATAGAATTTTAGTTACATGCTAAATATCTTTCCTAAACTTAAATATTCTATCCTAATGGATAAATCTTATCCTAATACCCACAAGCTCATGGATGGACATGTAGCTTGGACTGTAACGTTTGAAACCTGACAGTATCTACAGTTGTGCCTTAACATGTCTGACAACTAAAGAGCCATCTTCAACTTGTTCTCTAACATAGGGATAATCAATCTTGATATGCTTTGATCATTGATGAAAAGCCGGATTGACAGACATATATGTAGCACTCAAGTTGTCATATAACAAAATAGGTGGAATCTGTAGTGGAGTGTGAAGTTCCTGGAGGAGCTGCTGAATCCAAATTAATTTAGTAGATGCAAAAGCAATAACCCTTATTCAGCTTAAGAACTAGACTTAACAATCACATTTTGCTTCTTGGAAGCCTAGCTGATCAAACTACCACCATAATAAATAGCAAAGCCATGCTGAGACCTACAATCATCATCGTCTGAAGCTCATCCTGCGTTAGAAAATGCAACTAGGCATCAATATGTAGCTGGCCGAATAACAAGGCTAGATTGAATATTACCCTTAAGATACCGAAGCAGTCGTTTGACTGCCTGCCAATGAATCTTAGTCGGATTGTGCATAAATTGACAAACTTTATTAACAACATAGGCAATTTCAGGTCGAGTAATAGTGACATACTGTAAAGCACCTACAATATTCCTGTAAAGGTTTGGAACAACAACTGGGTTGCCAGTTTGAACAAGGTGACAAGGGCAAAGTACAGTTCAAGTTGATGTGCAACCTATTAACTTGTCTGTAGAACGCAGAACACCTTAGGCAAGTGTTGAAAGTGTTGAGGCAACATCAGTTGTTTGCTAAACTAACCAAGTGTGAATTCTGGCTACCGGAAGTCACCTTTTTGGGACATGTGGTTTCTGCTAAGGGAGTAATGGTAGACCTTGTGAAAATCATGGCTGTAAAAGAGTGGGAAGCCCCAAGAAATGTGAAGGAGGTGCGGAGCTTCCTAGGTTTAGCGGGGTACTACCGGAGGTTCGTAGAAGGGTTCCCCATATAACCCAACCAGTTACCAGCCTACTGAAGAAGACAACTCATTTTAAGTATCGAGGCTTGTTAGAGGAGCTCCGACGAACTAAAAGGGGAGGATGACCTTGACTCCTTACTCGCTCTCCCTCCGGAGAATGAGGACGTTGTGATCTACAGTGAGGCCTCCAGGGTAGGCTTGGGATATGTGTGTATGTAGAGGGACAAGGTAATTGCTTACGCCTCGAGATAGTTGAAGCCGTATGAGCAGAATTACCCCACTCATGTTTTGGAGTTGGCAGTAGTGGGGCATGTCTTGAAGATTTGGCGTCAATACATGTAGGGGAGTACATGGAAAGTAATGACAACGCATAAAAGTCTCAAGTACATCATCACTTAGAGAGAACTGAACATGGAACGATGGGGATGGCTTGAGTTGCTGAATAAACACGACTTGTAGATCCTTTATCACCCACGGAAGACGAACGTAGTCGCCGATGCACTTAGTAGGAAGACTTCTCAAGAATGTAAGTTGGCTCATTTGACTACTCAGCGAGAGTTATAGAGAGAGCTGATGAGATACATAATAGAGGTACAGATTCAATGTTACCACGGTAGGCTTAGTATCTTGGAGTGTCAATCGACTTTGCTTGAAGAAGTGAGGCTGAAATGGAAAGTATGTCCAACGATGCAAGATCTGAAGCAGACGTTAAGCCATGGAGAGGAACCTAATTTTGTAGAGAAAGCAAACGATATCTTGAGTTGTGCGACCGAATTGGTGTGCCTCGAGATACAAAGTTGAGACAGAAGAATTTACAAAAGGTCCACCCTACACCTTACTTGATTCAAATTGGAATGAGTAAGATGTATAAAGATTGATGATAGTATTATTGGTGAGATGGCATGGAGTCAGATGTAGCGAGATTCTTAACCTTCAGAGGCAAAGAAATGCTTGTCTGCTCATCATCATTGATCCATTGAGGCTCCTCGACAGCGGAATCTAGGGGTTAAAATTGGGGTAGCCCTGCCCAAGGAAAAGGAGGTACACCCGAATCACCCGATAGACTTGAGAAAAACTGAAATTCAGCTATGTGACAATAATAACTGAATTTAGTTAGAATGCACCATAATTGATATAGGCTCAAAGTCAGTGTATAAAAGCCAATGAGCATAGGCAATGTATAAAAGCCAATGAACATGAGGATGCGCCCCTACTTGCTACTAATTGAAAACATAAAATTCAGAGAACAATTCCCACATGTCCTACGTCAAGATTCATTCCTATACAGCCAGTAAATCTCGAATCATGTCCACTTTTTTAAGCGTAAATATAAGCAAGGCAAGTCACGGAGAATGACAGATTACGATAAAACAAAGTTTAACAGCAGTATGTAGCCACAAAAATGTTCACAACTCATGGAAGAGCAGTATGCGGCCTTTATTATCAAAATCCAGTTTGATAATAAAACTAGTGTTATGTATATGTGCTTGCGTTAATTTGAAGCCAGTTTGAAGGCCTGCAAGAAGACTTCTGGTGGTTGTCCCCCACTCAACTTTTGGTTGCCATTAATCTGCACATCCCAATAACCAAGTCAAAAAAAAGAAAAAATAGAAAACACTGGGAGAGTTGGAGAAAGCTTATGATTACCACAAAAAATGGAACTCCAGTTATGTGTGCAGAGTATTTCTCAAAGTCCTCGTTAACCTTTATTCGGCACAGGGGATGAAAGAGCAAGTTAGTTTGTATGGAGATGAAAGAATGATGTTTTACAAGAGAAAGAGAAGAGCATATGGATCATGTTATATTTGTTATACGGACTAGCACAGAGGTGAAGGGGGAAAGAACCTCAGGGACACCACAGGTAGGGTCTTCGAGAAATCGTGCAGCGCCTTCTATCCCGACCTTTTCTGCAGATTCCACAAGAAAGCTCCTGCATCAAAACAAGAAAAAAAGCAATTTTGTTGAGCTTATATATACACAACACAGATATAATAAGGCAGGCAACCCTTGAGAAGAATAACAAACAACTCACCTGTCACCTAGGTACTTTGCTTGTGTGAAGTACCCAATGAAAAGCTCTTCCACGAGCTCGTGTTGCTTATCAAGGCCCTGTTTCCCAGCCAAGTGTATAAGCCTATGGCTGTCCAAAGTATTTCCGCTGAACATATATATATCAAGAAGATGCGAATATTACTAGTTGTTCAACCACTAAGCAGCTGGTATATGAGCAATTAAGCACAAGGGCGAAATAGCCTTACGTCAGCCCATTCATGTTGTACTCTAATCCAATCCCCCTAAACACCTGCAAAATTTACAGTAAGTGAATGAAAGCATTTTTGATGAGACGGTTGATAAAGCTTGAATTTCTTGAACAAACCTGTGTCATCCTAGAGATTATTTGCTCAAAGCGAGAGCCAAATTTCTTTATATAGAACTCTCTCTTATTCACACCTTCTTTAGGTGTGGAGGGATCAAGGAAGAACGGGTGCCATCTCACCTGATCCAAATTCAACAATAACATTACTGCACACACACACACACACACACAAGAAGAGAGATGACAAAGGGTGCCCAGTGGAGGAAACCTCAAAGTCAAACTCATCTTTTGACAATGCCATAGCCTTATCCAGGTTCCTCTTTCCAACAAAGCACCATGGACAAACAGTATCTGAACTGATATCAATCTTAATTATCTTCTTTGCTGCAATACCAGCTGCTCCTGATTCATCCATTACCCGTCCCTGCAACATCGGTGAAAAGCAATATACAAAATAGGGTTTTCAAACACCATAATTCCACAAATTCCTCTCTTCTAAGCGAATTATCATTGTCCAATTCTAAACATAGGGTCGATTAGGTTGCAACTATAATCTTCAACCCATACAGAAAATAACACAGCAATCTTCAAATTAATTGAAACGCGCATTAGCAAGAAACATATTTCTATATTGAATCAACAGAATAAGGTCCGACAATGTAAAAAATCATCTCACGGAATAAAATCCCCTTTTACTTTTGTATGGTCCGCAGGAACTCGAAATCATTATTAACAGAGACAAAAGCAAAGATTGATACCTTTATCAGTGGAAGAAGCGACGACCGGAAAAAAAATATATGAAGAAACCCAGAGCGTTTGAACTAGAGCGTTTGAGAATGGTTGGTCAAATGATCATCGTCGAAGTAATTTCACCTACACACGCCTTACCATGTACCAACTACCATCGGAGCGCCCGATTTTTTTTCCTTTTTCATTTATTTTTTGTTTTTATTTTTAGGGTAAATATATTCCATCGTTCTCTAAAGAGAGGGACTTAGCCTTCTCTCTCTAGAAAGTGAAAGCCACATGGACTTTAGCGGCCTTGTTCAAAAAAAATTTCCATTTCCGACATGTATTTTATTAATAAATTTTTTTAGCAATATTGTAATAACAATAATTTAGTGTTTTTTTATAAAACAATCTAGTAAAAAGAAATCAAAAATTTATTTGATATAACTAATAAAAAAGCAAATATAGAAGGTGAATTATAAATTGAAAATTATTCTTTGCCAAGTGAAAGTTACAAGGCTCAATTCTGATATAATTCTCCAAATTTATAAATCCAAAATGGTGAATTATAAATCAAAAAAATTTATTAATGTAAACTGATATAAGAAGTGGAGATGGGAGGTCAAATTTAATGTACTGTGCCAATTAGACATTGTGTTATTGACTTTTTTTTCAAACACTATCTGTAGCCTTGTAAGTGAGAAAGAAAATGGAGAAAAGAAGAAGATAATATAAAATAAAAAATTGAAAAATGTAGGAGAAGGGAAGAGAAAAGTCTGAAAACATAATTAAAGGCAGGATACTATTAATACTGTAATAGGTATTAGTTAGGCGCCAAACGGTAATCGAAAGTCAGAACAAAACAAATAGGAGGCTTTATAATATATGGGCCTCATATTTTTTGGGCCCTATATTTTTTGGGGGCCATGTGCACTTGCACAGGTTGTACATCCTTAAAGCCGCCCCTGCCATAGAACATAGCCGAGAAGGTTGCCGATCATCGACCGAGAAGGTTGTCGATCAATGACCGAGAAGGTCATCAATCCTCTAGGCTGAGAAAGACGCCGTCTGAGGTGGTTGTCGTGCCGAGAAGGCTATAGTCTTTGCTAAGATGGTTTTAGATTCGCCAAGAAGGCGTGTAATTTTGCAAACACCGGTCTACTTATCCACACTAGTTAATGTCCACAGAAAATAGTTTCTAATCCAAGGAACAATTCGGTTCTACTTGCTACTCTCCTTGAAAAGTCTTCTGATGTTGAATCTGGATAAGTCGTCTCCCTTGCTCCTTTCCTGTGAGACAACTATGACATCCCATTGGTATATGCTCATTTCTTTCTGGTGGCCATCTTGGATGACTCACCAACGAAATAGATCGTTGTTTTTCTTACATTCGCTCTTGCCTCTCTTGAGAAAATAGTAGTCCTTTAAGAATAAGATGAATGAATAATATAATTGAACAAATCGGTTTGTAAGAAATTCGATCTTCTCAAGATTGTATGGCAAATTCTCTTCCATCTAGGTTGAGTTTGTGACGATATTCTTGCTTTTAGATGCGAACCTCTGGTTTTGTTTTCGTTTGTTACTTGCTTTCAAATGTGAATTTTTTCTTCTCTAGATCACCTTTTGTTCCTCTGCATTTTGGCTCGTCTGTTTTGTTCGGCGAGCTTTGAGCAAAGGGTGCCTAGTGGAGGAAACCTCAAAGTCAAACTCATCTTTCGACAATGCGATAGCCTTATCCAGGTTCCTTTTTCCAACTAAGCACCATGGACAAACAGTATCTAAACTGATATCAATCTTAGTTATCTTCTTTGCTGCAATACGAGTTGCTCTCGATTCATCCATTACCCGTGCCTGCAAAATCGATTCTACTGTGATTCTATGTGAATTATCATTGTCCACAATTCCAGAAAATTAGGGTTTTCAAACACCACAATTCCACAAATTCCTCTCTTCTAAGCGAATTATCAAAAATAGGGTTGATTAGGTTGCAACTATAATCTACAACCCATATAGAAAATAACACAACAATCTTCAAATTAATTGAAACACATTAACAAGAAACAAATTTCTATATTGGATCAACAAAATAAGGCCTGACAATGTAAAAAATAATCTCAAAGAATTAATTACCCTTTTACTTTTGTATGGTCCGCAGGAACTCGAAATCATATTTAATAGAGACAAAAGCAAAAAGCTTGATACCTATATCAATGGAAGAAGCGACGACCGGAAAAAATCAAGAAACCCAGAGATTTACAAATTAACTAGAGCGTTTGAGAATGGTTGGTCAAATGATTATCGTCGAAGTAATCTCACCCACAACTTACCAACTACCATCGAAGCGCCCGATTTTTTTTCTTTTTATCTTTAAGGTTTTTTTCATTTGATCCAACAACCTATCTAAGCCATTTCATAGGAGCGCACCCGCTATTATGAAGGGTGTCCAACCGTAACGGCTGATTATATTCCGGTCGTAATTGTTGGTGTTTTCGTAAATCGAAAACCACTGAATGCGAGTAGTCTACCATGGCCGTGAGAGAACCACTCCATTTCATCTCCTCTCCAAAAAACTTAAAACCTCTCCATGGTCATCATTCTTCAACAATAAACAACAATGCAGATCATACACTTTTTGGGATTGGAAGCTCATGCATTAAATATCAATCACAATGAGGTATGATTTATTTGCTAGTTTGTTCTTATTTTTCTTCCATCATTCTTCTTTACTCTACCATGTTTATCTTGATATGGTAGTGATTTAGGAAAAAAATGATATATTTGAACTTGCATGTATTGGCAAGGCAAAATTATGTCATTATTAGCAGAAAACTAGGTTAAAGATGATGTCTTTATTTAAAAATGATGTAGCTTTTGGATTCAAGGTTCTAAGTGTTAATGATAAGAAAATTTTGTGGCAAGCCTTTCTCCATCTGTTTCGGCCAGAGAGCCATAAGCCGTAATGGCCAGAGTGCCTTCAGCCGTAACAGCTACAAGTCGGCTGGCCGTAACGGTCGGATGTCCATTGGCTGTTACGGTTGTACTTCAATAGATTTACTTTAACTCATTTAAATTTTTTTTGTAGGAAGATAATGAAGTATACATTGGAATTGATGCATTGCGGATAGACGATGGACAAAGTGATCTCGTATACCACAATTCCGAATTCACAAAATACATAAACGTCTCGTTGAGTCGGTGTTAGGAACTCACGTTCATTAACATCGAAACGACCTCTGTTTTGATAATGACAAACACCATGAGAACTAACGACAATTGCCAAGTATTTCAGTATAAACAGGTTGAGTGTCGCCAAGCAGAACAACAAGTTCCCATGCTTTGGGAACTAATGCAACGACGAAAAGAATGCGACCAACCTGAAAAGAGAACAGAGTTCCAACCAGAAGGGAACTCAATGAACCAAAGTTCCCACACGATGGGAACTGGATGAGAAGAACAAGAATCCCTCGAAGTCAAGAAGAGTTCCTAAGACAAGGGAACCGAGAAGACGAGAGTTTCCAAACTGGTGTATGCGTGAAAGCGACATCTCAGCGCGTTTTTAGGGATCATGTCTGTTCCGGACAAAAGGGTGTATTAGGCTTTCAGAGCTTTAACAGAAGGAAGACAACCATCCAACAGTCTGGAATGATTCAAGAGTTGACAATTCAAATTCAAATCAAATTCACATGTCAACTTTAAGAATTTTACTTGGAGAGTAAGGCAAAAATGGTATTTATGACAAATACCTCTAGTGGATAAAGGTTTCTCATCACGCCTATTTAAACCCTTCAATAGTAACCTTGCTGCTCACTTTTCCCAAATCACAAACTCAAAACACAGAAAAAGAAGAGCAAAAGAGTTGTTCGAGTGAGAACCATTAAGTTGGTGAAAAGTCCCTGGTGGCGAGCTAATCTCGACGACGGTGTAAGAGAAAGAACGAGTTCCTAGGTCTAGGGGAACTCAAGAGAAGAGATAGAAGAAGAAGAAGAAGAAGAAGAAGAGAGGTTTGAATTTCGCTTTGTCTTTGATTGTGAGCGTTCACTAGGTTTGGGTCGAGAGAATACATTAGTGTTGCCTAGGGAGAGAGTCCTAGTAGGAATAGAGAAGTTTGTATTCTGCCTTGTATTATGAAGGAAACTAATCAATAAAGAAAAGGGAACTCATTCGAAAATCCTCCAAGCGGAGGTAGAGGTTTACTCACGCAATTAGTTGATCGTTGTGGGGTTCCTCTATAAGGGAACTGTCTCTACTTGTTTACTTACCTGCATATTTACTAATTCTGCTGCATGTGGGAACTGTTTGATACAGTTCCCATAACTGGTTTCGACTAACCTACGATCCAACAATTGGTAATAGAGCGAGGCGCTCTAGATCTTGGTTAGTCTTTGCAGGTTCTAGGAAAAATATCTCAAGAGACTCACAAAGATTGGACAAGGGAACATCAAAGCTCCTAGAGTCATCGTTGAACGATTCGAGAACTGGTAAATCAAGATGAGAGACTGGATGAGGAGTCATGACTACTAAGCATGCTATGTCACAAAGCATGGGAACTTCGAAGTCAATGCTACTATTCGGAACGACCTGTCGAAATGGGGTCCCAACGAATGGCAATGCATGGAAGCAAACTACAAGGCCAAAATGTATCTCAACAATGCCATGAGCGAACAAGAGAGTGATCGAGTGCCTAACATGGAAACAACCAAGGAAATGTGGGAAGTCATTCAACAAATGCACGTTGGGAGTTCCGATCTGAGGGAAGGTCACCAAATGAACGCCAGAAGGGAGTTCTTCAACTTCAAAATGATCATGGGTGAATCGATTGATAGCTATCAATCACGCTTCGAGTCCCTCTACTCAAAGTTTGCAGCCCTCAAAATCACCGAGCAAGAGATCTCCGACAAAATGAAGGTGCAACAGCTATTCAATGGGCTAACGGCTGAGTGGGAAAATGAACGAACCATGTTCAAGGAGAATCCTGAGAATAAGAACTTAATGCTTCATCAAGTGTTTGGTAAGCTCATTGGTCAAGAGAAGAGAAAGCAAGAAGATAAGCAACAAGAGATGGAAACGAGAGGCATAACTCTTAAACTAGAGAAGGTTCTCAAGTTTTTTCAGGAACAGTGTGAAGAATCAGAGGAGGATGAAGAGGAGGAACTTGTACTCATCACAAAGTCCCTTATGAACTTCTATAAAAAGGGAAGTTCAAAGGGAACTCTAGCAAAGATAGAGGGAACAATGAAGTCAACAACAGGTATCAAGACAAAGACAGAGATATTGTTGATGCTACATGCTACAAGAAGGGACACTTCGCCAAACAGTGTCCTCAAGGAACTGAAGAGAGAAGACTCGACAAAGGCAAAAGCAAGGCATACGTAGCAACCTGGAGTGATTCCGATTATGAGGAACGAGAAGTTTGTTCAACCCCAGAAACTTGCGTTATGGCCGTAGGGGAGACCACTGGGGAACAATCCAGTGAGGTAATCCTGAAACTCCTCTTGACTCTCTTTCTCAATATGAAAAACCTGAGCTGCTTAAATTGTTGACCAAACTACTAAAAGACAATATAAAGATTCACAGAAAACTTGATCAGACAGAGCATGTTTTAGCTCAACAACTGGGAATGGAACCTTGTTCCCAATATGTGCAACTTATCGAAAAACTGCAGTGCTCATTCAATGAAATCACCCTCTTAAAGGATGAGCTCAATACCATTGAGTGTAAAGCCCGAGGCTTTAGAAGCGTTATCCCATGCCAACCCGAGGACTTCCCAAGAGGTCACCCATCCTAGTACTACTCTCGCCCCTGCATGCTTAACTTCTGAGTTCTTTGTCCTCACTCGAACCCAGAAAAGAAAGATCTCTTGTTGACATGGGAAGCACCTCAATTCCTTATAAATTATCAAAGCCAAAAGCTAAAGAATACTCAACTAGAAGAGAGAATTCGTGTCCTTGAAAGCGGGGAAGATGGAAACATTGAGTACTACACAGGTAACACTAGCCTTAAGATAGCCAAGGGAAACGGGTCTAGAGTCTACAATGAGGAAACCATGGAAAGAAATAGAATTCAGAGACCTTACCCAAAGTATTATCTTGGAGAGTACTATAACTTGTTGGGAGTGTGGAGCTCATGGGCACTACATCGAAAGCTGTCCAAAAAGACAAGCACACAAATCACACATTGTTGGGAACAAAAGTTACAAAAATAGAAATTTTCAAAGAAAAAATTTTAACCAACCAAAACAGTGGAAAGCTCCCAAGAGTGAAACTCTCCTAGGAACTCTTCCTTGAGTCCTAGGAACTCCACGCAAGTTCATGACATTGCTGATTACATGGTTGAAAGAACTCTATTTCTTTGCATGGAACCAGGCAAGAGACATCTTGTTTGGGTTGCCAAATCTAACTAATTTTGCAGGTTGTAGTAAGGGGGGACAGCATATCGGTCATTGATAGTGGATGTTCCAACTACATGACCGGAAAGAAAGATAACCTCACCTCACTACTAACAAAAGTCGACGGAGGCCATGTCTCTTTCGGCAACAAGAACAAGGGCGAAATCATTGGAATTGGCGAAGCAATCATCAACAAAGGAATCAAGATAAAAATGTGAATCTCGTTAAGGACCTTGGGTACAATTTTCTAAGTGTTTCACAACTATGTGAGCAAGGAAACAATGTGGTCACCTTCGATTCTAAAGAGTGTCTTGTGATCAACAAGAAGAGAAACAAGATCACACTCAAGGGAACCAAGTCCAACAATGTCTATTTCATGGACACATTGTACGAGCCTCCAAGGAAACTGTGTCTTGCAAGTTCTATTGACGAAGCGGAACTGTGGCACAAAATATTGGGACATGCATGAATAAGCCAAATACAGAAGCTAATCTTCAAGACCTTGTGATTGGATTGCCCAGGATCAGCTTAGAAGGCATGAAGATATGTGAAGCTTGTGTCAAAGGAAAAGAAACGAGAAGCTCCTTCAAACCAAAGCGAGTCATGAGCAATACCTGTCCCTTGGAACTGATCCACATGGATCTCTATGGTCCCATGCAGACGGCTAGTTATGGAGGAAAAAGATACATGTTTGTTCTCATTGATGATTTTTTCTAGATTTACATGGGTTATTTTTCTTGTGTCCAAATCAGATACCTTTAGGGAATTCGAGCCATTCATGAAAAGAGTAGAAGTGAGCTTGGGACTAAAGCTCATTGCCTTGAGATCTGACCATGGAACTGAGTTCAAGAACTCAGAGTTCATACAATAATGTGACAAGAATGGTGTATCACACAACTTCTCAACACCTCATACTCCACAACAAAATGGAGTTGTGGAATGTAAGAATCGAACTTTGGAAGCAATGGCTAAAACAATGATGACTGAGTGTGGAGTTCCTCAAAACTTTTAGGCAGAAGCAATCTCCACGGCAACGTACATCCTCAATAGGGCCATGGTCCGCCCAATGATCAAGAAGACTGTTTATGAGTTGATCAAAGGATGGAAGCCTAACATCTCCCATTTAAGAGTGTTTGGGTGCAAATGCTTTGTGCACAACAATGGGAAGGACAATCTTGTAAAGTTCAATGCAAGAAGTGACGAAGGGATCTCCTTGGGTTACTCACCTCATAGCAAGGCTTACCGGGTGTACAAATTAAGGACCAAGAAGATAGAGGAAAGCATTCATGTAATATTCAAAGAAGAGTCAATCAAAGTAGGAACTGAAGTGCATAAAGTGGAAACTCACTTCCATCTTCCATGGAACGAGGAAGATGATGACGATGACGATGAGCCAAGGAAAGGAACACGTCGTTATCCTCAAGGGAACAATGACTCTCAAAACAGAGAAATCTAAGAGTCGACTGAACTTCCATCACTCGATGAATTGCTGGACACCTCACAAGCTGTTTTCCTACCTCCTCCATCAGAAGACATTCCTGAATCAAGCACTCAAGGGTAACACATCCAATGTTGAGGATGAAGAACCAGAAAATGTTGAACCAATTGAAGAACTTCAAAAGGATGAGTATCTACAAGAATAATACAATGACAGTGAAGATAGGAACAAAGAGGAAGATACATATCTCTCCAACATCAATCCCAAAAACATCATATCTCCTCTTGACCAAGGCGTGAAGACTCAGTCAACTCTTCAAAATTGATGTGCTTTTAACGCCTTTGTGTCAATGCCGGAACCTAAGAATATAAAGAAAGCCCTCAAAGATCCAGATTGGATAGTGTCAATGCAAGAGGAGCTCAACCAATTTGAAAGGAACCAAGTGTGGAAACTTGTTCCTCGTCCAAAAGGAAAGAATGTCGTAAGAACACGATAGGTGTTCCGTAACAAGCTAGATGATACATGAGCTATTTCAAGGAACAAGGCAAGGTTGGTTGCTCAAGGATACAACCAAGAGGAAGGCATTGACTATGATGAGACCTTCGCCCCTGTAGCTAGAATCGAGGTGATCAGACTCATAATCGCCTTTGCGGCTCACAAAGGATTCAAGCTTTATCAGATGGACGTGAAGACAACCTTTCTCAATGGACACTTAAAGGAAGAAGTATACGTGGCTCAACCACCAAGATTTGAAGATGAGAACTTTCCAAACCACCTGTACTTTCTACAACGTGCCCTACACGAACTCAAACAGGCCCCAAGAGCCTGGTATGACAGGTTTGCACAGTTTCCCTCTTTTAACATGGATACCTTCGTGGTTCCATTGACAAGACTCTATTTCTTAAGAAAGAGTCCAATGATATTCTTATTGTTCAAGTATATGTTGAAGATATCGTTTTTGGTGCCACTAATCCCTTGCTTGTTGAAAAGTTTAAAGATCTAATGAGTTCAGAATTCGAGATACGCCTGATTGGGGAACTTTTATTCTTCTTGGGGCTCCAAATTACTCAAACCAAGGAGGGAACAAAGATACATCAACAGAAATACATCAAGGAAATGTTGACCAAGTATGGAATGGAGAATTCAAGGCCTATCAACACTCTAGTTTCCACCAACTGAAAGCTGAACATAGGTGAAAAAGATATAGATGTAGTCTTGTGGACCAAAGGAACTACCGAGGTATGATTGGTTCCCTTCTCTACCTTATAGATAGTAGGCCCGATATCATGTTTGTCATATGTTTGTGCGCACACTTTCAAGCTAACCCTAAGGAATCACACATGAAAGAGGTGAAGATAATTTTCAAGTATCTCAAAGGGAACGACAACTTGTGCTTTTAGTACCCATGCAGAAGTTCCCTTGAGATTGTTGTCTTTTCAGATGTGGACTTTGCTAGTCATCTGCTAGATAGGAAGAGCACATCTGGTATGGCTCAATTCCTAGGAGAGTGCCTAGTGTCATGGGGATCAAAGAAACAAAACTCAGTGGCACTCTCAACGCCGAAGTAGAATACGTGGCCGTTGCATCATGTGTTTCCCAAGTCTTGTGGCTTCAATACCAACTCAGTGATTACGATATGTCATATGGCCATGCTCCTATATATTGTGATAATACTAGTGCCATAAACATTTCCAAAAATCTCGTTCATCACTCACGTACTTTTACATTGACATTCATCACTTCTTATGTGACAATGTTGAGCAAGGGAACATTATTATGGAAAACTGTAGAACCGAAGAGGAGAGAGCATATATTCTCACTAAAACATTGGATAGGCATCCCTTTTAGCACCTTCGTATGCTCTTAGGAATGATAACTTTAAATTAAACAAGTCCTTTTTTATTCTGTCCCCAATGATTGTCTAGATTAGTTGTTTACATGATAGGATCCAGTTAGGAACACTGCATTCACTTTATCCTTTGTTACTAGTCTAAGGCAAATGGTTGTACGCATAGGAACTTCTTTTATTTTTGGCCCAAAATGATCAAATTGAGTTATCTCTAACCCGCATTACAAGCCACGATGGTAGTTGATCATAACCTTACCTAGAGTCTTGGATTGGACAAACTCATCCCATGAGCCCTCCTTTTGTTTACCTTTTCGGGTTGAAATTGTCCAAGTCCTTTTGCGTTCCCATCCCTCACATTATAGTTTGAACATGAGTTCCCTTTACCACACTGTTCAAACAAGCCTTTCTTGCAAGATCATGGGAACCTCACTTCCCAATAAGACAAAACGCCTAACCAAATCAACAACTCAATCTTGAGAAGATAAAAAAAGGTGTGTTGGGCTATTTATCAAGGGAAGACCAACCGTGAACCAAATGTTTGAATTGCACCATGGAAAAAGTGCCACGTTACAAAGCTTCTTGGAGACGTTATTGTTGAAGATAAAGAGACATCGGGCGAATTGAAGTTTCAAGGGCACAATGAAAAAGACGACTATGCCCCTTTGTTCAAAACTCTTTACATACCGGCCTCCATTCTCTCAAAGTGTAACTCATATTCAACCCAAAATTTTTGAAACTCCTTCATGAAATGATCCAAAGAAAGAAAGATGCCCCCTATTGATAGCTTGCATATAGGAGTAGTTTAGATGCATGTTTTATGTAAGTTTTAGCTATTTTTAGATTGGTTTTTGTTTAGTTTCTAGGATTTTGTGTTGTTGGGTAGATTGCGCTTGTTTGCTCGGTTTTGCAGGATTTTAGGTTTATGAGCAAAAGCGAGATGAGTTTTAGTTGATCGTGGCGGTGGTTAGAAGAGTTGAAGGAAGCTAGGAGTTGGTACAAAGGAGCGTTGAAGTTCAGAAGTGAAGATTAACAAGTAGAGAAATTGCGCCACTTTCAACCAAGGGATGAAACCCGAGTAATCTTGACTGAGGCGAATTGCGCAGGTTAGGAGCAGAAAGCGCGGTTGCGCAATTGAGGGTGTAACCTGTACAATTGGATTTTCACGCGGACATGGGCCGAAGACATTTGGGCTTGGTATTCTGGTCTTGGTTATATCTTGTCCGACTTTGTGCTTAATTGTAGGGTTTGGAGGATTGTTTTTAGAAGACATTTCTAAGCTCTTGTTAGTTTATCTTTTTCATAACATTAATCAGACTTTTGGAGGCTAGGGTTTGTTTTGGAGAGAGTTTTCTCAAAAGGGCTACCTTTGAACCTCTTGTAAGTTTGCTTTTAATTTAATTATGCATTGCTAAATTCCCTTGTGTTTGACTAGTTATTGAAATCATAGATTGCATAATATTGTGAGGTTTGATTGATTCTCATCAACATGAATAGGTTTTATTCCCTGTGCTTAATTGAATCAGAGTTATTCTAGGGTTTTGTTAGATTAACTACCTAATAATATTTCTAGGATAAATTATAACTAATCTGATTAAGTCCCGTTCGGGATTGATCAAATAAAGTAGCAACTATAATTGTTTAGACCCGTTCAAGCTATTCAGTTGTAGAAGGGAATAATTCCACATATAACTTGATTAGCTATTTGCGATGAGTATTTGTTTCTATCGATACTTTGAACTTAAAGTTGTCGTTTAATTGAATTTATATGTTGTTCTAGGTTGTTATATGATTAGGGTTGTTCAGACTGTTAGCTCTTTCAACTAAATATAAATTTTTGGATAATAATCCACGATAGCTTATTCAAGTGAATTGAGAATCAAGAGAATCAATAAGCATATCTATGATAGATGTAACTAGTTGAACATGCTTCCTATATTCTTGTTTCTTACAATCATATTTGCATTCATAGTTAGTTTTTAGTTTGCATCTTAGAATTAGAAGATCATTCAAAAAACCCATTTTTACTTTACTTGGCACGCAAGTAAGAACATAAATACACGAGTCCTTGTGGGATCGATCCTTACTTACCATTCTACTCAGTTTGGTTAAGTTAGGATTCTTTGATAGGTAAACAATTGAAAAATACCTCATAAAATTTGGCGCCGTTGCCGGGGACTCGTCGCTTTTTGTTTTTTTACTTTTGTGTTGTTTTGGGTGTGAAACTGTTATATGGTTCATACCCATGCTACTAACTCATCTCCATTGCTTTTTGATCCAGATATTGACAGGACACTCTTCAAACTAAGGAAGGAAATCCGGGACCACTTTTGGGCTCTACCGTTCTTTCTTAAAGAATCTAGATCTGAATCTGAATTAGAGACTGAATCTGAATCTGCTGAGATGGGTGACCAAATGTTGAGACAGTTGACTGCACCAAACCTGGCACAACAACCATTGGCGGTGCAATTTCCTGCTCTTGTTGAGGGAGTCAAGTTTGAGCTGAAATCTGGGTTGATTGACCTCTTGCCTTCATTCCATGGGCTTAATGGTGAAGATCTCAACAAGCATCTTTCTGAATTTTATGTTGTGTGCTCAAGCATGAAACCCGCTGATGTGACTCATGATCAAATTGCGCTGAGAGCCTTTCCTTTTTCTCTCAACGATCAGGCTAAAGATTGGTTTTACTACTTGGCTTCGGGAAGTACTGATACATGGGCAAAGATGAAGCAAGCCTTTTTGGAGAAGTACTTCCCCGCTAAAAGGCACAATGATCTGAAAAAGAGAATAAGCAACATTGAGCAAGAAAGTAATGAGTCCTTGTGTGAGTACTATGAGAGATTCAAGAGGTTGATAGCCAGCTGCCCTTTCCATGGCTACACTGATCAAGATTTGATTCTATATCTTTTTAATAGCCTCTTGGATGATGAGAGAAGAATGGTGAATGCATCATGTCAAGACAACATTCTCAACAAACCGGCTACTGCATTTGAATTATTTACCCAACTGTCTGAGGGCACAAGACAGTTCAAAAAACAGACTAGCTCTAAAGCTACAAATTCTGTGGTGGCTACTTCAAGAATCCAAGACGAAGTCACTGAGCTGAAAATGATGATGAGGCAGCTTTTACAACAAGGTGGAAGACAACATGTGAAATCCTATGAAATATGCTTTGATAACATGCACCTCACTGATGCTTGCCCTACACTTCAAGATCCAAATGTTGAGGTGAATGCATTGGGAGGTTATGGACCACCTAGGCCATATGACCCCTTCTCCAACACCTACAATCCTGGTTGGAGGGATCATCCTAACCTGAGGTACGGGAATGCGAATAATCAAGAGCTAAATCAGCAAGGTAGTCAAGCTCTTTATAGGCCACCTTTCCAACCTCGCCCTCAGGGAGCCAATCAGAATGCTATGTCTATTGAAGATATGATTCGAACTCTTGCGCAAACTGTGACTACAATGCAAGGCTCAATGAGCCAATTTCAACAAGAGACCCAGTCTAGCATCCACAATTTAGAGACTCAAGTTAGTCAAATTGCCAACGTTGTAGGCAAGCTGGAAGCTAGAGATTCAAGTAAGATGCCTTCTCAGACCAAGCTTAACCCAAAGCAGAACGTTAATGCTATCACCCTTAAGGAGCGGGCGAGAGCTTCAAGTAGAGCCCAGGGACGGGCACGTATCAGTTGGGAGAGGAGTGGAAGAAGAGGCCAAGGACAAAACTGAGGAGCAACCCGAACTTTCAGATGCCATCCCGTGTAATTCATCCAAAGACGAAAAGTGTGGCTTAGCGTCAGAAAGCATGGTCGCGCAATCCGATGCCAACCCACGCATTCAGTCTCAGTTAAGAGTGTGCAGGTCACCTGCTAAAAGCGCGACCGCGCAATTGGGGGACAACCCAAGCATTTTGGGCGATGATAAAGATTCTTCTGAAACACCTTTGAAGGCCTATGTACCTGTTCCACCCTTTCCAAAAGCATTAAAAGAGACCCGGAAGTTGGAGAATGACAAGGAATTGTTTGAGACATTCTACAAATGTGAGGTAAACATTCCTTTACTTAACCTGATTAAAAGCATTCCTAGATATGCTAAGTTTTTGAAAGAATTGTGCACCATAAAAAGAACCCAAAAGCTTATAGGGAAACAGAAAATCTCTATGAGTGAACATGTGTTTGCTGTGTATAAAAGGCGCATGCCTCAGAAATGTGGTGACCCTGGCATGTTCACTATCCCTTGCATAATTGGTTAAACAAAAATTGACAAAGCTATGCTAGATCTGGCGTTGTAATACAACTAGCTAATAGATCTAATGCTTACCCTAGAGGGATAGTTGAAGATTTGCTTGTTATGGTTGATACTCTAATATTTCCTGCTGATTTTTATGTTTTAGATATGGACCATGATAAGCATGCTACACCTATTTTCCTAGGTAGACCTTTTTTGAAAACAGCTAAGACAAAAATTGATGTGTGTAGTGGTTCTTTGACCATGGAATTCGACGAGGAAAGGGTAGAGTACAATATCTATGATGCAATGAAATACCCTCCCGAAGATTCCTCTTTGTGATTAATAGATGTTATAGAACCACTTGCTCAAGAATTCTTCAATATGCATGAATCTGAAGCCTTGAAATCCACCTTGGAAAATGCTATTATGAACTATACTTCAGATTTGGGTTTAAGAACTGACCTGCATGAAGTGGTGGCTGAGTTAAATGCTCACTTTGAGCGTCCACTTATGCCACCGGGCTCGAAGCCCATGCCACTAACCTTGCCAGCGAGAAGCTTTTGCCATCTATTGTGCAGGCACCAGTGGTAGAATTGAAGCAACTTCCAGACCACCTTAAGTATGCCTTCTTAGGTGATGGGGACACTTTACCGGTAATTATATCCAACAAGCTCACCAAGGAGCAAGAAGGAAGATTGGTGGCAGTTTTGAGGGAGCATAAGACGGCCATAGGATGGACCATTACAGACATTAAAGGGATTAGCCCCTCAACATGTATGCATCAGATTCTATTGGAAGATCAAGCTACACCCTCTAGACAACCCCAAAGAAGGTTAATGTAACACCCCGACTTTCACCGGGGCGTTACTCAGTGGTAGACCCTGTCTGGGACTACTCATATTAGTTTAACAACAAATTCATTAAGATCTTGCAACTCGGGCATGACGAGAAAATAAATAAACATCCAACTATTTATTTTAAAAAGAGGGTGGAAAACATGATAGTATTCTCGAATTCATATATAGAAGATCACAGTCAGATCATTTTGTAAATCCAAAGTAATATGGGCGGAAGACCCGCATTCTTGACAAGATTGTGAAGATTTAAAGTAACTTACTTGCTTTTTCAAACGGTTAATCTCATCTTGCATTAATTGGAACTTCACATCCCGATCTATCACATCAAATTGTGGCTCATACAGCTTCCTCTCCGTTGGCTTAGCTTGTTGGGTTCCGTACATGGCATCATAGTTGGTTAGCTTGTCCAACAAAGCCCAAGCTTGATCGGGATCCATCTCAATGAACCCACAATCGGTGTGGATGTTGATTTTGTCCTTTGTAGCGGCATTAATCCCCAGAAATAAAATCTCTTGAAGAACATAGGGTGGTTGTCCATGAGTAGAACATTGCCGAAGATGTTCCTTAAACCGCTCCCAAGTTTCCAAAAGTGTCTCGTTTGGAAGTTGATGGTAGGAGGTGATGCGCTTCCTAAGCTCCGTTGTTTTTGCCGGTGGAAAGAACTTGGTCATGAATAGATCATGCAAAGCCTTCGACGTCGTGATAGATCTAGGTGGCAAGCTCTGCAACCAACTCACAGCTTTTCCTGCGAGAGACCACTTAAAAGCCTTCAAAAGAACATATTCAAGTGCGACACCGTCAGCAGCAATAGTGTCACATAAATCGGTGAAATTCTTTATATGCTCCATGGGGCATTCAGTGGGTTTCCCCTCAAATTGAGAACGCTTGATTAAGGATATGAAATGAGATTTAATCTCAAAAGTGCGGTCAATCTCCGGGAGCACTATCGCCGATTCGGGCACCCTCAGTTCTGGGTGCATGTATTGCTTGCATTCGTCGGGATAGCGTCCAGTTGCGCCTGAGCTCGCCGCTCATTTGCATCCTAAGCATCTTGGTCCATTCGTATGCGCTGCATCTCAGCGCGGAGTTCCTCCATTTGTTGAGCAAGAGTCTCAGCGTCGCCCATTACTCGTTGTTTCCTCAAACGTCGATGGAAGGACCTCTCGGGTTCGCTATCATAGTAAATCCCAAAAGTTCTCCGGGAAGAACTAGATGGCACACACTGAGAACAAAGAAAAAAGAAACAAAATTATAAAAAAACAAAAGGGTAAGGGCTAGTCCCAAACCCTAATATCAACTAAACTAGGCACTATTGCTCAATCCCCGGCAACGGCGCCAATTTGTTGAAGGGTTTCTTGAACAAATAAATTTATATCAAGACCCCGCTGAGTACAAGGAGTGACGTTCATCCACGTGAATGAGAATAGTGCTAAAGATTAGTTGACAAACTACAAAAAACGAGAAAACACGAACAAAACAAGGCCAGGACCGAACTGATTAGGGTCGTGCACGACCCTATGGGGGTCGATCCTGGGGACAGAACACACAAACACGAACACAAATAAGGACTAGGTTCGAGCACGGCCTTGGTGGGGTCGAGATCGAGTCAAATTAACGAGTTTTGATCAAATATAAAAAGGCAATCCTAGGGGTAGGGGTACCACAACAACAGCCATACATGCCTTCAACAAGAATTCACAACTATCATGCAATTACGATCATAGAAAAGTCAACTGTCGCAAACAACTCAAGTTATTCAATCAACTGTCGCAAATTAAACAACTTTCTATCTATCCTTCAACCTAGGAATATCAACTTTCGCAAATAATCCTATTAGATCTAATCAAGCAACCAACTTTAAACTTTCGCTTTTAGGTTAATTGCAAGATATTGCCTCAACTTTCACAAAGGGATTTAGCATAAGATAGATAGATATGATCTTTCAAACATTCAAGTCATGAATTCAAGTTTAGACATGCATGATCGTGTTGGGTTTTCACCCAACCCTAGAATCTAAGAGAACTACTCACACATAACTAAGCAAAACGAAAACATCATGATCATAAAACCGAAAATTAAATTAACCTAAGAAGAAGTCTTACAAATTTGTCCAACTTGTTCTCCAAGTCTTCTTCCCAATCTCAACAAAAATACGTAAATAAAAATAGAGCAAAATCCGGAACAAAAGTCGAACCCCCCAAAACAAAGGGTTTAGCCTCCTTTTATAGAGGAAAAAGAGTCCTAATTAAACTAGGAAACATAATAAAACAATTTCCTAAAATAAAAGATAGAATATCTCCACAAAATATCTCGGAATAATGCAAGAGTCGGCGCCCCGATCGACCCAAATGGGTCGTGCACGACCCCACAAGGGGTCGGTCCTCAAGCTTGGATTTTGGGGTGGGTCGATCTTGGCAAGTGTTGGCTCATGCACGACCTTGTTGGGTCGTTCTTGGCTTGCTTTGGCTCGTGCACGAGCTCCTTTGGCTTGAATCTACTCTCTTTTCGGGCTTCCTTCCTTAACTTCTCCTCATAGCTCGTCCACCTCCTTGTGTGTTACTCCAAATTCTTCGTTTACGCTCCAAAATACCTACAAAAAGACGCAAAATACACGTAGTTTTCGAATCTCAAAGAAATACGAAAACTATTGAAAAAAGACTCAAAAACCCAAAACCCTAGCATAAAAACTAACCAAATCTAATCTAACTAGACACTAAAAACCTACCTAAAAAGCGGATATCATATTGTGAATGAAAAATGAGTAGATTGTATTTGGTCTTGAAAGTGAGAAATGAGCATTTAAATAATGGGGTTAGTTGGTTTAGTTTGCTTGTGAACAAGCTAAATGAGCAAGCTCGCGAGCCGAGCTCGAGCTCGACGAGCTGTAATTGAACCGAGCTCAAACAAAAATCTTGGCTCGAACCGAGTGCGAGCCCGAGCCCGAACATGCCTTTGAATGACCGAGCCGAGCTTGAGCATTTAAAATCTCGGATCGGCTCGGTTCGATTACAACCCTACTCACGTTTATAGAGACGGAAAGTGTTTAGCACATGAGCTAGCTTATCTTAGGCCATGGGAGATAGGCTTTAGATGTTGGGATTTTGCTCTTCCCAGTCACCTTTATGTTGTAGCTACTGCTTATGCAATTAACGAAAGTTGAAAGTGCACTTTACACTTTTTCGTCAAAAAAAAACAAGAAATACTCCAATGAAGAACACATCTTTTGTAACTAAAGTAGCAAAAATTAGCTAGTTATTAAAATGGTTAAACTGGAAAATTGATGAGCTAATGGCTCATCAATCTAATAGTTTCACTTTGAATTGTTTTTAACCAACTATGATCCAATGAATGCTCAAAACAAGCAGCAGGCATTATTGAAATATGCGGCAATAGCTGGTCCATTGTTAATCAACAAAAAGTTACTTCAATGCAAATAAACATCATTGATCCATTAATGATCAACAAAAAGTTACTTAGAGAAGTAGAAAATAGAAAATGGAAACACTACTAATTCTTCTTTTTAAACCAACCACAAAGCATGAAGACAAGAGCAATGTCAAATTTCAATAGTAATTTGGAAAAAAAATACTTCAATGCAAATAATATTCCTGCTTGAACTCCCTTATCCGGATGAAGTTGTCCCTCTTCATCATAATACTTCTTGTTCAAATCAAAATCATACTTGAAATCAAATCCATGATCATCATTGAAATTGAAGGCTTCTTTTGGTAGCAAGTTCAAATCAAAATCATGCTTGTATTTGACCTTGGTTTCCTCGATCGATGGGAGATTCAAATCAAAGTCCTTTGGTTGATGGCATATTTGTTCTTGAAGTCTTTCATAAAAATCAACATCATTGATATCTATAGCGGTGGGTGAAGCCATAATTGACCCTTAAAAATCTGAAATATGAAATAAAAGTGATAATCTACTAAATTTTGACAAAGCTCGGTGGAATCAAACCAGACCAACTACAAACTATACATCAACAATCAAGTAGTACCTTAAGTAAGGGGAGTAATCGATTTCTCTTACTTCATGAATTGCCCTTGATGTTTTGGCGAGCAACATCAATTTTGGCGGGTCACATCCTGCGTTTTTGTCGCTAAAAACAGTATTTGGCAAAATTGCCACCAATTCAGCATTTATACCTACCTTTGGAAAACTTCACTCTCATACCGCCACCTTCACACAACCTCATACATAGCTCTCTCCATAAAAAATCACAAAAGAAAGAAGCAAGCATTCACAAAACTGAATTGATTCTAGGAAGGAATTCCGTCAATTTTTACCGACAACTTCATTAAAGATATATATTTAGAACTTATTCACCATATTTCATTATGTCATTATATTGTTTTAGATCGACAAATATTGTTGTTGGAAAGTTTTCGTTTATATAATTATAAGAGATTGTGTTATGTAATTGTTAAATTCATATAGTATAGCAATCGGTTGAAGAGTGTTTTTGTTTACATATAATGTATGTGGCGACCATATGGTCGCTACCTTCAATATAGCATCCATATGGTCTCCACATCCAGGATTATATGTACCCGAATTAAATTAATTATAGTATTATATTCAATTGCAGGAAGGAAAAATGCGTGAATGGATGTATTTGCGAAAAATAGATGCTTTTTGAACAACGAGTTTTTAGCTGGCGTTGTTCAATTTATCGATTTCTACAAATCTATGCCGATCTATGACCCATATGAATTAAGGTGTCCATGTCAGAGGTGCAAGAATAGGAAACTGATTCCTCTAGATGATGTGCATTATCACCTTGTTAAGGATGGTTTTGTTCCTAACTATTACCATTGGGTTTCGCACGGGGAGATAGATGAAACGTTCGCTGCATGGTTGGCCTAGTCTAGACAACATGAAGGATGTAGCAGTACTAATCCAGCACCACCAGTATCTGGGAATGATAATCGAATGGAGCAAATGGTCTATTATGGTTTTAATGCCCGTAGTCATTACGTTGTTGATGATCCTGTCCAGAATAAGGATATAAGGCATCAGCAGGGGGAGCAATATTATCATGAAGCTCCCAATCCTGATGCACAACGTATGTACGACATGTTGTCGACCGCAAATAGGCCGTTGTGGCTTGGATGTGATATCACCCAGTTAGAGGCGGCGAATGACCTACTTAGCCTAAAGTCAAAGCTAAGGATGACAGAGTGTTGATACGACATGATCTCGGATTTTTTTTGGACGCGTTTATCACCCGGAGAGCACATTACCATCCACATTTTAAGACAAAAAAAAACTGGTTGAGGCTCTCGATCATCCGTACGAGGCCATTAATTGTTGCCCAAACTCTTGCATGATATGTTGGGGTGCAGATGCAGAATACGCAAGTTCCAGAATATGTGAGCATCCTAGATGGAAGCAAGGCAAGTCAAAGCTCATTCTCTATTCTCGTATGTTTTACTTGCCAATAACTCCACGGTTGCAGAGGTTGTACGCATCGGTGGTGACTGTCGAACACATGATATGGTATGAAGAGCACATACAAGATGGGGTGATGAGACATCCATCAGATGCAGAGGCATGGAGGCACTTCAATGCAGTGTGGCCAGATTTTACAGCAAAAACACGAAATGTGAGACTAGGCTTGTGCACGGATGGTTTCAATCCGTTCGGAGTGTTAGGGCGCCAATACTCATGTTGGCCTGTGATTTTGACACCCTACAACCTTCCGCCATCGATGTGTATGCAAGAAGAGGTTATATTTTCTTCACCATTCTCGATGTTCCGGGAAAGTCAAAAGACAAGTGGCCAGCCAGAAAGGATCTAAAGGAATTGTGCAAGCATCCGGAGTTAGAACCCGACGAGGAGGACAATAGATACCCAAAGGTTTGATATGCACTAGATCGTCATGAAAAACAAGTACTTTTGGAGTGGTTGAGAACCGTAAAATTCTCGGATGGCTACGTGTCCAACTTGAGCCGCGTGAAAGCGTCCGGAGTTAAGACTCTTTGGGATGAAGAGCCATGATTGTCATTTGTTCCTGCAAAGGTTGATGCATGTTGCTTTTCGAGCATTTCTTGATAACAAAATCTAAGAGCCTATTGCTCAGCTAAGTGAGTTCTTCAGGGACCTGACGTGTTACGAGCTTAAGCCTGAGGTAGTTATGCCGTTGCACAAGGAAATACAAATAATTTTGTGAAAGATGAAGTGTATCTTCCCCACCCACCACCACCACCCCACCCCCGGCGTTATTTGATTCAATAGGGCACTTGCCTATTCATTTGCCACAGGAAGCTTTACTTTGTGGCCATGTCAATTATAGATGGATGTATCTAGAAAAAAGGTATGTACAATTATGTATTGTATACTTTTAATTTTGTTTTATCTAACTTGTATAACACACAGTCTTCAATATATATTGTAGGTTCCTAAAAAGGTTGAAGGGCATAGTTGGCAATAAAACCAAAGTTGAGGGATCAATTTGTAGTGCCTATCTCGTTTAGGAGACGTCCACCTTTTGCTCATATTATTTTAACTCGCATGTCGCGAGTAATCATATGGATGTTGCCCGCAACATGAGTTGCACACTTCCAGTTGGGGTTGTTCTGGGTGATTTGTCTATTTTCACAACAATTAGTCGAACCTTGGGTATCAATTCGAAAATCAGGTGGTTGTGTGCTCACAAATGATGAATTCCATGTGATCCAAACTTACATACTCATAAACTGCGTCAAAGTGGAACCCTATATTGAGTAAGTTTCTATAATCTCCAATAATTAATTGTATATATGTTGATTTGAATAAAGTAGGTGCTTAATATAAGTACTTGATTTAATTACTCTTTGATAGATACTATTTGACAAACTTCGTGCGACCGTCAAATCTAACAATAAACAAAGCTGAAGAGCAAAAGATTTTGGAAAGACATTTTCGCCTCTGGTTCTACTCCCATGTAAGGATATCCTAAATTAGTTTCAATTTAATTTTAAATTGTTCAAAAATGTTAATTGTTTCCTCAATCCACGTGCATGCTGACAGTTTGACAATTACAGATCCTAACATTGCAACACTAGCTCTTGGACCCTCTAAAAAAATGAAGACATATCCTGGTTATTTTGTGAACGGTTATCGATTCCAAACGAAGGCCATCAACAGGGCTAGTGACAGTAGTGGAGTTTGTGTTCTAGGACAAAGCTTCAGCACTGACAAGGAGGACTTCTATGGTGTGCTAGAGGAAATAATTGAGCTGAATTACATATCTCCAACCGTCAAGTGCCCTATTGTCATCAATTGTTTGTGGTTTGACAATAGAAGTCGTGGAGGAACACGCATTCACCCCCACCTAAAGCTTGTCGATGTTCATAGACATACAATTTAAGAACAAAAGACAGTTACATCTTAGCACATCAAGCCACTCAAGTTTATTTCATAGATTACCCAAAGATGAGGCGTACAGATGCTGAATGGATAGCGGTTTATAAAGTGAAGTCACGTGTGTGGCCCGATGAAGGTACGTGCATAGACCCTAATGAGAATGGTTCACGGGGGGGGGGGGGGGGGAGTTGCCATTGAAGAGGCATTTCAACATGATGCTTCCCTTCCACGAGTTATCGACGACATACATAATAATAATCCACTTGGTCCGCTAAATGACCCAAACGGAGAGGATCATGTCGTTGAGGAACAAGTAGAGATGTCTAGTGAAATGTGTGAAGAGAAGTTTGAGAGTGAGACAGATACAGATGAGGAAGATATGTAATCAGGAAACTATTATTGCATTATCATTGACTTTTCTGATAACAACATTATCATTTACTATTCTAATTCACTATTGTCTTTTACTATGTTGATAATACTATTCTGATAATACTATTCGGATGACACTATTCTAATGACACTATTATGATGACACTATTAGCATTTACTATTCTGATGACAAGAGTCATGCATGCATATCACAAGTGGTCATCCATTTCCAATCATAAAAGGAGACTTCATCTCCAATTCCAACATCAAACCCTCACCTAAAGCTTCCATCTCCAATTCATCTGATCAATCGCTCAAAGGAGAGCGTGTTCCAGGCGCAAGATCGCCTTTTCTCTAGAACTCATTCACTTCTCAATTGTGCACGTGTGTGGGGATAGGGAGAGAAGAACGGAATGGAGCACAAGACCAAATTGGGCATTAAGAGGAGTGATCACTTATTGGAGATCATATGGCGGGGGAGAACCACCGGGATTTTGCCGTTTTTTCTTGAACGGCAACGACATCACATATCGCATTAATGCCAGCGAAACGGATGTGCAGCTTTGCCTACTCGAAGGTGTTGAGATTAGGGCAGTTGATTCTCCACAACATGAGAGTCCATAAATGTTAGTTGTTTGTTGGGTTTCTCATGTTCGATCAGGCTCTAAAAATAATTGATGTTTGTCATTTTGTAATTCAGTAAGTTGTTTGTTGATGTTTTTGCTTAACAAGAAGCAAGTGTTGTTCGTAAGCTGTAATGAAGTTGTTTGTAAATTGGTTGTTTGGAAGCAATGAAGTTGTTGGTTTTATCACAATTGATGTATGTTCTTAAATTGCAAAGTATAATATGGCAAAATTAGAAGAAAAAAAATTACATTTATGTTTTCGCAAATGCTTATAATAGCGGGTCATTTGAAATTCTACTAGAAGATTGACAAATCCAAGGGTAGAGATTGACCTAACCTTTTGTTTTTCACACCTACCACCGTTGTCAGTCCATCATGCTATGGAATTATAAGAAATTAATGGTTCAATAAGTATGATTTTGTGAGCATTTCGAATATTATATTATTAGCGACCATATGGTCGCCAAACCCGAAATTTAAAATTGAAATTTCAATTTTGAGGCACAAAAATCAATTTTTTTTATGAATGCCGAACATATGGTTGCCAAAACGAAAAATATGGGGGGAAATCTAAAAAATGGGGGGAATTTGAAAAAAGGGCGCTAATTCCAAATTATTGGGTTAGGGACCACATGGTCGCTAACCCCAATTGGCGAACACGTGGTCGCTATATAGAGACCACATGGTTGCAAAATGAAACGCCCTAACATGAAAAAAATAGCGACCATATCGCTAACCCTGAATAAGGAGGGGTGTTCCCCTCATTCGAGCCCGCCTCCCTCGGGATTCACTCTTAACCCACCTGAAACCCTCGCTTGCCTCCCTCGTACCGCCTCTCCCTCTCTCACGCCGCCCTCCCTCCATGTCGCCTCCCTCTCTCCCTCTCTCTCTCTCTCTCTCCCCTCGCACCGGCCTCCCTCATGCTGCCTCTCCATCCGCCCCCCTTGTTCTGCCTCTCTCCCCTCGCGCGCCTCCCTTATGCCGGCCGGATTTCTGGTACACTCATCGCGGCGCCCGCCGCTAGCTCGCCGCCTCGATCTGCAACACTCGCCGCCTCCTTTTTCCAAGTATTTCATGAATTTTGTTCCTCTTTTCGATTGATTGAGTACTTTTCAGTTGAATTTAGGGTTTGAGATTTGGATTGAATTTGTAGTTTAGGGTTAAATTAAATTGTTAATTTGTAGTTTAGGGTTTTGATTGAATAAATGATGGATTTATGAATTGATAAAATAGTAGATTTGATAAATTTGGATTGAATTTGATAGAATTGGATTGAATTTGGATTAAATTTGATAGAACTGGATTGTTGAATTGTTAGATTGATGAAATAAGGTGTTTATGCACGTTGCAAGTTGTTGTTGTTGTTGTTGTTGTTGTTGTTGTTGTTGTTGTTGTTGTTGTTGTTGTTGTTGTTGTTGTTGTTGATCTTGTTGGTGGTGGTGTTGATCTTGTTGTTGTTGTTGTTGTTGTTGTTGTTGTTGTTGTTGTTGTTGTTGTAGTTGTTGTTGTTGTTGTTGTTGTTGTTGTTGTTGTTGTTGTTGTTGTTGTTGTTGTTGTTGCTGCTGCTGCTGTTGTTGTTGTTGTTGTTGTTGTTGTTGTTGTTGTTGTAATTATTGTGGTTGTTGTTGTTGTTTAAGTTGTTTTTATTAATGATGGAGGATACCGACGTGCACGACCTCCTCATATTTTGGGAGAGCTGGGCTCATCCGAGAGACCGGACGAGGAGATCTCGTCCAAGGCGACCCACACGGACACAACACGCTTGTCCGATGACGACGGGCCCGTCCTCCTAGTACAGAGGAGACGGGCAGCCATGCAGAGGAGTCCAAGGCCTCTACACCAGTGCCCTCGTCAAGATCGAGCCAAGGCCTCGATCCCAATCACATATGCGACGTTTCCATTGTCAGCGGGAGGTACGTACGACACGAACTTGTCTTATGTTCGTATATTACCCTAAAACATGTTATAACACGTTTCACGATAGCCCATTTGATATCTTCGTATTCGAGAATCAACAAATTCGACTCTACATTGTTCACAAAATTTAGTTGAAATCTCGCAGCTTGCAGCCGTCGGGCATGGTGTCGCGGTGGTCCACACACATCATTACTGGCCACGACGATAGGGCGTCGGAGTTCGACTTTTCCTCCGCTGCATCGAAGACTCGTTGGTTTGTGTCTTGGAGGGTAAATTTTATTTAATTCGCATTTGGTTTTACAAATTTTGTATTTATTGACTAATATATTTAATAAATTGTTTTGTCGGATTTAACTAGACACACTTCCGATGGGATCCCTCCCAGTCGGGTATAGACGACGAGACGGTCCGATTGCGGTGGGAGAAGATCGCCAAGAAGTGTTATGACGACTTGGGCGGGACCACCGTCGGGCGGGAAAGAAGTCGAATTTTTTAGCGCCCGTCCCTTGAGACCTCTAGACGATGTATTGGAACACGGCCGCGTACAAGGCCAAGTGTGCGGGCCAGAAGAGGATCCGAAATACCAATCTTGGGAACCACACTAGCGGTTCGAAGTCCCAACTCGATACCATGCGTTGAATGGCACGTTATTTTAATTTAAATTTATTTAAATTAAGTTAATTTACTCTTAATAGTTAGTAACAATTGAGATAATTTCGTAGGAAACACAACGGGATCGCCGCGTTACGCCTCTCGAGCTTCTCATTAAGAGGCACACGTAGGGCCCGGGCCGGCATTTTATAGACGATCGGTCCGCCCAGATCGTTGTAAGAATTTAATTATTTTATATATTATTTAAATTCATATATTATTATTTTTATTTAAATTATTTGTGTACTTTTTTAGGCAGGGTCCTAGGAGATCCTCTCCCAGATGTCCTCGGACTCGGGCACCCTCGCCGTTCTTTCAGGACGAGTGTGATGCCTATCTGACGGCCGCTAGAGGGGTGGGCCCAGCAGGCACTGACTTCGGGCTTGGCAACGCTGCTTCCGAGTATTATGGCGAGCAAGTGTCAGCACCGTGTCGACCACCTTCTCAGGTGGCGAATTGACGCAGCAAAACATCGCGCTTACGCAAATTGTGGCGGACCTACAAAGTAGGATGCTTGGGGTCGAGGCGTTCATGCAGCGGATGAGAAGTGGATACTTCGACCCGCAGACCGGTGGGTCCCTCCAGCCCGATTTCGATGGAAATGATCCGGACGCTGACGACCCCACCGAAACTTACTAGATTAACGTTTTTTAAAAATTCTTAAATATTGTAAATTATGTAAATTTATGTAAATTATTTAAATTAATGTAAATTGTTTAAATTGTTTTGTTTATATAAATTTCGTTTTTATTTTTTTATTAACTAAATGTTGGCGACCATATGCTCGCTAATTTCTTGATTTATGATGCACCTCAAAGCGCACGATCGTGCGCTATTGCTCAGTAAAAGGCCAGGGTTGTCCGTTATTTTTTCGACTTTAGCGACCACTTGGTCGCTACATAAAGCGACCAAGTGGTCGTTGGCTTTAGCAAACAGTGTGGCGACCAATAGCGACCATGGACGCTAATTCGCAACCAAATGGTCGCTAACATTGGCGACCACATGGTCGTTGTGGTTGCGAAAAGGTCGCCACATTGTTGGCGACCATAATCGCTATATAGCGACCATGTGGTCGCTACTTTTAGCGACCATTCGGTCGCCATAGTCGTTATTCCTGGCAACCATATGGTCGCCACTTGGTCAGCGTTCGACCTTTTAACGACCAGATTTTTTATTTAACGACCATGAATATGGTCGCTAACCCTTTTTTGTAGTAAATAATTCGGGTGAGAAATTTTAGAGAAGTTGAAGATACGGATGTTAGAAGAGATATGGCCGATTAATTTTTAAAAAATTAGGGTATTTTATCAAAGGGTGAAGTTGAAAAAGATGGGCAAAAAATTGAAGGAAATAAAATATTTTCTAACAAGAAAATAGGGCTAGAACATCCTATATTTCAAACGGATGGAGTAGATCTCCTAATGGCCTCGTGCATATCAAGATCAGAAACCATAGCAAATGGTGCAAGACAACCCACAACTCATTGCATGTGTTGTACATATAAGAAAATTTTGTTAATGCAAAAATAGAACGAATTATTGTCATAAACTTTAAAATAAAAAATATTACCTGATCCGCACCATGTGCAAGAGGACTCACATACATATGAGTACGAGGCTCATACCACGCCATATAATCCGAAGAATAAGGCGACGTGTCATCCGTCACTGGAGATCCCATGGGGTCTAGACTAATAGAGTGGAAGTTTTTTGCATCTCAAACCAACTGAGACATGTCATATGAGACATTGTAACTCCTTAGATCAGCTACTCGTGTGGTAGTACAAGGCAAGATAGGGGACGTAGTATCAGCTGCAAACAGTTGTACTGCTTAGAGACTCGATCAGGCATATACGAATATGATACATTAAGACAAGATATCACACCGTGGATATGGGAAGGGGCTAGACTGTCGATCAAATCTAACTCTTCCTAAGGCGACCAATTGACCTAATGCATAACATTCTTAATATAGATTATCTAATAAACAAATCAATATTTATTAAGTATATTTTGTATATACTGACATCTCTCGCTCTTATACGATCGAGCTCCGCTCTGAAGTTGCGTGAACCATCAAGTGTCCCACTAGTGTCCCATCTCTCAGCCATGGTACACCGCCTCTCCGCTCCATGTCCACAATAGGGTGAAAAGCTGGGAAGTACATGAAGATTCAAGCCTACATAAAAATTATAAGGGAATTAATGACATTTTTATGTACAAAATTGAAAACATTGAATCCATCACTTACCTGTAAGAGGGTGGTACAAACATGCATCGGACGGGCGCCCACTCGCGTGCACTCATCGAGGCCTCAGTACAAATAAGCGAGCACGGTTGAACCCCAAGATATGCCCTTAAATGTCCTGAGATCTCGTACTAGGCTGATATATGAAATGGGAGTCTGGTGCTATGACTTATTTGGAAATAATGTGGACCCTAGCAGAAACATCATAAAACAAGCTATTGCAATCGCCGAATCATTCTCTCGACCCTGCCTCTTCTTGCAGAAATCCTTTAGCATTGTGAGTGTTATCCCTCCTTTTCATAGTTGCTTTGAAGTCACTCGTCATCTAACCCAAACATATCAAGAAACTAAGAAATCTGAAGATCCCTCAACTCAGTTAGGAGAAGTCTTTGCTCATCAAACGAAAGAGTAATTGCGTCATCTCCATCAATCCTAAGACCGACGATGAGAGCCACATCATGCATTGTATTCGTCATCTCTCCCTACGGCATATGTAACGAGCTCGTCTCTGCCTGTCATCGCTCAATAAATGCCTCTATCACCGAAGTACGAATAGTCCTATGCATGATGTGATGTAGATGAGCAAGTCCACTATCCCTAACTATATCAATCCATTCGTGATCCCCAACGAATAACCGCCACGACAATAGGGAAGTAAACCCCTGAATCCTAAACGAATGACACTCTTATATAACAATCCTAATAAGATTAAATGTATAAAAGGGGTTAAGAGTAGTGTATAGATAAATAATATACCTGGATAGCATAGATGTGGTGGTACATGATGTTCAAAATCCAAAAGCAACTCTGGTATATGCGGGCCACCAGGTACAGGACTAGTCAGCAACAATGAATGTCAAAAGCCATCTCTACTGCATGAGGTCCCTTTAGGAAAGGGACTTAGGTCTTGCTATAGTTGCTTATTAGAAAATAATTTCTGGAAAAAAGTGTGCTTTTTGTCTTAAAATGTATGAATAATTGGTGTATTTTTGTGTTGGAAAATGTAAAAAAGTATGTTTTATTCTAAAAATTGCTTTCCAATAAGCAAACTATAGCAAGCCCTTAAAATATCGCCAGACCATGTCAACATCTTCCACGAAGGGCGATTTATATAATGTGGAAACTGACATAAAAGGTGGAGGCTTGAAAGGGTGTTTAACCTCCAACCCTTTCACGGTATCTTCGTTATACGAAGCCACTCCAAAAGAACCCAACACCTTAACAACCATCGTTAAGTATCCATCAAAAACCTTGCAGAGACATTGTCTGATATTAGAATTCACACCCTTATTATCCCCCTCCAAGGTGTTTCCTCCTATGTAGCATTGTAGCCCCAGAACTGTTCAACAACTCCCCAACCTAAATTAATTTAGAAAAATACAAATTTATACATATATTCAACATATCCACAAACCAAATGTAAAAAAATACCAAGATTTGAATCAATTTGTTTGAAATGAAATCTAGATCTATGGGTTTTTGAAAGAGGGAGAGAAAAACCAATCAGATTCTTGCATCAAAATATCATAGTTAATGTATATTCTTCCATAGTTTGACTATAACCAATTTGTATTACATGATATTTTGACTATAAAAACTAATAACTAGGGTACCAAACTGTAAGTTACCAAAACAAAATAATTGGAGTTGCAAACGCAAAACTAGTTCTAAGGGTAGTTAGAATTTTAAGAAAATACATACATTGTTTGTTAATATCCAACTAGTTTATTGTATTATCTTATAATTTAAAATTCCACTTTATAATAGGGTTAGCCTTATATGAAAATACTAGTTGAAGTTTTCAAGATTGTTTTTAATAATGAAGAAACATAGTTGTAGGATCTCTACCAACTGAACTATATCCCCCGAGCCAAGTGGAACATGCATGAGGTCCATCAAAAAAAATGTGGGTAAAAAACCTAAAAAATAGAATGCTTTTATTCTACCAAAAATAATAAGCCAATGCTTTGATTGTTGTCCGATACCATAATATAATATACAACACCAACACCGCGAGATTGTATAAAACAGTCAAACATGTGCATTTTTTTACAGGAGGGAAGGAGTGCATTTTCAAATAATTAAAATGTCTTATATTAATCAGTTCAAATGATCCGCAATAAACTAAGCACAAGTCTTCTTCACCACAGTTTGGTCGATTACTAAATGTAAGGGACTTTTTCTCTAAAGGTATAAGACGGTTAGTAGGAAATGGATGTAATATAAATTTTTTGTCTGATGTTTGAGTTGATAACTCGAATTTGTTGGAGTTTTATGATAATGGAGACTATAATTTAAAAGTGCAAAAATTCATTAATTACTATACATAAAACTTGGGATGTTCAAGCCTTAAATCAATTATTACCGCCTTTGATTGTTCAAAAAATTGCTTCCTTAATAATTCCATTTTCTAATGTTGAGGACGCTATTATTTGGACTCCTGCGTCTGATGAAGTATTTTCAGTTAAGACGGCCTCGGAATTAATCAATTCTATGCGAATTTACCTTATTCAGGGTTCTCTTGGATTTGGAAGTCTAAACTTCCTCCTAAAATCCAAAATTATATTTGGAAATCTTGTACATATTGTTTACCTACAACTGAAAGAAATAGATTTTATAATTGTGTCCCTTATACTTGTCTCTTTGTGATAGAGATGATGAATCTATAAATTATTTTTTCTTCCATTGTCCTTTTACTCAAAAAATGATTCTAAATTTAGAATTAAAGTTAAATATTTCATTTGAAATTATTTATTCAGGATGTTTTAATGATAATTTAATTTCTACTTTAAATTCAAATGCTAATAGGGATGTTCTTTGTTTTCTTTAGTGGTTTATCTGGAACCATAGAAATGTCATTATATTCTATCATGCAATTCGGGATTAATTTATTGCCCAGTGGATTGGCAGTGAGAGAGCATTCTTTATGGGTTTCAACTCGGGTTAAAAAATATAATAAGTCTGTTTGTAATAGGTGAAAAGGAAAAATAACGTTGTTTGGAAAAAAACCTCCGAGCAATTGGGTTAAATTAAATATTGATGCTTCGAAACAAATTAACAGTGATACTTTCATAAGTCATATTATAAGGAAACATTTAAGTACTATTATTACCTTTATTCGTCAAAAGGTTAGTCGGTTAGTCCTATGTTAGTTATTCAGTTTGAGACTTTAGCATTATTAGAAGGGCTTAAAGAGGCAATTCATTTGAATATTACACAAATTATTATAAAAAGATATAATTTAGTTCTCATTAATTCTTTGAAAAATGTATGGAGAGTACTTTAGGAAATTAATGTTTTAGTTAGATATTCAAAATTTGGTTCGAGGGTTTGATAATGTCGTTTTCTTTCATGGTTTTATGGAATGTAACCTTGCGACTGATATCTTAGCCAGAACGTATGTCAACATTGATTGTTTCCAACATGCGATTTTGTCTTCTCATCTAGTTTTTGACTTTCAAGATTCTAGTGTTTGTAATATCAAGGACTCATATTTTCTTTATCCTGTCCTGTTACATTTTTTTATAGATCATTCGTTGTGATGATTTAGGTTAGCCATGTTCATTTGGGGGCGGTCTAATGTTTGCCTAGTAATGAGCTAGTAGCTCATTGTATCAAAAAAAATGATCCGCAATAACAAGCACGTCAGGGACTGGTCTGAAGTGTTTTGAACAGGGGACAAAGCTTTATCTAAGTTCGTTTAACTATTAGGCATTATCCACGCCATACATGGTCGTCTATAAATGACAGTTTAACTGGGAATAATATAATTATCATTTTTGCCCGAATGACCATAACACAGAACAATAGCATCAAGTTTCAATCAAACTCAACTCAATCGCAGAGGTGTTAATAGACTGATTTACAAATGGAAAGCCGTGTTGGGATTGAGCAACTGAGATTAATCCAATGCGTTGATTGTTGTCCGACACCATAATGCAGTGTTGGTGTCAAATCTCAACTCCCATGTTGGCCAATAATGAAGATCTTGCTTGAGTGTCAAGACCCTAGGCTTACCGTTCAGGTGAACAGTCCTCACACGGGCAAATTCCGCATGCTTCAATTCCTGACCGTGATGAAAACGCTACTTCAAAACAAGAAATAAATGCAAGCTGTATTTACTAGATATCCCATCGCATTATATTGAGCAATACCTTTGTCACGCTGACAAACGCGTCTAAATCGGGAGTAGGTTTCCCGTTGACTTCAATTATCCACTGAAGAGCATACAAGGCATATCTATGTGCAGGACTTCCATGGCACCACCTGCAAAGCCACGATCACAAGATACATGCAAGGGATGGTCAGGTGAACAGAGAGAACCAAGTTAAACATTTAGGTTGAAAGTAATGATTGTGAATTGCTATTAAGATTAGATATACAGTGACTTGCTGTCCTTCACAATGTTCCTACTTAGAAATCAGGTTGCCAACTAGAAAAATGGTCCGGCTTCGTAATCAAGCTTTCAAAAGGGCAAAAGTCAAAAACCGTGGTCTACCTAATTTGGTAGGCCATGGAATTGATGAGCCTAATGACAAATTTTGGAATAGGCCCTCAGCTTTAGAGCATTAGGACTCTCACCTTGCTACATAAACACCATGACCTTCTTCAGGAAGGAAACCAAGGGCTCGTACTGCAGGATGGGGATCTTGAACAATGCAACCACACCAGTTTATCACACGCACCGTACCATTACCATCTCTTACATCTGTTCCCACCAGAACTTCCATTTCTTGTCCCTGCCAGGCCATCCATCGAACCAATGTATAACCAGTTAGTGTTTTGTCTCATTCATCAACATCCAAGAGAAGAACGAAAATAATGCTGAAATTGACTGACCTGTCGGAAAATAGTCATGCACAGATTCCCATCACTTTTCTCATCCTTGTCTAATTCTTGACAAGCATTTTCAATATCACCGGGGCACGTAACAGGGTTTTTGTTAATTGCTAAGACCATATCACCTTGTTCCAAAATATTTTCAGTTCTTGACCCAGCCAAACAACCCTTCACCCGGAGAACCTGTCGTCTTATTGGATCTTTCCTAACAAGAGCCTACAAGAAATAAATGCATATGAATGATATGGAAGAGAGATTTATTTTTAAAAAAAAGGTACAAAGGAAAACGACACAGATCTGTTAACTTCCAGTATTTTCTTCTTACTGGATCTTTCTAACAGGTTGAGTTTATGTTACCTTACTATTCCTTTCGAGCCCTTTCCCAGGGCGAACTTTCAGTAATTTTCCTACAGGAGGCTTATATTATACCTCCTTTCTGTATTCCCAACTACAATTGAGATTCAACTCGGCCATTATTGTTCTCATGAGCCGCTGCATTAGTTCTAGTTGTTTGCTTAAACAAAAATGCTGATATTCAAAACATAGCTTATTCCAAAAGCCTTTAGAAAGGTATTCAAGGGTAGATGTTCTCTATTTGCTGGTTTTTCAATTTAAAATCTCTTCTGAAAATAGCCAATTATGAACTTGTGTAGAAATATGAAAAATAACACATAGCTAATAGATGAGCAGAATACAGATGAATGAAGATGATAAAGGACCTAGAGCACAGGATACATAATCAAGAAGACTTGGGAAAGAACATACTTGGACCCAATCATCACTTAGGCCAAAACTCCTAGCCTTGGAAAGCAGAGTAGGATAAAGCTCCACCTCCAAAATTCTGACAAGTGGCATCGGCCTCTTGATGCCATTTATAAGCCGAGGAGGACCATGTGCATCTGATAAGATTTTGTCAAGGATTTGGCTGATACTGTAAATTGGAATGCCTCTGACAAACTGATGATCTTCAGACGAACTGCCACCATATTTCAGCTACAAACCAATATTGCATTCCGAATTTGGTCATTATTGGATGAAGAATGTTGTAATCAGCTGAAGAAACTTAGAAATATACCTGTGTAGAAAAGCTCCCCCAAATGGCTTGGACCCTACCTCGCTCATCAGTCAGCACGCCTGAAAATGTGCTGCCAAAATCTACAGAAACCAGATAAATATTTCTACAAGGCCATGGCAAGAGATATCGTATAGACCCCAACAAGCTAAAAAAAAGCAATCACCTGTATCAAGCTCAACAACTTCCATGTTAATGGCTCTATATCGAGGGCAGTCAGCTGATCCAATATTTAGCGCAGCACATGGATTAGTAACAATAGATTTCCTTGATGTTGCTTGTAGACTCCTACTTAATCCAATCAGATACACATTATCTCCACGACGCAGTGCAGGTTCTGAAACACGAAACGATATTCGCACTAGTCAGAACCTATTAATGACTTTTGTGAGTAAAAGGAGAGAGCTGGAAAATGTATTTTCAGAACTGATTATTCTACGGGAAAGCACCCATATAAATACAACTAGACATGTCAAACAGCGATCAAGTTGGGTTTGGGTCAATTATATTTATAGGTGAGTCATTCCAGGTCACGGGTCGAGAAATACTCAACCCCCACTCATATTCTACGGGTTCGGGTTGACCCAACAGATTTCGAGTGCAATTTTTTTTTTACAAATTTTTCCACATTTAAATTGAAATAGTATAATACTAGTTAATTGTTTTACAAAACTAAATAAATAATCTATTGGATTATATTAAGAATATACTTTTACCTAATTTATGAAAGTCCTATGTAATAAGCTAAATAAATGACAACAAAGATACAGTAAGGTTCAAAATTAAAATCTCTATGTGATAAATTTGTAATTTTATATAGTTTGAATCCTAGAAAAAAAAGGATATGGATATACTAGAATATATCAATTGATAGTTTACCGCATGTCTTGAGCTGTTTGTCTTGGGCCCCTTTCCTACTTTGTGCCAGATGACTAAACATGTTGACTCGTGACTCGACCCAATCCAAAAATTTATAGGTCTATAGGTTGGGTTTTTTTTATTTACAGTTATAATATTAATGTAAAACCCGCTATTCACATGTCAGTTTGGGACAGGTTTTCGGATCGGGTTGTATTTTGGCAGGTTTAAATACGACATAAGCATTGGAAGATTACCTTTAAAGCTAACTAGTACAAAAGCTAAAATGGCTAAAATCTGAGAAATAATAGCTGCTAATAATTTCAACACCAAATAGATAAACAACTTTCTAATAAAGTTGTCTAGGAAACCTAGTATTAGGGTAACCCTATTACGCTGGGATGGTAAGCTTGGAAGTCAATTACTCAAATTGAGAACAATGGAATCCTTTGGTAAGCAAATCCACATGCTAAATCTTCAAACTTCACAAATACTACCCCCATCACCCCTTTTCTAATTTTTCTTTGATTTTAAGTGTCCGTCAATCTCTACATACTTGGTTCTATAATGCTGAATAGATTTATGTGCAATGTTGATGGTAGATTCATTGTCACAATTAAAGACCATAGGCTCTTCCAATTTAATTTTCAACCTTGATAGGACAAATTTTAGACGTGTTTTTTACTTCATTTAACAAGATTCCCTTTAAGAAGCATGCAATACCCTGAGGTAGATCTTCTATCAATGATTGAACTAGCAGAGCCAGCATACATCAAGGCTTCTAGAGTCAAATTGTTTCCTCATTTAAAGAGTAGCCTTTTTCCTCGATACCCTTTCAATTACTGAAGTATCCGGTAGATTGCATTGAGATGAGGCTTGGGTCATACATAAACTAACTTATGACAAATGCTTCCCACAAAATATTTGGTACATTGCTTTATCCACAACCGGGTCATCCTTGGAGTCTCCAATTTGGTGATTGGGATTAATGGGAGTTGATGCAGGGTTGCATCAGCTTTTACCTATTTCTTAAAGTAGATTAGTGATGTATTTCTATTGAGAAATAAGTATTCCCAGAGAAGAATAAGGGATCTCAATGCCAAAGAAATATTTAATCCTGCCAAGAGACTTAATTTCAATTTCAGCTTCCAGCTTTCTCTTAGGCTTCGTTAGGCAAAAAGGGCTGAAATTGGAGCTGGAGCTGGATTCGTTCGGCAAAATGAGCTGAAACTTTATGAACTTTCCAGCACCAAATTAAGTCAAGGCTTCGTTCAACCCTTCTAAAGTTTACTGTTTGATAAATAATGTTTCATCACCTTGACTTAATTTGGACCCAGCACCTTTCAATTTCATTTACATGATATGAACTTTCCAAATCATGCCCTTGGTGAATGCTTGAATCTATACTGTGCTATAGTCTTTGTTAATTTATAAACCTACCTTATTAGTAGAAGAGGCTGAGGAGAAAAATGGAGAAATTTACATGTATATCTCCACTGTATGATTATCATGGAATAATGCATTCTTGACATCAAATTGCCAAAGGGGCAAGTTGAGGATAAGAACCCATACGCATACTAGAAGATAAGCATTGGAAGCATACATTTGAAGCTAACTAGTACAAAGGATAAAAAGGTTAAACTCGGAAAAACAACAGCTACACAACTTTCCAATAAAGCTGTCAAGTAGGTACATATAGAAAACCTAGTATTAAACCCTATAACTTGTAGCATATTAATTACATGTAAAAAATTATAAATTAATCAGATTACCAACTTCCATATTGACAGCACAAAACTTATAAAGAATGTCAGTGTACTACAGCACGTATTTGACTCTAATCCCAGAGAAGGCAGTGTCACAACAAATCAAGGTCAGAAGACATTGAATTTCATTCACAGAACAGAAAAACGGCATAAAATAGAGAAAACTACCTAAAATAAGACAGACACTACACAGCTATATCAAGACTCGATCAAAAATTACCATTAAATTAAAGTTCACACATCACCAGGTCTTGGGATTATATAAGATGAAGGCAATCATACCCCATAGCAGACAATCGCAGAGAGGGCATTTTATGGAAAGAATGTTGAGGGTCAAAAGCATATTCAGCAAGAAAATATAACTTAACTCCAGAGCAGTTGAGACCAAAATTTTGCATCAACAGATATGACATTCAATTTACACACAACAGAAACTGAAAAGTAACCCAAGATGTGTAGAAATGGTTCAAGGTGAAAGTCAAACTCTCCAACTCTAACAAAGACAAGATTTAATTGGGAACAGTTGAAATGTTAATAAAGGGTATACCAGGAAGCAATTCAGCAGCACGAACCATTGAGGCACCAGCAGCACCCAAAGCTGAGGGATCATATGCAATAAGAGCATAATTGTGAACAGGGTGAAGGAAAACCACCTGAAGCAAGACCAATAAACACGATGTAGCTTTAAGCACTCAACTATCACCAGAATCAGGACAGCCTAAGTGATCATTATAAATAAAGGAGTTACCTCTCCAGGAATCTCCATTGGGAATGCAGCAAATGACAGCATCACATCAGAAGCAGATATTGCAACGGTATTCTTGTCAACTACAGCCAATCCCATGTTTTGAGAATGATAAATGATAACACCAGTCCCAAAAAAATGTTGAGAGTGAACACCATCAAGCATACATGATGCTGGAACATGAACCTGGATGTGATGCACTTTGTGAAGCTAATAGTCATGCAACAGACTCATAGAAGGGATTAACCACCCCATAACCTTAGCATTTTTAGCAACTTCATCCAGAATACGACTATCAAACTTAAGGTGGAGCAGTTATTATTCAAATCAACTAAATAGCAAATTTTTAAGAGAAAAAAAAAATTAAAGGAGCTTTTGGTGTTTATTTTAGATCTGAATTGTGTTTGAGACATCTAAATGGAGAGATGGACTATATTACAAGCCGTAGTCATCCAGATTCTTTTATCGCAGAGCCCTAAGGTGTTTGTTTGTTTGTACCCACACTTAACCCCAAAGATCATGCTGGTGTTACACAACATTCCTTTCATTGCCTTGCAATGCATAACCGTAGGTCCGTATACACCACTATTATCACCAATTCCAAAAATTTCCAACATTGACCAAAAAAAAAAAAAACATCAATTAATGAGCCACAACAAAATGGAATCTTAATATTTGTATGTCAGCAAATTTTCTTATACGAACCTTTAAATATTACCTCAAACATTACAAGAGTGGGCTCTACAACACGTTCAGCAATTGATGCATTAGCTGTTGTTGCTGCATTTGCACCTAGACAGTCTCTTTCAACTGCCTTTCTTGAAATTCCTGAATCTTCTATGTTTTGGTCGTTGGTTTTATGCAAAGGACCCTCTGCGCAAATAATGCTGTCAACAGATGAATATTCTTCTACTTTTCTCTTTTTGTTACTGAGAGCAGGCTCACCCATAAAATTATCTTGGCCAGAGAAATGCTCATTACTCGTCATCATACTTGCAGAATGACCAACCAACTTCTGAGTGCTGTCTTGGAGAGCACATTCCATCACATAGCCATTGGTAGTACCAGATATAACCTTTTCAATTGATAGCAAAGGACAGCTGGAAGGTAAAGCTGGCTTAGCTACCCATAAACCTGTGCTGTCATTACGAGTATATAACTGGGGTGGTGCATACCACTCATGGCGATCAACAGTCACCAAGACAGACTGCAGCAAACATAAAACCAACTCAATGAGAAGTATACAAGTAGAGATCAACTATATCAAAACATTTTATTGTCTTTTTTCTTTTCTAGTTTCAATTATTGAAGAATCTTGGATAGATAATGAATTATTAGGTCTTCCACTGTCTAAAGTTCAATAAATAAAAATATGACAGGACACCCAAATAAGATTAGATGGTACATATATACGTAATTATCAAGGTCATGATATAAAGCATCCTACCTATATTCCACAAGTATCAACAATAATAAGTTGTTACAATACATTATGAGAATTCTCACACAATTACAAATATCACTCAATTTCTAAGGAAACTCGCAAACACAGACACATGACAAAATGGGCAGTGACATTTTTTCAAAAACAGATCAAATAGATAATACAAAAAAAAGTTGTCAACTATTATATGCTATTTTCAACATATACAAATATAACAAGTACATACAGCACCAACATCTACTCAGTGTATCCCGCATGAGCAGGGGGACAGCAGTCTATAGGTACGAATCCCTAAGAAAGTCGAGAGGATATTTCCGATAGAGCCAAAGAAAGCAAAGTTAAGAGCAAAGAGGTTTATCCTTCCTGAGATATTTTCTGTAATCTCCAGTGTAATGGTAATTCCCCTCTCTGGCTTTCACTTCGAAACCAGGGAGTTCCCTAATTCTGAGTGTGATTTCTGGTGTTCATTCTCCTAAATCTAACAAACTATTTACTAGTTTGAACTTGAAATTTTATCAGAAATCTCAAATGTTAGTAAGATATTGCTCAAGCAACATAGATGTGAATCTGTTTGTACAAGTCTATTAATGAGACTTATTGAATTTAAGTCTAATAAATATAATTCTGGAATAAAGGGAGTAAAGTGATTTATTTAAGATCAATGGCTGAGATTATAAGTTGATCTTTAGAGGATCAAGGGCAGGGATTTTCCAGGGTGGTTAAGAACAATAAACTTCCTAACAGATTTCTAACCAACTTCCTAACTGCTTCTGAGTTAACTATCTGACAACGCCAGACAATTCAGATTTCTCTATTTAAACAGAATGTTTCTTCACAGAAAGATATAGAGAAATTTAGATTTGTTGTCTGATTTTCTAGAGGGCTTTGTTCTATCCTAGGAGGTGAATTTGTTTGAAACCCTACAACAATTTATAAGGGGATAAATATCACTTTAAAGATAATGATCTTTTCACACCTCAACGCAATTCCTAAACCTTATTTCCAACAGAATCTGTGATCATTCATAAATCATACTCCAGTATATAACTCCCTCCATTTCACAATACTTGTTCTTAAAACCTTTTTTTTGTTTCAAAATAGTTGTTCATGTAAAATTTTTTCCATTTATACCCTTGTTTATACCCCTACATTACACATATCCCAAAATTTCTTGGTAATTGAGAAAAAAGAAAAGAGTATTTAACAGGGGCAATTTGGGAAAAAAAATTCCTTAATATGTGTGCAATTTTGTCTAAGATAAAGTATTATGAAACGGAGGGAGTATATATGTCCGCAAAAGAAACACATGGATAGATTGATAGACCAGTATCATGTGTTTCTTATGTACAATACATTAGTGAGGCTCCGCTACAGCGGAATCTGGAGGGTCAAGATGGGGGTACCCGTGCCCAAGGGAAAGGGGGTACACCCTAGAGACCCAAATATTATATGTCCCTAAAAGAAAAACTTGCTTAACATTGGATCTTTTTGCATGTCAAACCATTGATACTAATGTATAGTACATAAGCAAATCAGCAGTAAAGTTAAAAAATATCATTTCTAAAGTATGAGCTTATCGGCATGCTGAATAAATCAAAGAAGAAGCTCATACAGATAAATTCTTTGCTCCATACATAATCTTGTTTAGCATACCGAAAATCCCAACAGAAAGAAAAAAAAAAAGAAATCACCCGTACCTTCCATCGGTGACGATCTACATTAGTCACATATTCTAGAGGCACACGCACACCTCTAGACTGTTTAGATAGGACAGAGATCAGATCCTTGAGACACGATACCTCTTCACCAGCAAACTTCTTTATGATGGCATGGCGTTGTACACCTGCTCTAAAGAGCATGTACCTGCAAAGCAAAACAAGAAAAAAAAGGTTTACGGATTGAAACCCTAGATATAAAAGAGGACCTCAATGTTGAAAACACAGTATTCTTTAGTGTCATGACACTCGAAATATATGCATATAGCACATCCACAGTGTTGTAACAACAAGGGCAAAGAGAACAAAAACTCTTTTTAGCAACGAACAAAGCAAATAGTATTGTGCAACAGATACAGGACACAATGAAACTTAATAAATAAAGAAAGAATATTTTGAATTCAGAGGAACAAAAGTTTATTCAAGCATACCCAGGCTCTGCAACATATACAAGGCCACAATTGAATCGAAAATTCCTAGCCTGCAAAGAGGGAAATTTTGAGAGATTATTTAACCAGATGGCGGAAAAGATTGTACTTAAGATGTTCTTAGAAAGCAATATGCAAGCCTGGTGACTATAACTAAACTAACCGTCATATCAATGTTGGTGTTATTAATAAGACTGATTTATTAAATTTAGAATTATTATTATTTGTTTTTTAGTCAGGAAAATAGATAAAACTGTCCTAGGATGGGTGGTTGAGATCAGTGTATTAAAAGGTGTTGCCTAGGCGCGCCTGGAGCATGCCATCGCCTGCATCAGGCAAGGCGAGGCTGCCTGCATAAGGCGGCCCCTAGGCGGCTAAGGCGCCCTAAGGCGGCCAGGCGAGCCTAGGCGCTAGGCAATGCGCCTGATCCCGATTTGGTTGAAATATAATGTTGACGATATAAAAAAGGATAGAATCTCAACAAATCAACTATTTATCTTATTAATGTATATTAATATCTTTTATTTTCCCAAATTGAAGTTATTATTATATTTTTTTATATGCAATTATCTATTTTCAAAGATCTCAATATCCTTCATCTAACTATATAATCAGACGTTATTCTTTTTCTCCTTACACAACTCCTCTCCTCTATCTTTTTCCATTGTTCAATACTTTGATTTATTGTCTGACATTACTATTGGACATTTGAGACTTGGAGCTCGATGATGAAGATTTGGATGATTTGGATGACTAACTTTGTTTTAGTATTTTATATTGGAAAAGACTTATTTTAGTAGTTTGTTTTACTATCTTTAAACTTTGATTTCGTAGTAGTTTATTATTTTATCTTTAATTTTGTATTTAGTACTATAAATTTAATAAAAACTTGGGTTTTTTTCTTTAAGAATATGTTTTTATATCTTACTTAACATTATTTTATGTATATTTATTATTTACCGAAATTTACGTATAAGGCGAGCGCCTTCGCCTTAGAGGTGCGCCTAGGCGATCTGGAGGGTCCATCGCCTAGGGTGTCGCCTTGCCTTTTGAGAAGGCGCGCCTAGGTGAGCCCAGCCATGCTTGTCGCCTGTATTAGGCAATGCGAGGCAACCTGGAAGAGGCAATGCCTAGGCGATCTGGGCGCCCGGGCAAGCTGCATCTCGCCTTGGCTCGCCTAGGTTGCCTTATGCTGATTTTTTTTTAATATTTTAATTAATGATCTTTCTTTTCACTTTTCTTATCTTTTACATATACTTTCCGTAAGGTTAATATGTCTTTCTATCCTTTTTTTTTCAAGATATCTTTTAATACAATTTATATTTGCAATTTATATTATCAAGATATCTTTTTTATCCTATATTTTCCTCTATATCTATATATCTATATCCTTAAGCTATGCAAATACCCAAATACACGATCAAACTTCATTTTCTCGTTCTCTGTCTCTCTTCCTCTCGAGGCTTTCGAGTTCCAAGTGTTCAACTTTTCAAAATTTCATACAAGTTTATTACATTATCTAAATTTGGTTTTATTACTAATAAAATCTGGGTTTTGTGCTTTATAAATATGTTTTTATATCCTAAAATTTTATTAAATGATCTTATTTAACATTATATATTTATATTTGTGAATTACCAAACTGTTGTGCATAAGGCGATCGCCTTCGCCTCTAAGGCGCACCTAGGCAATCTAGGGGGCCATCGCCTCGAGCGTCGCCTCGCCTTTTTAAACACTGGGCTATGTGCAAGACTGTGTGACATGCCAACGTGCCAAGTACCAGACGCTTTCCCCTGCAGGTCTTTTACAGCCCTACCAGTTCCCGATCAGATCTAGGATGATATCTCACTTGATTTCATTTCAGGATTTCCCAAATCAGCAGGAGTTGATGTCATTTTAGTGGTAGTCGATCGCTTGAGTAATTATGCCCACTTTATTGGCTTGTCCCATCCATATTCAGCCAAGACAGTTGCTAATTTATTTTATAAGGAAGTCGTTCGGCTTCATGGACTTCGGAGATAGATAGTTTCAGACCGAGATCCAGTCTTTTTAAGTGCTTTCTGGAAAGAGCTATTCCGCCTCAGCCAAACGCAGTTATGCATGAGCTCGGCTTACCACCCACAAACCGATGGGCAAACGGAAGTGGTAAATTGGTGTCTCGAAACATACCTTCGTTGTTTTGCCATGGAACAACCTCACCGATGGCTTCTCTACTTACGTTGGGCTGAATTTTCTTACAATACGGGCTTCCACACTTCTGCTGGTTTCACTCCATTCAAGCTTGTCTATGGTAGAGATCCGCCCTCAGTAATTCCGTTTGTTCGTGGTGAAACCCGGCTGCCAGAATTAGAAATCCAACTCACAGTGAGAGACGAAATGATCCATCTCTTGAAGACCAATCTACTGAAGGCTCGGCACGAATGAAAGTGTAGGTTGATGCGCATCGCCGTGAGCTTTCCTTTAATACTAGTGACCTGGTATTCTTGAGGTTACAGCCTTATCGACAACGATCATTGGCGCGGTGAGCCAATCAGGAGGTGTCACCCAGGTTCTTTGGTCCATACAAAGTACTTCGACAAATTGGATTTGTTGCTTACGAGTTAGAGTTGCCACCCGCTTCAAAAATCCATCCGGTATTCCACGTGTCAATGCTTCGCCCAACACATGGACAGAGTGTTCAGGCTTCTACAGCTCCACCCATCACTGATTCGTTTAAGCTCTTAGTCTAACCTCAAAAAGTAATGGCACATAGGTGGAAAAATTTTGGTAATTCTGAGATTTTAGAGTTACTAATCCAATGGCAAGATCTCCCAGCCGAGGAGGCCACTTGGGAGGAATTTGATTTCATCCATCAGCAGTTTCCTAAATTCCGACTTGAGGACAAGTTGTCTTCCGGGGAAGGGTGTAACGATATGACTCCAGCCAAAGCCAAGCAATGGAAGACTTATGTTAGAAGGAATAAGCATGATTGAGTTAGGCTTAAGTTAATTTTAACCTAGTTAGTAGTCTTATTTTATTCCCTCTTCTAAAGATCAACCCTTATCCTGGACACCCTTTTAAGTAATGAAGTATTCGATATACTGCATTAAGATGAGACTGTCTTGGATCATGCATAAACTGACTTACAACAGAAACTGGATAGGCAATATCGAGTCTAGTATGAGATAAATAAATCAATTTACCACACAACCTCTGATACATTGCCTTGTCCACAGTTGGATCGTTTTTGGAGTCTCCAAGTCTGTGATTTGGGTCAATGGGAGTCGAGGCTGGTTTACATCCACTATTACCTGTTTCCTCCAATAAATCAGTAATACATTTCTGTTGAGAAATGAATATTCCTTCTGAAGAATGAGCAACTTCAATTCCAAGGAAGTATTTAAGTCGACCAAGAGACTTAATTTCAAATTCAACTTCTAACTTTTTCTTGAGCTTTTCTTGTTCAATACTATCATCACCCGTAACCATGATATCATCAACATACACAAGGAGGATAGTCACTCCCCTGAAGCTGAATTTTTGAAAAACAATGTATGATCACCCTGGCTTTATTTGTAGCCAGCACCTTTCATTACAGATGCAAACCTCCCAAACCATGCTCTAGGTGATTGCTTGAGACCATAAAGAGCCTTATTTAGCTTGCAAACTTGATTAGGAGAAGAGGATGAAGAAAAACCCGGAGGGATTTGCATGTATATATCTTCATCAAGATTGTCATGAAGAAAAGCATTCTTGACATCAAATTGCCAAAGGGGCCAGTTGGAAAGAGCAGCCAAGGACAAAAAAATTATGACTGTATTCATCTTTGCAACCGGGGCAAAAGTTTCTTGATAATCGATCCCATAGGTTTGAGTGAAACCCTTAGCAACAAGGCATGCCTTGTACCTTTCCAATGTGCCATCAGCCTTGTACTTGAGAGTGAAAACTCACTTGCACCCAACATTATTCATACCCAAGGGTTTATGACCAATCTCCCATGTGTTATTTTTTTCCAATGCACACATCTCTTCTTTCATGGCTTCTCTCCATTCTTTTTTGTTGAGGGCTTCAAAAACAGTTTTTGGCATGCGAATATGATTAAGATTTTGTATGAACTTTTTGTGGGAAAGGGAAAAGCGGTTTAGGGACACATGATTAGCCAAAGGATAAAGGGGCTGTTTTGTACAAGATCGAGCACCTTTTCGAAGGGCAATGGGTAACTCATAATCAAAGAGTTCTGCACTAATGGACGGAACATTAAGAATTTCAGCGGGAGAAACGTCACCTTCTGGTTCACTTTCAAGTACAACAGGTGGAGATGGCGATTGATCATGTTGCTCCAGTGGAATATGCCTTTCTTTCCTTGAGTAAACCTTAGGAAAGTAAGAGAAGGTTGTGTTTGAACTAGGTGAGGGTTCCACAACTTCAGGTTCTAGTTGTGAAGGTGGTGAATCTGTTTCAGCAGCTGGCAGCGCTGAATCTGTTACAGCATGTGATGGTTGGCAAGTTTCTAATGTGGGCAAAGTGTTTTGTGGTTCAGTATGAATAGAATCAAGAGATAAGGTTGGAGAACCATTTGAGGGATAAAAAGGCCTGGTTTCAACGAACGACACATCCATGGAGACATAAGTTTTCTGGGTGGTAGGATTATAACACTTGTATCCTTTTTGGGTTAGAGAGTAACCAATGAATATGCATTTGATAGAACGTGGATCAAGTTTCTCTTTTTGTGGAACATGAACATGGACAAAAATAGTGCAACCAAAGGTCTTAAGAGGGAGATTGGTTGTTCTGAAGTTTGGATGTGTTTTTTTGAAGACAATCAAGGGGACTTTGATTATGTAACACTTTAGAAGGTAAACGGTTAATAAAAAACAGCAGTGAGAAGTGTTTCTCCCCAAAGGAATTTTGGAACATTGTGTTGAAAGAGAAGAGCCCGAGTAACCTCAAGTAGATGTCTATTTTTTCTTTCAGCAACGCCATTTTGTTGCGGAGAATACACACACGATGATTCATGTACAATCCCTTGAGTTTGGAAGAGGGATGAAATAGAGTTATTGAAGTAATCTTTGGCATTATCGGTCCTAATTCTTATAATTTGTGCCCTAAACTGAGTTTGGATCATGGAAAAAAACATAGGAAGAATAGTGCTAACTCAGATATTTGTTTGAGGAAAAACACCCATGTCACTCTTGTACAATCATCAATGAAAGATACAAATCATTTAGCCCCAGAAATGTTTAAAACAGAAAATGGTCCCCAAATGTCACTATGGATTAATTCAAAAGGAACATTACTCCTTGTATCACAAACGGGAAATGACACACGAGTATGTTTAGCCTTCTCACATACATCACATTCAAGAGAGGAGACATCAATCTCTTGGAATTTTTCAGGGTACAAGTGTTTTAAGAGATAAAAGGATGGATGCCCATGTCTAAAATGAAGCAGCCAGATGTCATGGGTAGAGTTAACATTCAAGGCCTGTTCAAAAAAAGGTTTGCTATATTCCTTAGGGCGGTCAAGGTAGTAGAGGCCATATTTCTTCTTACCAAGACCAATGTTCATCCCCGAGCCCCGAGTCTCTAAAACGCAGCAAGAATGGGTGAATGAAACACAACAATTAAGGTATTTGGACAGTTTGTGTATGGAGATAGGTTGGTTGAAAGTGTATGAACAAAAAAGACTTGTTTTAGAATATGGGCCTTGGAAATTTGGACGTTTCCTAGGCCAACAACTTGAGCTAATGACCCATTAGCAGTTAGGATTTGTCTAGGCTTTGAACAAGGCTGGAAAGTAATGAAAAAATTCTTGGAATTGGTCATATGTTCAGTGGCTCCAGAATCCAAAATCCATTGGTTAGGATTGGAATATTCAGAGGTTTTTAAGCATAAAGAAGCTGGAGGATCACGTGAAAGAGTAAAGGTTCCTGGATCAGAGGGAATATCACCTGATTGTTTGTAAACTGAGTTGAAGAAGGTTCTGAATTTTTCAACTTCAGCAGAACTAATCCATTCAGGGAGATGAGTTTTGCTCTCAGCCGAACTGGTTACATGGTTCCTCAATGGAACATCAATAGGAATAGATGGGTTTTCCTCGTTAGAAGTCATGATTCTAGCAACAAAGGGATGAAACAAATAGTCAATTTCGGCAATGAAGGCTGAGGGATCAACTAAAAAGGATTCAGCAATGAAGGCTGGAATAAACTGAGATAAGAACTCAGCAATGAAGGCTGAAATGATGTGTTTATTGAAGAAAAATCAGTAATGAAGGTTGAAGTTTGGACTAGATGAACCGAAGCTCTGATACCATGTTAAAAGAAGGAAAGATGGAGAAGCTTTCTGATATCTTATTCCAAAAGGTAGAAACCCATATTTGTACAAGAAGATAAGGCATGGAAGCTTGTCTTTTAAGCTAATTAGTACAAAAGTCAAAAAGACTATAAACTGAAAAAAAAAAAGCTATAAACAGCTACCAACTACATCTAGGACTTTCGATAGCTAACAACTACACATAGAACAGCTAACATAATAAATTCATGTAAAGAAGCTATAAACTAATTAGCTAACAGTTTCAGCCATAGGTTGCACTATTTAAGTCTGGTTTGAGTCTATTTTCAATCATCTAAGTATATCATCAATCAAAAAACGTTAGAATTTTCCAGTAATTCCTCTTTGCGAGATCCTTGCTAAGAGTGGCCCTAACACCTCCCAACTCCCCGTCCAGAGCAAGGGTGCGTACATCTCAACCTCCCGCCCATACCAGGATCCACCTGGGTAGATATTGTTGTTTTTGTTTAAAGGTATTATTATGATAAGAGTGAGAACTAACAATTTTTAAGGGTAGATATTGTTGTTTTCCTGTATTTTAAGGGATTAGAGTGAGAACTAACAATTTTTTATCCAATAAAATGTAAATTACTTTAAATTTTTTTACTTAATTCCACCTAGAAATACTCTCTAGTTTAAATATAGATCTCAGCCCATAAGCCCATTCATTTTCAAGCACAATAGCCCACCCTTATTTGAAAAACCCTATTTCTAGCCCCACCCCGTCAATTCTCTTCCACCTCTACTCTGGTTGAAACTAACAAACATTCCTCCCCGTCAATGGAAGTCGCTCACTTTGTCTCCCACCACGGCCAGCCATTCAGCCGCCGATTTTATTTCTTCTTCTTGGTGGAACGCTGCCACCAAGAAGAAGAGACAACCAGGAACGGGAAGACTTACAGAGTAAACACGTTTACTCTGCTTGGATACGTTCTTTGACCATTTTATCCCAACTTTGACGGTTGTGTTCATTTCCGGCACGTTTTAGACACGGCAAGGACAGCAAAAATGGCATTTCCATTCTACATAACTTGTGTATCATATATGGGCTAGTTGTTTCGCAGCTTGTGCATAGCAAAATGGTGAAAAGTTAATCACAAACAAATGTCATATAAGGATTAATGACCTTACCAATGAATAAACTATATAACCTTCTTATCAAACATGGTATTTAGGTAAATGTAAACTATATAGGCTTCTTATCAAGCACAGCATTTAACTAAATGTCATATACCTTCAAACATAATACAATCCTAATTGACCTAAATGTCATTTCACGTGATGAATTAATAATGACACGAATTATAAATAAATGATCCTTAAGAAGAAAAGATCAACAAACCTGTTGGTAAGAAAGTGGATGTATCACAGCTCCACTCACTTCAAGAAAATGATCAGGAGTTATTAAGTGCAAGTCCTGAACCTGAAACAATCAACGTGGATGAGATGACAATTTATCTTACAAACTAACAGGTTAGATACGATCCAAAATGTCCAATATAAAGTCTTGGAAGACATAAATATCTGACCTCCAAGTCCACTGTCATTGAAGTGCCACCCCTCTCAATCTGTAGCTCAATTTTCTGGTTTACATTTTCATCCAGTAGAGTCTCTAATTTAAGAAACTGAGTCAGAACCTGCACGACAACAGTCATGAGAAGAAAGGAAAAATCCGTGTACAATCTCAATAAATGATTTCTAAGACATGAAATATGACGAACTCTAAAATATGTATACAGATCAAAGATGATCTAATTCTTCTTGCTACCTCTGAGTCATATTGAAAGAAAGGAACTAATGTGCCAGAGAATATTGACTGTATATCTTACATCAGTAATCTGTAAGAAGCATTTTGTACAGCTTACTTTCATTTTGAAATAAGATTTGCATCCCAATCTATTCATTTTGGAGCATGATTTGTATATCTTGCCTTCATTTTTCTTTGTGGAGAATGCTTTTGTAGAATGATTCCTATAGCTTCTGATGAACATGTCATAGCAACTGTTTAATGGTTCACACTCAAGGCACCCCCTGCTTCGAAATGGCCTGGGGAGGGGTTGTGAGGGAATGAATGAAGCAACCTTGAAATAACTATTTTTTTTATTTCATGGAATAAAGTATTATATTTATCAATACAGTTGTGGTATGCTAATGGACTTCAGCTTTCCTTTCTGATTACTCTAAATTATGGTATAAATATGTAATCATAGGTACATAGCTGATAAGATATTGCCTACGATTTTTAATGTTGTATTTGCACGGTGCATATATAACATAATCAAGAGCAACGGGTGTCATGTTAGCCACGTTATCACTGCATGTTATCACAATACAAACTTTCAGATAGTCCCAAGTCTGCGTGGAAGAGAAGAACGAGCCCATAAAAAAATGTGGCCAAGCAAGATGCTCATCTGGCTTATGGGAAGCAAGGAAAAGCTAATGAAGGCGTCAAGTCTTGGAAGCTGAAGAGTGTGCAACCAAATCTGGACATGCAGCTGAGTCTGGAAAGAAACAAAGGGATTTTGCCTCCCCCGAGCTCTATTGATAAAAATAATATCATTTCCCAATGTTGCCGCAAAGTGTTGTTAGCAAGAAGACTTCTAGCTATTCTAGACAAGAGAAAGGCAAGGGGAAAGATGATGAAGAGTGGGTTACACAGAAGAGGAAGCATAGGAGATTTGCATGTCCAAGGAGAAAGAACAAGAAAGTATCTAATGAAGCAATAGGCGGCTCTAATCATTTTGAGGCTTTAGGGGATGCAGGTTAGTTGAGGGGTGAGGGCCCATCCTTTGGTTAGCTAGACCACCTAAGCTGTCTATCATCTTTTAGTTCTTGTGTCTTTTTCCATTAAGTTTTGATAAGTTTCACTTGGCCTTGTAGGATCTTTTTGATCCGGGTTCTAGTGGACTCCGACTTACCCATTTTGTTAGGCATGCGGGGATTTTTGGATGGTTGGGTCTAGGGTCTTTCCGACCCTTTTTGCTGGTAGTTTTATTTTGTGGTTTCTTGGAGAATCCTAGACTCGTGTTGTTAGGCCTTGTTGTGGTAGGCTGTTTGGATCTTGGTGATCCAAGTTTTGGAGTTGTAGTTTTGCACCTTGACCGCTGTCTTGGTCAAGTGTGAGTTGTACATCCTCCTTTTTTCTATATATGATAGAACCACTCAAGGAGAATCTCGCTTGAGGCAAGACCACTGAGTACAAGGAACTCGTATAGCTAATATTAATGACTCTTATCCTGCTGACTCATGAAATAGCATGGAATAAAATATTGAAAGGAATGAAATATAGAATCCTATCAATATATTTACAAATTTAAGAGTAGTAAAAAAGAGTTCTGCACAACATCTCATTGACCAGAATAATCTCACCTCACCATTAACACAAATAAGCACATCACCAGTTTCCAAAGTTTTATAGGCTGGCCCACCTGGGACCTATAAAGAAGGCATGTGTGTAAGACATTTAGTACAAGTTTATAGGAACATCATTTTCTGCTCAAAGGAGAAAAAGATCCTGACCACTGAATCAACGACAAGCATCCCCGTTTCTCCAGGTGGAGAAGAATGCCTAACCATCTGTACAAACAAAAGGATGGAATATCAGAAACGCAAAAAATAAAGCCCAAAGCCAAAAATCAATAGCAATTCTTTAAGAGTGGGGACTAGGGGCAGCACAATACCATCTCAGTATCCCTTTGGAGGCCAAGACGCCGAATTTCATCAAAACCTTTATGGACAAAGGTGACCTAGATAAAATAACGGTCTTAACAAAGAACTTCAGAGTAACAACTAAACTCAGAATAGAAAATATACATATGCACTGTCACAGTTGCTCACAGTACTTACTTTTCTCATTCAAGAAAAAAGACAAACACGGAACATGCTATTCTATAATTTGAAGGAAAGAAAAGAAACCAGGATCAATAACAATCCTATGTTCACCCATACCACCTACAGGCTAACATTCTTCAAACATGGTCCTATTTTCCTAGTGTATAATGACATTGACCACAAATAAAAATAAACTTCCTCAAACAGAGTATAGTTAGTAAGCTTTTGCCAAAGTGAATTAAGCAAAGAGCTATTTAAGCCTAGCAGCCACTAGTTTTAGCAATTGTATAAATCCCATAAGATGAAGTCAAACCCACATGCATACATTATCAAGGAGTATTTTCTATAATAGAGATACAGTAAAACCTCTATAAATTAATAGGGTAGAGACCATGATACTTAATTATTTCATAAAGATATTAATTAACCAATAAATTAATACTTATTAATTTAAAGAGATTTTTGTCATAAGCGCTTTCAAGATGCACTATCGTAGAAGATTTTACTGTGGAATTTTAAAAGGCTATGAGTTAGGACAATTTGATCCAACTAAGATTAATGTTTTGGATGCTATCAACCTTGCAGTCTTCGCTTGGACAGTTAATGTTGAGCAAGAGACAATAGTAAATTGTTTTCAACACTGCAAAATTCATCCAGATGATGAAGTCTTAAGGAATTTAGATGAACACACAACATTCATGAATTTGAGGCCATGATTAATGATCTTGACTATCGCAATAAAATGGATGTCAATAGCCTATTGAATTACCCGGGTGAAAATGATACATGTTGAGAGGACAAGCAAAAGCTTAGAATAAATTGTGGCTACTATCCTTGAATATATAGCCTATTGAATTATCCGGGTGAAAATGATACATGTTGAGAGGACAAGCAAAAGCTTAGAATAAATTGTGGCTACTATCCTTGAATATAATGCTTATGATGAAGTTGAAGATGATACAGTACCTTATGAACCAGTTATTCGAAAGGAAGCACTAATTGTGTCTAGAACTCTTTACAAAAAATTTTTGTGCATTTCAAGAACACAACGCCAAAAATGTTGGATGTAATAAGAAAAGTTAGACATGAGCTCCAAGTAGACTTAAGTCTTAAGAAAAAACAAAAAACACTAGAATCATAAATCACTAAATTATTAGTTATGTCTATGTAAGTTTGTACAAATATTTATTTATTATATTAATGGGACCTTATATACATTGTTATTTTTTTAAAATATATTATCTCATCGAAAGTTGTTAAATTTTCCATTGGCCCAAGTCGGGACTAGAGAAAAATATTATAATTAGAGAATTTATAATTTACTGAGTATTAATAAAGGGAGGTTTTAATGTATTGCATCAGAAAACCCTTATCTAGATGAAAATAATTAGCTTTTTCTGTATCCTAAATTCCAATAAATAAAAGAAAATGGAATATGTAAAGCATAATTTAGAAGAAAAAAAAAATGACGTGAATGAAATTCAAGCATGATACCACAAACAAACCTGAAGCGTACCACGAGGGATAGTTACAGTTGGCCAGTTGTTTGGAGATAAATCTCTTCCATTCTGCAGATATTTCAATGCTCTTACAACCTGTTGCATAGAGGCATTCAGTAATTCTTAGGACATTATTCTTCCAAGAATGAACATGAACCATTGAGACTGTACATGTTTCAAAAGTCAAATCGTAAGGAAGGAAAATCTGATCATCAATAAACATTAATAATTAAAGATATTCAGCAAGAAGTCAAAGCTTCGCATTATTTATCCTACTGTTCAAAGCTTCTATGAAATGCAAATGGTTAAAGCCTGGCTAGAGAAATTTAAAAAAAAAAAGTTACCATATTGGAGCAGGTTTAAACTTCATGGAAGCAAATATGATAATGCCCACATAGAAAAGATGTATGGAAGGTCAAAGTTTATTATAAAGTCTCAAAGCATCCTACAGTGATAGACCCCACTGAAAGGAATCTCCTTTCAATATGACTACTCAATCAAGGATCTCGCAAGAAGAATTCCTACATTTTTTACTCTGAATTTGATTAATAATAAGCTCATTAGTCATTACAAAAGACTCAAACAAGACTTTAAATAGACACAATAATGAAATAATTGACCCACTAACTAAAGAGTGAATCCCAAGCCTCTAGAGGCTGAGTTAATTACTACTAAAATTTAGGAAACTACCAATCACTGAAAAATAGGAAATACAAGATATTAATTAAAACTAATAATATAGATAATTTGGGTTTGTCTCATACTGCCCTACACATTGAAATCATTTTTCAACTCGTACTGCACTACCAAGTTTATTGCTGGTCTATGTTTGCAGAAAGAATTACAATACTCAGGATATGTTAAGATGGAAAACCTAACAAAACATATCAGAAGTAAATCTAGAACCTATGTTTTCACACTAAAAGGCGTATTTGAGAATTCATTATCAATCAACACTTTTTGTTCTGAGGAGGGCCCCAACAACACCAAATAACAAATACCAAGATTTCCATCTTTCCCATATGAACATGTGGACCCTGTCACAATGACCCAAAAAGGAAGGTTTCACATGAATGTTTAAATGGATGGTTTTAGAAATTCTATAATTGTACGCTTAAAAAAATTTATAGATTTAAAAAATATAATTTAGTAAACATGGAAAACCTAGAAGAATCAGGCTATAAGCTCAATGTGTATTGCTATAGACAAGTTATAAATATAATGTTTCTCCACTAAAGATTTATGAAAGACAACCTTATATTTGAACAATGGACACAGCCAAATTTGTCAAAGGTAGTAAGGTACTGAATGAAAGCTAGGTGAAGTAGAAAAAAGCAATACTCACCTGCTCCAAGGGCAAGAAAAAAGCAGATGCACTTGATGTCTTACTCCCAGCATTTAAGGCCACTGCCCTGCCCTGCCAGTCAATAACAGGGGAACCACTTGATCCACCTTTAGTTCCAGATGCTGCCTGAAAAGGTAAACGAATAGAAAGTAAATATTAACAATATTTAGCATGTGGTAGAACCACTGAATACAAGAATCTCGTATCCAGGATAAGAAGTTGTAGAACTTTTATATATTGATAGCTTTTTCCATGGATGGCTAGGCTGAATTTAAATAGCAGAATTCTCATCTAGAGAGTGAGACAATCAAGCCTTGAAGGCCTCTACTGAGAGACATGACATTTATTCTCCTAGCTAAAAGGAAGGATCTAATTAATTTATTGCCATGATTCCTGAATATTCTCCTAGCTAGAGATAAGGATCTAATTAATTTATTGCCATGGTTCCTGAATATTCTCCTAGCTAGAGATAAGGTTCTAATTAATTAATTAATTAACATAATTTCCTGATTTTCCTCTCCTTGTATACGTGAGTTTAGGCTGGACTCTATCAGCACGCTTGGACATGTACTAAACTGTCAGAGAGGGGGGGGGGGGGGGGGGGGGGGGGGGGGTTGGAAGGATAAAGATATATGAGACCAATAAGAACTGGATGCAACAAATCCACTTACTTGCATATAAAATGTATTGAAGTCATTGTAGCCATCCCTGCATCAAATTCACCTTGTTAATAGTTTCAAGAAGATAGTACCTCGTGGGAAGAGTGTTGCAAAAAACAGTTCACATACTCATTTAAAACTGCATAGTGCAAACAAGACTAGGAATTTGTTTGACATGTTTCTTGTTGGTCATCAAACATAACCTTCCTTAATCAAAGATAAATGTTTCACGCCTGTCAAATGAAACATCGAAATAGATATATATCTGAATATAAGACCCACAGTTTTTTGCCTAGAGTACATATTCATTAAATTAATAAAAAGTAACCAAATGATCCAGCAATAGGAAGTTGAAGAACATTCTAACAACAAAACAAGATTAAGCAAACAGCATGATAACTGAGTATTATGCCACTCCCTTACAGCTCATGATGTTCAAACAACAAACTACATACTTCTATACCAATCAAACAATGTTCTGTCACTCCCTTACAGCTCATAATGGTTCAAACAACACCATATACTTTTTATAATGGGGAGCGTCTCTGTCTAATCGAGCAAGAGTTCCAGCCAAGATGGAAACCTGCAAGATCAAAAGTAGTAACAATGGAAAATGTAAAAAGAAAAAAAAAAGTTTAGAACCTATTCAATTATGTGAGCTATCATTAAAAAAGATTTTAACTTTTTTATTGAAAAGGTTTATTTAGAACAAGCATATATTACAAGAACAAGAAATAAACTCAAAATGCATCTAAGGCTTTGCTTTTCATTTTCAGCATAAAAACATTTTCATTTATAAAATTCTTGAAATATGCTATACTAAGTTTGTTTTCACGCATTTTAAGGACTTTAAATGAAAAGGTCTTTACAATGAAATAAAGAACAAAGCCTAAATTTTGATGCATCTAAATAAACACTAAAAAGAAGTCTGCGCTAGCTCTCAAAGCCAGAAGTTATCAATATGTAAATACACGATATTGACTATAAACATGGATTTAATATTTTTCTTTCAATGACATTACAAGGATAGACATCTAGAAATTTCTTAAGTGTAATAATTCATTGAAAAAGGACAGACAATTCTGGTGCATAAATTTCTAACTGAAACTATTAGATTTCTAGCTATTTAAATTTTTGCATAACATTGAACTCCCAATGCCTTTCAACTTATATAAGGGATGTCTAATGTACCTTCTCCCCACTGTCATTGCCAACAACCCTGATTTCCAATCCAACACAAGCAGCCTCGGGAGCAAGGGAAATCTCCTCATAACTGAGAAATTGAACTGCGTTAGGATCATACCGGAAGAAGCCAAAATCATGCACCTGGGGAAATTCCACTAGTGTTATCAATATCAAATGTCAAAAAAAAATCAAGCACTAAAATAGCTGAAGCAAACGGAAGTCGAAGAATGTGAGACTTCAAATGCATATGAAATTTTCGAACTAGAAACTATAGTTAGTTATATAAAGAATTGATAATTATTATCCATTGGATGAGGAACATGGGAAATGCTGATGTGTGCAGAACTCAACCTTTCTGAAAATGCTACCAGAAGAGCTCCTATGGATTTAGCCTACCTATAACAAAATTCGAAGGCAGAAGTGATCTTGTCTTGTGCACATCAACGCATGCACAGGTCAACCAACACTAGAAGAGAAATAGATCACAACAAGTATCCTCAAAAAATGCACTATACCTTAAACTACTTCACAGGGTCAAATTCAAGAATAATCATTGGCAATTCAAAAATAATTCCCTACATCATAGACTAGTCTTAAATGACATAAGCTCAGGCACTTCGTTCATATTTTCCAGACCTCCTTAGCAAATTATAACAATTTAACATTAGCAAGCATCTCCTTCCTCTATAGTGTATTACCTGATCCAAATCCTCCATACACTTTGGATCCCATTAAGTAACAAACCAACTTCATTTGCATAGTTCTTTTCAATTTTAAGATAATAAATCAATGAAGGTGCCAGAATGTAGATCATGAATTCACTCTCAATGCTTAACCCTCACCGGATCTCTGTAAGCAGGATAAACCGGGATCTCTTCCCGATTTAAAAACATAGCCTCAGCAACCACCGGACCTACAAAATAAAGAATGGTAAGGCTCTTATCAATGGGCTAGTCATGCAATGATTTTTCTTTTACAAACTACTAAATGATCCATGGAAATAGAACAAAGGACCTGGATACAAAGATCTAAACCTGGTTTAACAACGTGGCGATTGGTAAGTATGATCCCGCGATGCTTATCGACGACAAACCCGGTGGCATAGCTTGCACCGGCGGACTCAGTATCGAAGGCGCGGCAGGCGGTGGTTCGAAGGACGACCACGGCCGGAACCACCTTGTTGAGAGCCTTCCGCCAGTCCTCTGCGGTGGCGACGTTTTCGAGTAACGGAGGGTCGATTTCCATACAAAGATCTTCCTTGATCGAGGATTCAAGCCCGTTGGCCTCCCCCGATCCCAAACGCTCAAGTGGATCTCCCATCTTCCTGCGAATATCAGGAGTTTTGCTTTTCCGAAATCGCTGATACGAGGTTTCAATCAATTGATGCCTCGTTATATGCGTCTGCGCCTTGATTGATATAATTTTTTAAAATATTTGTTTGTGATGATTTAGGGTTTAAGAGCCGAGGTAATTGAGAAGAACAGTTGGGGGAGAAGGAACGGGTGAGCCGGTGAGGGGCAGAAGAAAGGGGAGAAGACGACGAGAAAACGTGGGCTGTACGATGAGGAGCTACTCGGCCACTGCAGTAAAATGGATATTTGATTTTGCATGGGTGTTTTTACTGACTTCTCAAGTGTTTGTGAATGAATATACAAAACACGCAAGGAATAAAGTCACCACCGTGTCACTTTGGATTTTTCTAAGTGTCGTTTCCACGTTAAACCACCTAGGATTTCGTCACATAGGATTTTTATTTTGGGAATTTATATATGTTGATATTTTTTAGAATAATATGAAAATATGATAAATTAATCTAAGAAAGATTATATCTAAAATAAAGTTGTTATCTATGAGTGGAGCTCTCGTGGCATAATATCATAGGGTGAATAATGCGAGCAAATCTCCACCGTTGGATGGAAGGTATTAACGGTGTAGATGGATTGAGACGATTTTGAAAGAAAAATAAAAAAGGGCGTGTTCATTTACAATGGCACGCGCGGTAATTTCAGTATTTTCTACTCTCAAATGTCGCTACTACCCTTCACCCCAAAACACGAACTCCTCCCCCCATTTCTCACATTTTCAATCGAAAACCGTCACGAACTCCGAAAGTTCAAAGGCGAAAGAAGTGAGAAGTTTCGAACAAAATCCCCCCCCCCCCGAATTCTCCATTAACGAAGTTCACAAGCAAATACATGGAGAAAGGAACAGAAGAAGGTACGAAATCCTCCAATTTCTATAGTGAATCGTCATTTAAAGCACTGAATTCCAAAAATCTAGGGTTCTAAATTCTAGGGTTCATCTCAAAAGATATGCAAGTTGAAGACGAGGAGGAGCAAATAGTTGAAAATGCGAGCAAAAACAAGCAAGACCATGGTACTCCATCAAAGAGCGTAGAGGACCAAGAGCAAAATCACCCTTGTCCACCATAGAAAGGTTCGTCGAGTTCTATTTTCGAGTTCATACAAACTAGTTTAGAAAAGTTCACAAAAACTGGTTTCTTATTGTCATTAGTGAAGTTGTAAATTCAAGGTTAAAAGGGTTCATGTTGCATAACTTTAACGTTCACCGTAAGAGTACTTAGGGTTCACTGTTTTAAGTCTCAGATTTGCAAGTTGAAGGCACAACAGATGGAGTAGATGAACAACAACAAGAAGACCATGGTGCTCCATCAAAGAGCGTAGAGGACCAAGAGGAAAATCACCCTTGTCCACCACAAAAAGGTTCGTTGATTTCTTATCTCGAGTTCATACAAACTAGTGTCGAGAAGTTCACAAAAAACTGGTTTCATATTGTCATTAGTGAAGTTGTAAATTCAAGTTTCAAAAGTTCATATTGCATAACTTTAACGTTCACCGTAAGAGTACTTAGGGTTCACTGTTTTAAGTCTCAGATTTGCAAGCTGAAGGTACAACAGTTGGACTAGATGAGGACCAAATAGAAGACCATGGTGCTCCAACAAAGAGAGTTGAGAATGAAGAGGAAAATCAAACTCTCACCCAAAAAGGTTCTTTAAGTTGTTTTTTCAAGTTCATATTAAATAGTGTCAAAGTTCATATATCTGATTTTTTTTCACTATGGAATACCATTTTATAGATCCAGTTGTAGAAGATCACACACAAGAGCAAATTGCTCCAGTGAAAGATAGAGACCAAACTCAAATGCAACAAGGTTCATAATGTTATTGCTTTCAAGTTCACATTAGATTTATATTAAGGTTCAAACACTGAACCACATAAAAAATTAGTTTAGGGTTCACATTAGATTTTCATTCAATGATGCAAGATGATCAAAGCAAGGTAGAGAAAACAAAGAAAAGGAAGGAGATTGAGAAACCAGTTCAGAAGGAAGGAAAAATTTCAAAGCAAATACAACTTCCATATGGAATTTTTTCTTTCTAGGTTCATATTTTATAACTAATTTGTTCATTGATGTCAACATTTTGGTTCCAAAATCTAAAACAATATTTTTTGATTCAGCTGAAACACAAGGGGCCGCTCTTGAAAGAGCTAAGAAAGAAAGGAGGAGCAAAAAAAAACAAGACGTTGTCCAAAAACAATAACAAACTCCCTCGAAAAAAGGTTCATATAGTTCAATTTCTATGTTCAAAATATGTCATTTAAAGTTTCATTTCTTAAATATGGTTAATAGTTGGTCTTGTAGTAGTTCATAATTGGAATTGAAAAGGTTCATATTAAAATACAGACTTATTGTAGGTTCATGGTTGTTTGATGTTAAGTTCATAACTAACTAATTTAAGGTTCATAGTTGTTTGATGTTAGGTTCATAACTAACTAATTTAAGGTTCATAACTAACTAATTTAAGGTTCATGTTAAAAGTTTATACTCTTATGTTGTTAGGTTCCTATAATTTGCATATAACCTTACATGTAATTTAATCATTGTTGTTTTTATGAATGTGCCAGTTGTGACTCCCAAAGATACAAAAAAAAGGAAAGAAGGTGTACTAGTACGCCAAAGCCCACGCTTCAAACAGCCTGTGAAAAGAATGAGAACACTTTCAACTACTCTTACCGGCACCTTAGAGATAGAAGAAAGTGAAAGCGATGAAGAAGTTCAGACTGAAAAGGCAATGAGTGGGGAAAAAACAGATCAAGAAGTTGTACAAAAACGTCAAAGCCCACGCCTCAAACAACCTGCAAGGAGAGTGAACCCACCTTCAACTGCTCTTACTAGTTCATCAGAGATGGAAGAAAGTGAAAGTGATGAAGAAGGACAAACTAAAAAGGCAACGAGCGGGGATACAGTTAGTGAAGATGTAGACACTGAAGATACAGTTAGTGAATACCAAGACTTGGATGGTGGAGATAATAATGACAGTGTAGATGACTTTGAGACTCCAATTAAGGTTGCAAAGACAATGGTGAAAGTTGTAGCCAAAAAGAAGGTTGGTCAGAAAACTTCAAAAGAAAGGGGGAAGAATGTTAAAACTGTCAAGAGCAAAAAAAATCAGCAGTTGGACAAAACTGATTCAAAAACAGAAAAAGAAAAACAGAAAGTGCATGAAAAAAGAGGAGGAAAGGGAGATCAACTAGTGATAAAGGGTAGATTGGGTACCAAATACCCTTATTTGTTCACAAGAAACACTGGAAAGTCTTTTGTGGAGACCATGAGCAAGCTGAGTGATAGGAAGAAGGAAATAGTCAGGAAAATGGGGTTTGGGCAATTGTTAAGGTTTAACATAGTTGATTTGCCCCACTACCTTGGCTATTGGGTGTTGGACAATTTTGATGAAGTCCAGTGCAGACTGAAGCTCAAAAATGGGAAGGGTTTCTACATCAATGCAGAACAAGTGCATAATGTTCTAGGGATCCCCAAAGGCTCCATTCCAGTTGTAAGAAAGGACAAAAAGGAAGCACCGGAAATTTGGCAAAGTTGGAGTGAACAGTTTAATGGTATTTCTAAAGTAAGGCTTGGCCACATAGCAACAAAGATAGAACAATGGAAAGATGATGAAGACGATGAAGTGTGGTTCAAGCGCCATTTCATTCCCTACTTTGTGGGTTCACTCATTGAATGCAACCAAAAAGGGACAGTTTTGAGGGAGTTTATAATAGAAAATGTTGAGGACATACCACAGATGAATTGGTGTGATTTTGTTTTCAAGAGTTTGATTGCAACAAAGAGAGACTGGAAAGCAAACAAGAAAGGGTTCTTCAAAGGGCCAATCCTCTTCCTAATTGTAAGTACACTCTTATCATCAATTGTTTTATCTTGTGCTTATTTAACATCACTTTTATTTCACATATAATAACCTCATACTTTCATTTTTATCCAGCTCTGCTATGTGGACAGAGTAAGCATTTTAGGCAAGGAAAACCCAAGGTCCTTGCCTATCTTCATAAACTGGGGTGAAGACCGATTAACAAGCAAAGAGAATGAAGAAGCGGTTGATATTGGAGGATTTGGTTTGGGTCGCATACTTGCAAGATTGGATGAACCAACAAATGGAGGAGAAGGACCCTCCCAAATACATCAAGATATCATGGAGAAGGAAAAGCAAAAAGAAGCAACAGAAGAAAGGAGAATACCAAAAACATTGCAGGTATGAAAACATTAAAAGAAAAAAGCTCATGCATCAATACACAAAAAATACATAAGTTCATGTTATTGAATGCTCAGGTTCATGATTATCAATGCTCAGGTTAGACTTAGAGCTTACAAATTCTAGTTCATGAGCACATATAAGTTTGGATCATGATACGGTTCATTAGAACATAATGTTTGGATCTTAATTCAATTTACACATTAAGTAGGTGCATGATTTCATATCATGTGGTTCATTAGAATATACGTTTAGGTTCATGAGCATCTTATTTCAATTTACACATTCTGTTTTGAACATGCATGGATTATAATGCAGGATTGCATTCAATTGTTTGCTGAGAGAAATATGAGATTGGCTCGTGAAATAGTAGATCTGGCTGATGCTGTTGAAATGATCCCAATACAATTCAAGGTTGATCAAACACTTCAAACGATGTTGAATAATGCAAAAGCGTGGATTAGCACATCAAACAATGAAGGCCCCCCTGCGAATGATTTTATGGAAGATTGGGAGAATTCTCAACACCCAATATGGTCATACCCGGAGTTGTTGAAGATCTTACAAGAAGTTGAAAATGCTTCAGAGAGAGTTGAGAAAGCTAAGAAGATTGTTGACTTCAATTGCAACAATGAAATGGGAGAGGAGAACAATGAAGTGAATGCAACTGTTGGATGAAACAACAAAGAGGGAGTTGAAGCTGGAAAGGAAGCAGAGACAGTTAGCTTTGGTGAAGGTAATAAGGCTGGAAAAGAGCAAAGGAAGGTTAGCTTTGATCTCACACCACCAACATTTAGGCTGTTGACACAGGAAATCAGCCCAGATGTTGTTAACTCAGAAGCAAACAACGAAGCCATCAATGAAGCTGAAAAACAAAATGAAGAAGTGCTTATTGAGCCTCATAGGGATGAACCAGATAAACCAACATAGGAGACAACAAAGAAGGTCACTGACAACAAGAAGGTTAGTTTATTATGTGTAAGTTCATAAAACTTTTCTTATCAGTTCATGTTATACATTGTTGAGGTTCATAATAATTGACTTTTTCAATTCTTAATACATGTATTTAAACTTGAAACAGAAGAAGGGAATGAAGGTGGCAAAAACAACAGAGCCATCGAAGGACAAATCTGGTAAAGAAGAGCGTGGAAAAAGAATCACTAAACCTGGTGACACCACGAGAAGTCCCTATTACTTGAGAATAATCAACATTAGTGAAAAGCAGAATGAGGAGCAAAAAACAGTTTGGAAATATGTGATAGAAAACACTGAAGATAAAAAGTAAGAACTAAAATATCTAAAAAGTGAAATTCTGAAGATTCGGTATTTGTACTTCAAATAATTATTGATGGTTTTTGGTACAATAGTGAACAGGATAAGATGTTCAAGTTCAAAGGGCTAGAGCTTCTCAGAGTCAACCTCTCAACTATGGATGTTGATCCAGATCCTAAAGTCATTGACGCATGGGCAAAGCACCTGAATGGACTAGAAAGATTCAAATGCAACGAAAAGCCCGAACTACTATTTGGTAATGTATTTAAAAAGGTATGTGTCTAAACATCAATGACTTTTAAATAGCCATAAAAATGAAATCTCTAATGTGCTTTTCTTTGCAATCTTATAGGGAGATGATATGCACAAGTCTGATTTTGCAGTAGGCCTAAAAGAAGTTGTTGAAGTGGTACCAGGGCGGAAAATAAATGATATTGATATGGTAAATTAAGCTATAACAATCAAAAAACTTGACGCTTAGATACAACTTGATTACATTAAAAAGAAAAACTAACATATATTTATGATTTTGTAGATTGTGATCCCAGTCCAAGCAGAAGATGACCACTACTATGTCATGAGCTTCAACGTGAAGAACCCAGCGGTTGAAATACTGGATAGTGTGAGGAGTGAAGACACAATCCAAAAACGCTATGGAGAAACTCCAAACCAGTTGGTAAGTTTAGATGCTTATGTATTAAATCAGAGGTTCATAACTAATTGTGTACTGGTTCATAGATAACTACTAAAACGATTCTTTGTAATTCAAATTTTCCAGAGGGCAATGGTGGTAAACTATCTAGGAATCAACTTTTTGAATGTAAGGAAGAACAAAATCAAGGAAGGTTCAACAGTTCATAAAATATGAGAATAGTTCATGAGTATTAATATATAGGTTCAACAGATTACAAGAAACAGTTCATAAACTAATGAGATACCTGTTGGTTCTATATGTCGCATCAAAAGATACAACTTCTCCAAAATATGAGAAGTTCTTGCGTGAAATAGGATCAACCCAAAAGAGTTTTGTTAACCGATTCGAATAGTCAACATCATAAGCAAAGTAGAAAGCATCACATAACTCCTTTTTTTAAAAAAATCTATCAATCACCATTTGAGCATCAGACCCATTAATGTAAGCCATCAAATCACGTTTGTGGTTCCTAAAATCAATAGCAGATGCGCCAACATTTTCATATCCTCCAACAAGTTCTTTGTATATCTTATGGCTCTCCATCGGCCCGATATTACCTTTCTCACAACTCAAAATAAATTTCTTATGCCCAATATCAAGCTTCCTACGTGACTTCATGAACTGCTTGTCCTTTCGCGTTACAAGAGGAAGTGAGTGACGCTCTACAAAGGTCTGGACAACATAACCCAACATGCCGGCAAATTTCAAAACAATATGGGCATCGCAACCAACCCTAGTTGAAGCTCTTAAACGTTTACCCGTATTGTTTTTCCCTTCTTTAAAACCTTCTCGGTTACACAACAAATGCTTGTAAAGTATAGTATTATCTTTTGTGGCAACACGAGAAGAACCAAGACGAACAACAAAACCACAAACCAAGGCATACTTCATATAAAATTCAATACCTTCATCCAATGTCATAAAATGCTTGCCTTCAACTGGTTTTAACTCATCTGGGCAACTCGGCACATAATATGAACAATCTTGAGAAAATCGAACAGTATAATCATCACTAACTTCTGGATCAACCAATGCAACTCCATCACTGATTTCAGGATCTACGCTATCGGACTTAGAAACGTTAGGATTACCCAAGCTTGACGAACCACCTACAAAATGCACGACACACATCATCTTAATTATAATTTTGCCAACGCAAATTCATAAAGTTGGTGGCATAATAGGATGAACATATACGGTTGACTTCATGGTTCATAATTGTAAACATGTAGGTGCATAAGATGAAAACAATAGGGTTCATCGAGCACAAATAAAATTGATATTCAAATATAGACAAACACCAAACATTATGAGCTTTGAAATGCCACATCGAGTACACGTGATAAAAAAAAGCCGAGTCGAAGCAAAAATACAATTGATTCTTTAGATCGATGATATTCATATAACAAACAAATTAGAACAACAAACAAACAACACAAATTAGATGCAGAAATACAATTCAATGGAGAATAAAACAATACATTCTTCAAAGATTGAAGAGAGAAACAAGTCCAATCATACAAACACATGAAATCGGACAAAATTGTGCATCGATTACTCGCTAGAACAACAATCAAACTTACCTAAATCCATTGTCAGCAAATGTCGGAGAGAAACCAGAGAGGAAACACGAGGAATAAGAAGGCGAAGACTGATTCAAACCAGATCGAAACGGATCAACTTTTCGGAATCGAGCGTGAAGAGAGGTTTCGATCAAGCGTGAGGAAGGAGATAATAGAAACACGAAAAGACGAGAATACCCCTTCGTGTTTATCTTGATTAAAATTCACTTAAACGCGTGGAGAAATCGTGACCATTGAAACAATAGATCCAACGGCTGAAAAATGCCCGCATAAAGCACTGTAGACAAAATTCGTACATGATCCCAATTCTGTTATCTATTACATGTTAGGATAGATCTAAAAGATTTTATCTAAAATTAAAATAAATTATAAAACATTAGATATTTTATATCAAGATAGATACATTAATTTAGTTTTTCCAATTAAATTTCTATCTATTTGTATGAAAAAAATTAAATTCGAAATTTATTTAAAGTTAAAGAAAATTATTTTATCTTTATTTTTTTTTTATCTATTTATGTAAAATATTTATCTTAAATAAAATTTTGATAAACAATATAACTTTCAATCTAAATAATTACTTGCCTAAATTGACTTTTTATATAAAAAAAATTACGTTATATTTTCCTTAATTTTATTTCTAAATTATTTATGTAAATATAAATCATTTTTTATCATTAAAAAATTAATTATTTTTTTACATTTTTTTTTCCTTTCTTATTAAGTATATTTTTAATTTTTATTCAAATTTTTTTAAAGAATTGAATTTGATTAAAAAATTACAAGAATTAAGATTATTTTTATATTTTTTGTAAAAGATTTTTAAAATTAAATTATTCTAATTCAAATAACTTTTATTTATATTTTTGCATAAATAAATTATCACTAAGCCATCAAAATTATAATGTGCTCACCTTAATAATTTTGGTCCCGTTTCACATGACACTAATTGTAAAATTTTGTATAATTTTTTTCTAATAAATATTTTTTTTGTATTAAATTAAAATCATATTCATTAAATAAATCATCAATATATATCTTCTAAACCTGAAGCACTTTTGAGCAGTTTCGTCAATAAGAATTTATATCCCAATCACCCTATTTTTAATAATGTTTTTTTAATTAATTATATATTATGTGATTCAATCACCTTATGGAATTTCCAATTTCATACTCTCAACTTATTTAATATTTTTTTATCGATTTTATATGTGCTTGGATAAATTTTTATCTCTACTTATTATTGCATTATATTCTATGGATAAATTTTTATCTCAACTCATTATTACTTTATATTCTAATATTTAATTATCATATGATTATCAATTTAAATATCTAAATATAAGATATATATCCATATTGTTGCATATAACTATTTTAATATTCTAATATTATTGCATATATCATGATATTTTGGAAACATATTATGTTTTTTTAATCAATTATATATCACCGTATGAAATTTTCAATTTTTATCTCATTCATTATTGCAATATATTGTAATATGTAATTATGATACAATTATCAATTTCAAAATTTTGTACGATGTAGTTTTTTCATTCGAGCCACCAGAACGATTCTGGCCCCAACTCATATTTATAAAATTATTTTTATTCTTAATATTTTAACTTTTTCCTATTAAATTCTTCTTCAACTATTTAAATCTATATTTAACATCAAATAAATATCTATTTAGTATAACAATATCTTTTGAAAACTTCCTTATACAAATATTTAAAATTAAAGATAAAAAAATTAAAATATAATGTTATTTATAATAATTATGTAATAAACATACAAAAGTTGACGTTCTTAACTCATTGGGTTAACCCGAATCCGCACAAAAACGCAATGAATTGACCTAATCAACCCGAAATTTTAATGACATGAACTTGTACTCAACCGAACATCAAATGATCGAGCCTAAACCTGACTGGACTAACCCAATTAACTGGTTTTAAAAAAAATTCAAGATTAAGTTAATATCCGTACGACAAATCGTAATCGTTAAAATTGATCAATTTTAACTATACTTTTTGCAAATTTCGTTTTCCATATAGTATATATTTTATAAATATTGTACGTACAAACCGTAATCATGAAAAAATTAACCGTACGATCAATTATTTAGTATATTTTATCTATTATATATGGACATAAGATAATTAAATATTACAATATAATGAGTATGAATAAAGATAAAAAGAATGGTAGAGATAAAAAGGTATCCAATCTCATAGTAAACTGAAAAAAAATATAAATTCTTATATAGTATATTAAGTAAGGTGAGTGGATAAAATTGAAAATTGCATAAGGTAATAGAATTACATAATATATAATTTATTAAAAAATCATCATTAAAAATAGTTTTCTATTAATTTACTATAAATAAGAATCATCATTAATTTACTATAAATAAGAATGATAACATTTTAACCATAAATATATTAAACTTTATATATTAGTTTTCTATCTATAAATATGAAATTGTTTTAGTCACCATATTGTTAGTTATAAAATTGTTTATATTAATATTTTATCCATAATTATTACAACCTTTTTAATTAATATGAACCATAATAAATAAAAATTATTGATCACTTAATCCTAAATTGGTTAATCACTATCCATATATAATTATATATGGCACATAAAAAATACTAACTTAATATATTAGAGTAAAATAAAAAAACTTATCAATAAATGTGATAAATATAAAAAAAATTATATAATTTTTCTATTTGTAAGTATATTTTTAATTATAAATTTTTAATATTAAGTTCTTATCCATAAGTATGAAAATATAAAATAGTAATTTAGTATCCCAAATACTTTTTTTAATTTAATACCCCATTTAAATTAATTTTAGTATCACTAAATGAAATAATTATTGAGTACGAGTTCATGTCGTTAAAATTTATGAATTGATTGAGTCAATTCATTGCGCTTTTTGTGCGTGTCCAAGTAAACCCTACGAGTTAAGAGCATCAATTTTTTTTATAATTATTACATAAATATTACAAATAGCATTTTTAAAAAATAATATAATATTGGTATACATTTTATGTATCCCTTAATAAATAAGTAAAAATTATTATTCCCTTAATGTTAAACCAATTAATCGAGTAGATTCAATCGAGTTCGAGTTTTGTTTTGCTTCATGCCATTAAAATTTACAGATAAATTGAGTCAATTAGTTGTGATTTTTGTGTAGGTTTGAGTCGTCCTAACGGGTCAAGAACGTCTACTTTTAATGATTTATCAAAATAGCATTATATCAAAATAATACATTGATAATAAAACAATATTATTTTTACTATTTAAATTATAATACATATATCTTATGTAAATTAATATTTAGTACTTTTTATTTAAAAAAGCCCCCGGGCAAGGCCCGGGTCATCAACTAGTTAAGTATTAAATTTATGTAGTCGTGCAGGGCACGACAATGACTTGCTATTTTTTTAGATATATTATAAAAAATATATTAATAAAGAAAATATAATATAAAATTTAATGCAAGTAATTTCTTGCCTATCATATGTATAAAAAAATATTTTTTTTAAATCAAATAAAACAAATAAAATCTATATTATTAAGTTTAAAATTTAAGATAAACATATATTATTAAGATAAAAATAATTTCTCTTTTCCTTGATAATATTTCATAAACAGGTTTAAAATTGAATGAATACAGAATATTTTTAAAGATAAAAAATATTTTATATTAAGATAAATAATCCAAAAAGAAAATTAAGGAAAAGATAATATAACTTTTTTTTATCAAAATTTAATTTAGGAAAATAATTATATACATATTTAAAAATTTTAATTTTTTATCTAAATTTGATTTCAGATAAATCTTTTATATAAATAGATAAAAGGTTAAAGATAATTTTTTTTTTTATTTTTAATTAAAATTCTAATTTTTTTCCAAATATAAAATACAGTGTAATGTTAGTTTTGGATAGAAACAACTAATAGTAAAAATATTTTGCTACCTTATTATGATAACAATCTATTATTATATATTTAAAAAATCTAATGTTTTAATTTTCTTTTAATTTAATTTTTATTAAATATATTAGAATGTTAGTTTCTATAAAAATTAGATAGATTTTTCTAAAATTTAAAAGAAAAAATTATTAATAATAAGAATATAAAATTACATTTTAAATATAAGGCGGGGCCAAAAAAATCATATTGCTTATTGAAGTATCAGATGTATCACCAAAAACAAAACAACCGTTTGAGGTTGTCTACGTGTGTAACTCATGTACGCCCATGGACTTGGTGCCACGCCCATTCAAGACCGGCAAGTATGTCGACACAGCCAACCGCGACAATCATGTGCGCCGCCTACACGAGCGCACCAAGGCCCAGCTCAAGAAGCGCTCAGAGCAGTACGCCGCCCAACGTAACAAGGGGCGTCGTCAACTGATTTTGAGCCTGGTGATTTGGTGTTGTTTCATCTTCGCAAGGACACTTTCTCGAGTATCGCAAGACGAAGCTTCACCCTAGGGGAGACGGCCCCTTCAAGGTTTTACGGCAGATCAACGACAACTCCTACATACTCGACCTCCCGGGTAAGTACGTCGTCCATGCTTTCTTTAATGTCTCGGATCACTCTCCTTACGTGGATCACGAGTATCATGACGAGAAAACTGAGACGTTTCCCACCCAAGGGGGAGGGTGATGTGACACCGACACAAACGGCTAGCCAGAAGGAGGAGTCCATGTTCGTGCACTCTGACAGACCCATCACTTGAGCCAGGATCTGCGCCATCGCTCGAGCTACGGCGTCCATCGTCGCGTGCTCGCTTGCCAGCCACGGCGTGCCCACAACCGAGTCAGCCTTTGCGTGCCTATGCACTGTCGGCACCGCGCCACCGTCACTCTTCGACGCCGAGGACCTCACCTCGGGTGCCCCTGCCATGTCCGCACCGGGCCAACCCGATGTCGCGACATGAGGTTCTGGTGCGCCACGCCTAGGTCGTATCGCGCCGCACTAAGCGTGCCACAACACGCCTACTGCGCGCACGCTGGCGCGCCAACGCCCTTGTCACGGCCTTGTCACGACACTCACAACATGGCCACCATGACCTCTATCATTTATTACCCTTTTTAGTACTATTTCCTTTCTAAAACTTACTTTATAAGGAGTTGCTTTGGGCTTGGTACCTCCTCTATATAAAGGATCCTCCTCTCTAGTTTTGAACATGCTTGATTGAATGATAACGAAACTCTATCGAGATTGCTCCAGAATATCTCATTAGGCGTCACAACTCTCCCAGAAACCTCTTCCTCTAGTCGTGTTCTCCCTTAAATTCGACGCTTCGAATCTTTACACTCTGATTTCTCATCTTAATTCTAGGCTCAAGCCTCGCTTATCCATCAATTGGTTCGAGAGACCCAATACTAGTCCAAGACGAAGATCCTTGTTCGTGGATCCAAGACGAGTTCACATCACTTCCTTCCTTCAAATTACTTACTCTATATAGTCACTTAATTGCAGACTAAGAAAGAAATGGACAACAATGTCCCATACATCATGCTCGTACTCATATATGCATACTTGTTATACGCTTTGTGGACACCCCATAGGCCCATACCATCACATTAATGTTCACCAGTAAATACTGGCTCCTAGAGGTCTCTCTCTCTCTCTCTCTCTCTCTCTCTCTCTCTCTCTCTCTCTCTCTCTCTCTCTCTCCGTGCTTAGACGTCATTAATTAATTTGTCTAATTTTTTTAATTTATCAGTTGCCTAACATTGCCATAATGTTCTTCAGCATATCTTTTAAATTAAACAATTTTCATTCTTTAAAAAAAATTCCCTTTTCGTTTTGAAAATGCTTGGTTAGGAAAACCAGATTTTGAAAAACTAGTAAACTTGCTTAAAAAATATGCGAAGGTTTGGGCTAAACACCATGCCAATAATAATTATGAACAGCTAAAAATAGCTTCAAATCAACTTCAATTACTCCCAGATGACTTACTTCATAACCATCGTAATTTTAATATAAAATTAATAAACTTCAGAGACATTTAAATAAATATGAAATCGCGTTACAATTCCAAAATACTTTCTGGAAACAACGTGCAAAAATAAAACATTTACAAAATTTGGATAAAAATATCAAGTACTGCCAATCCATATCTAAAATAAGGTTATTTAAATAGAGAATAACGCTATTTACTACTTCTCAAGGGTTTTTTTTCATGTCTCTATATTAGATATATTTCTTAAAAAATGAGTTCCCGATTCATCGTAATCCTTTATGTTCAATTGAAGGTAACGATTGGATTTTATTCCTAACTAGTGAGTATACCCGTGCTACGCAAGGGTTTAGTTTTTTATATAAAGTTTATTATATATATAATTAATATAATTATAATGATTTTATTTTTAAACTAACACCTTAATATTTGACATTGGATATTTTGTGGTCTTTGATTTTCTTATAAAATAATGCCATTTTTAAAATATTTGAATTTAGTGCATCCTTGGTAGAATAACATTTATTATGTGCAAATGGTTGTAATAAACTAAAGTTTTTTCTAAAACTGTCAAAATATCACCCGACCTACAAACCCGATACGAATGACTCGAGAATTTTAGGGTCAAGACCCAAAATTTTGAACCCAAAATTCAAAATAAACCAAACTTAGTGCATCCTTGGTAGAATAACATTTATTATGTGCAAATGTGGTTATAATAAACTAAATTTATTTCTAGAGCTGTCAAAATATGGCCCGACCTACAAACCCGATCCGAATGACCCGAGAATTTTAGGGTCAAGACTCAAAAATTTGAACCCAAAACTCAAAATAAAGCAAACCCAAACCCATTTAGAATATTTATAGAATGTATAAATTTTATTTTGAAACTTATGATATATTTTATTACTAAAATAAATAAAAAATAATATATTTTACTTAAATGTATATATTTAATTATAAATTCATTTTAATAATCATAAAAAATTCGATATTTTTGGCACGTTGGAACCCGACCTGTTCGAAAACCCACAACGATCAGACCCGATTAACCCGTGACCTGTAATGATCCGAACCCGAAATAACCAAACCGACCTCGGCCCGATTGACATGTCTAGTTTTTGCCCGTGCTAAAATTTTGAATTATTTACTTTAATTATTTTTTAAATCTTGTATTTATAGTAACTACTTTTATTATGTTATATGCCCTATGTTTTATCCTTGTTTTCTTTTCTTTTTTACCATATTCTTTCTAAGACTTTCTTAGATGCACCATTTTTTATCACTATATTAAAAAAAATAAGGTGTAATGAATTTGAAAGTAGATAGGTGTCTTATAACCCTTTATGTTTTTATCTTCTTTTCTTTGAATGAGATGCAAATGTGAGAATTTTAAAATTTAGTCATGTAAGAGTTGCTAGGAAGATCAAAATAAAATTCAATATTTTCTTAAAACTATAATACCAATTATATTTAGTGTAGTGTGTAATAAGTAACATTTTGGACGAATTTACCTTTATAATGATACTTTTATTTTTAAAAGGCATAATTTTGTAAAGATCAATTTTCAATGAAAAATATAAGTAAATAAAATAAGAATTTACAACATAAATATATGTACTTCTTGATATGCTTGATTAGTGAAATTCTTCTCATCTTCTTACACTTTGTCAATAATTTAATCTTGCTCCTAATTGAAGTTCGCCACCTCTATCTATAATATCCTTGATATTCTAAAATAAATATTATTGTTGAAAGATATAGACCTATGAATCGGGTCAGGTCTTGCGGTTTCGGGTTCGGTCATTTCAGACTCGGTTAAATCATGTTCGAGTCATTATAGGTCACGGGTCAATCTAGGTCAGGTTGTTGCGAGTTTCTGAACGGGTCATGACCAGCGGGTTAATTACATCGAATTTTGAAGATTATTAAAATAATATTTAAATAAAATAATAATAAATAATAAATTATTTTTTTATGTATTTTAATAATATAATAAATTATAATTTTCATAAAAAATTGTACATTCTTTAAATATACTAAATTGGTCGACCCAACGGATTTCGTGTTTCAATCCAACGGGTTTGGGGTCGACTAAGTTCAGTTTATTTCGGGTTTAAATTTGTGGGTTCTATCTCTAAAATTTCTAGTCGGATTATCGAGTTCGATCAAGTTTTGACGGCTCTAAATGACTAAATATACACATTAAATATAAAGGAATTAATAAAATTATTCTATATATAAACGTGATCAATGTACAATTTAATTGCATTATTATTATTATTGATCTATTTTACGGTAACCATTTAATAATTTATTTTAAACATGATAACCATGAATTTAATTTAGTTTGTTGTTATTTTTTTGGGTGTAACGCTTTAGATTCAGCTACTCACAAGTCACAACCATTTATCTTCTCATTTTAAATGCATATCTTCTCATTTTAAGTGCATCACTTATGGTCAAATGTCTATTAACATTGATTTCTTATCATTTACCATTTTACCCTAAAATTTCAACTACATATAAACATATTTTAATGTTATTGAATCTTTTCTAAATGATCAAACTCAAGATAATGTTGTCTTCACCCCTCCTTCAATTTTCTTGTAGCACATTATGATTGAATTTCAACTACGTATAAACAAAATTTTAGCTAATTCATAGCAAAAGGCTAAATTATACCCAACCCCGGTTGGAAAAATATTGTATACATCTCCTTCTTTAATTTTGAACTTGAAAAAATGTTACATAACTGTTGGTGTACAAAATCTCGCCTTTAATTCGTATCAAATACACCAATTAAGAACTCCGCCTCTTCCGCTCCTCTTCCGTCTCCTGACCTAGAAAACCTGCAAAACAATGGACAAAGGGGGCGGGGACCCCCTAATCCACCTCCGATGCCTAAGTCAGAAGAGCAATTGTCGTTTGAGCGTCGAGGTACAACAAGAGAGCGATGAAACCCTAAACAGTCGAGCTAAGCGGATATTAGCCTGCCTAGGATTTCTGAATATGCAATGCACATGTGTCTGTCTCTCCCTACATGCCTAGGGCATGTATTTATAATGGAAGAGAGAATCATAGGGGGCCGAAAATCATGCCTCTAGGGCCGAAAATCTTATCCTCTCGGGCTGGCCAACTGCCTTAAAGCCCAAGTAAGGAATATTCCACCCTATCTCCAATTTAATTCTATCCTTTAATAAAAGATTGAATCTTCCATTAAGTTGCATAACCGCCATATAATTTTATATAGAAAATAAGAAAATAAATGCGCAGTAATTTAATAAATACCTTTTTAATAGTCAAAATAACTACGGTAATTATGTTTATTTTACCCACTCACAAATGCCCCACCTACACCGCCCTTACACGACCCACCGTGTTAGGCGACGTAGGGTACAGAGGGTTTCTAATCGAAGTGGCCATGCAGATCGGTCAATTGGTCCCCTAGCGCTTTCGTATATTCGTAATTCGAGTCCACATGAGCGAATATCATATGTGTTATGAGCGAATATCATAAACTTCTTCATACACGCATATGAAAAATCCATTAGTGCGATTAACTAATGTTGCGCAGTGCATTTTTTTTTATGCAAGACTCAAACTAATGCAAAAAGGCTGACTTTTATTGATAAATAAACGTGAATGTTATGAACTACAAAGCTAAACGAGATGAAATGCAAAAAGCGAAAAAACCTAAGGGCCTCATCAAAACCACGTGGGAAAAAGAGTGCCCTATCTATATGAAGCCCTAATCCCGGGATCCCTGCGCAGGGGAACCCGAGCGATCTCGCTTTCAATCCCCGTCTTGCGAGACGAGATGATCAACTCCGGCGTCGCGGCGACGGCTTTGCCCCACGATCGGGGACTTACGCTCGGCATCAGTGCCGTGTTGGCGGTCCTGCGGCAGGCGCTCGGACTTCGGCTCGTCTTCTATTTTCTGCATGAATCCCGATTTCGGACGACTTCCCTTGGAACATAGACGAGCATCCAACTGATTTGCCCAGACTCGAACGATGGCATCTCCGTCTCTGAATTGGACCATCTGATGAAGGGTCGATGGTACCGCTCCAATCCCATGGATCCAAGGCCTTCCCAGAATTAAATTGTAGGGCGAAGGCACATCAACGATCAAGAACTCAACGGTCATCACTTTCTTGGCAAGGCTGACTTGGGTTTTGTACATTCCGAGCGGATACGTTGGATAGCCACCAAGTCCAGTTAATTGCATCTTGACCGGTACCAAATCTTCATTGCTTTTCCCAAGGAGCTTGAACACTTCGTAGTACATAATGTCGACCGAACTCCCAGGATCAACAAGGGCACGACGCACCTTAAATCCGTCCAGCTCGACTACTAGAACCAACGGATCGTTATGAGGGACTTGGACTGAAACGAGGTCCTTGTCTCTAAAGACTAATCCGTCCACCATACGTACGGGGGAAGGAGGTCGTCGAGGTTCGGCTTGTTGGACTCTCATAACTTCAAGCTCATGACAAGACTTTCTGAAGTTGCTTCTCGCTTCATCATCTTCATGTCTATAAGATGCTGAAATAGTCTGGATCACTTCAATCTGTTTCTGCCCCGGCTCATCATTCTTCTCAAGCTTTTCTTTCTTGATGAGCTCTTGCAAGTATCCCTTCTCCACCAGACTCTCTAGATACCGCTTGAATGGTACATGCAATATTTTCTGCTTCGCGGATCCTCATCTCGACACTCTTCTTTGGGGGGATATTGGAAGAAACCTTCATGCTTAATGCGAGGCGAGATCCGATAGATTGGTACACTAAAGGTAGTGTAAATTGCCCTGACTTGACTTTCTCCCTTAAAATTATCGGCTCGGCGGCGGATTTTACGAGGAGGAGAGGACGAACTTCCTCTTATCTTAAGACTGGATTCCTCCAACTGCACGTACTGATGAACGCGCTCCTGAAGCTCTACAATTGTGGTGGGCAGACGGAGTGTCAATTCCTCTGTCAGCTTACTGTCTGCAAAGATTGCCCTTTTAAAGGCGGTGATGGCGGTCCTCGGATCACACCCTTCAATTTCCGCATAGCACTCCATAAACCGGTTGAAGAAGCGACGCAAACCTTCCCCTTTTTCTTGTTTGAGACCAAAAAGCGTGTCGAGTGAGGCGGCATCCTGACTGTTAGCTATGAACCGCTTTACGAACTTCGAAGCCAATCGTCCCCAACTTCGGATCGAACCTGGCCTCAGACTCTGAAACCATTTCAGGGGGCTTTTACCAAGGCTGCTCGGAAACATTTTACACATGATCGCGTCCTCGGACACCCACAACGCCATTTTATGGGTGTAGGAGGCTATGTGATTTACGGGATCCGTGTTTCCGTCGAATACAGTAAAGTTTGGCGGAGAAAACTTCGACCGTGGCAGAGCTCGCTGAATATCTCGATGAAACGGCGTCGACGTCAGCATGGCCAGCTTGTGTTCTGCTTGATCCCGAGCCGACTGCAGGGTGTTGCCTTGCGTTCTCAAAAGATCAAACAACCTGTTTTGAGTACGCTCAAGTGCTCGGGCTCTTCCTTCAATCCTTTCCAGACTGACGCTTCGGTGTTGGCATTTTTCTCGGTTTTCCGGATCTCGATCACGCCGGGAAGGGACGTAACGATCGTTCCGCTCGCGCGAGGAACCGCGCCGATCGCTCGTCCCGTGGCCTCGATCCGATTCGCCACGCTCACGATCGCCGTGATCGCGATCTCGCGGGTGACGCTCGCGGCTTCGGCCGCGGTTGTTGTCGCGACGGTGAGCTCCGCCCGACTCGCTGGATGTCGACCCGCTCGGCTGTGGCGGGTCGACCCGCGACTTCTTACGCGACGGTGATCCATGGCGGTGGTTTCTCCGTCGTTTCCGTGGTGCCCTTCTATCGCTATCGTATTCAACCTGCATATCGTCTTGCCCATCAGAACTGATCGATTGAGGACTACGGCGGTTATCAGTGAATTCGATAACGCTGGCGAGCCGTCGAGTAGTCCTCTCAGTTTCTGGTTCATCAACAGGGCGCTTGCCTTGAACTTTATCCAAAGAGTTTTTTAACTTGGCGACCTCTTCTAGGGCTTGCTCCAACCGAGATTCAGCTTCTGCACACCTCGTTTGATATCTCTCGTTCTCTCTCAGGGTGGTTGCCAAAGCGTGGGTAATCTCGTCCTCTTCTTCATTAGTAGTAGATGCCCCATTCCCGCCATTCGGATCGGACGATAAGATGATGCGATCTTCTCTTCTGACGGGATTAGACCCGGCACGGCTAGACTGACCCTGCTCTAGACGTGGACTAACCAGGCTAGGGTTCGACTCGCGGATGGAGAGCGAGGGCTCGGAAACTCGCAGCCCGCGGTCGCGGTTTTCAGGACCGCGGGCGCGGTTCGATCGGCCGCGATCGCGGCTCTCCGGGCCGCGGTCGCGGTTTTGCGCGGCGCCAGCGATCGCGCGTACGGCCTCGCCCTGCCTCGGAGCCCTTCGATCTCCTTCGTTCTCGGCCACACGCATAGCCGAGTCCCATAATTGGTCAAATTCGGTTGACTCGGACCCTGGAGTATTACGATTGTCAATTCCGTCGCCTGACCCGAACCCTAAACAACATGTGCGATGAACAGATGTATTAGCAAAAAGGGCCGGATCACGGTTCGAACCGTTTTCGGGCACCAAGGTTTGATCTTCCGAGCGAGTATCGGAATTACCTTGATCGATATGCATCGGGGCGCGGTTTTCTGAACGGACTTCAGGGTTTTCGATCTCGGCCGCCGGTCCACGCTCGCTATCCTCGGCATCCGCGCTCGCGGTCGTTAATCCGCGCTCGCGGTTTCGCTCGCCGGCGGTGGCTCGTGCGGACTCGTTCCGCGAGGTTGCTCCGGTATCTCCAAAGTTGACTTCCTGATTTTCCGGTATTGATTCCAACACCATGATTGCGTGGATCGAATACTCGTTTCCCACAGACGGCACCAATTGTTGGTGTACAAAATCTCGCCTTTAATTCGTATCAAATACACCAATTAAGAACTCCGCCTCTTCCGCTCCTCTTCCGTCTCCTGACCTAGAAAACCTGCAAAACAATGGACAAAGGGGGCGGGGACCCCCTAATCCACCTCCGATGCCTAAGTCAGAAGAGCAATTGTCGTTTGAGCGTCAAAGTACAACAAGAGAGCGATGAAACCCTAAACAGTCGAGCTAAGCGGATATTAGCCTGCCTAGGATTTCTGAATATGCAATGCACATGTGTCTGTCTCTCCCTACATGCCTAGGGCATGTATTTATAATGGAAGAGAGAATCATAGGGGGCCGAAAATCATGCCTCTAGGGCCGAAAATCTTATCCTCTCGGGCTGGCCAACTGCCTTAAAGCCCAAGTAAGGAATATTCCACCCTATCTCCAATTTAATTCTATCCTTTAGTAAAAGATAGAATCTTCCATTAAGTTGCATAACCGCCATATAATTTTATATATAAAATAAGAAAATAAATGCGCAGTAATTTAATAAATACATTTTTAATAGTCAAAATAACTACGGTAATTATGTTTATTTTACCCGCTCACAATAACTGATTACTATTTACATAACATTAAGAAGAGATAATTTTGTCAAAAAGAAACAAAATTTACATAAGACTAAACTTGGTGTTAAGCCAATACCTAAATAATTGAATATATTAGACAAATTATTAAAAAAAGTCTTTATATATGATGCATATCTTTTCGATTTGAACATCTAGCTTCGATCATAATTAAACTTCTCAATCTGAAATAATTACAAAAACAGGTTAGTATAAGAGAAAATAATTAAATGAAAGAAAGTACCTTTTTGATTGAATCATAAAACATTTTTGCTTCCTCTATCTTATTGTTCTATATTTCTTCTCCTTTCTTATTGTATTCTCCTCTCTCTATATTTTTTTGACCTTTTGAACTTTTGGAGATGAAAAAACCGAAGGACCTCTAAGTTTAACCTATCCCTCAATTAACTTTTAAAGGAGTTAGAGGCTTTTTGGTTAATTTATACATTAATTCCGTAATAAAGAAAATTAATTTGGACCAATGAAGATAGACGTTTTCAAATTTGCTTTGTACTATTGTGAATTGGAATGTCAAAAGACAAAATTAATTAATTGATGGTAAAATTGTGAATTGGAAAGCCAAAAGACAAAATTAATTAATTGATGGTCATATATTAAGATTTTTTGAATTGGAAAGATTTTTTATGAAATTAATTGTAATGTTTGTATTGCATGCTAAGATTAAGAGTGTGTTTTAATTGGATAATGTCATAAAGGAATGGTCATAAAAAAAATTAAATTGCGCTTCCATCGACCATTTCATATTGTGGCTTTTATGGTTTATGGTATACCTATGTATAAATTTTGCATTTGTTTTTTTTTTACCAATGACCTTTAATTTTTAATATGAATTCAATTGGGGATGATGGTCATAAATGAGCAGATTTTTAATTTTATAAGTTATATAGATATAGATAGATAGATAGATGTTTTTGAAAAAATGATGGTAAATTTTTAATTAATTTTTATTGTTAGGGTTTTGCTTGTTAGAATATTAGCTTGCTTATAATTATAAGATGTGATTTGTTTTTATTATATGAAATATTTTAGAAAAAAATTGATAAAAATTGATCTCAGATAAATATTAACTTGATTATAACTTTAAGATGTGAGATATCTTTACTATATGAAATGTTTAGAAAAAATAGATAAAAATTGATCTTATATATTGAATGAGCATTTATTAAATTATCATCAAAAAGCTTTTATTGAAATAACAAAATATCTTTTTAATATCTATATGCATGTTTGTTTGCAATGATATTATAAGAAATCTTATATTTGTATGAAAATTAATTGTCAAATTATTCGGTCTTATATTATTAGTAGATAGAAATAAAATGTCCCACACTCTCCCATGCTTACGTATATGAGACTTTTTGTCACAATATTTTAGAGTTAACTGTAATTGTTTTGCAATTTTCTTTTACATGATCTTTGTGATCTCCCATACCGGCCACACCGACATCGCAATATATTAAAACATGTAATATGTACATATACGTATAGTTTTGATTTAAAACTATATATCAAACAAACAATTTAAGCTATAAGCATGTATTTTCAACACGTAAAACATATAGTCGACATTCGATCATATTATGATTTTGGAGATATTTTGTTTTTTCTAAACCAAAAACCTTTTGCAACACACGTCATATCTTGTTTGGAACCAATAGCCGATCTAACAAAATAATGATTAGTATATATATATATAATTTAAAAATGTGAAGAGATTATACCTTTGCTGATCTTGATCTATGAAACCGAGCTTCATTTTATAATTTTTTTTCTTTTTTGTGAGCTTCATTTCGATCTCTTACTACACTTTAGAGCTTGTAAAACTGCTTAGTATTTTCTTCTTCTTCTCCCCTTGCTACCCTTTATATACTTTTTTTTCCCTAATAAGTAAAAACATTTAAAGGGCTCAAACAAAACAACCCAAATAATTATGATGATAACCGTTGTAGAATGGAAATCGGCCAATTGGATATAATTTACTACTACGTTAATGCTTGTACGTTGTTACACTACAATCACTCATTTATCTTATCTTTTTTTATTTTAATTAAAATAAATAGTTTCATCATTAATTGGTCAAATGTTTCCATTTTATAATATATACAGATTATAAACTAGTGATTATACCCGTGCTACGCACGGGTCAAATTTTTATATAAATTTTAGTGTAATATATTTATATTTTTCCTTTTCTTTATGATATTAAAATTAATAAATTAAGAATTTTTTTAATTTTAAACCAACAACTTAACATTTCGCTTTGGACATTTTTTTTTAAATAATAACAACTTAGAATTATTTGATTTAACTATTTTAAGTTAAGTTAATTATAGTTCTTAAAATAGTTTCTTCACAAATATACTATTCTAGGGAGAAATATAAAATACAAATTACTTGTACATTTAAGTTTTAAAGACCAATAATTATTACTTCTATTTGGATTATATGTATTTCATTATCAACTTGAATTTATGATATTACTATCAATTATTTGTAAGAATGAGCTATCATTTTTCATGGTCTCATAACATTTTGATTTAAGAATAGAATTGTTAAATTTCCACCAAAAAATATTATTAACATGATAATTAATACAATAAATATGGCAATGACTTATAAGTTATATAATTTACATTATGAGGTTGAACTATTATCTATCATCTTCACAATATTATTAATAAATTTCCAAAAAAATATGATTATTATTAATAACATTATAATTACCACCAATAAATGTGCACATAAATTTGGATATATGTTGATATTTCATTTACACCTCATTTAAATATAAGATAATGTATTGATTATTGTAAAATTAAATTGACTTTAAGTGAGAAAATAAGTGATATTTTTCTTATAAATTCTCGTTTTTAATAAAAATATAATATTTTATATACAAATACAATTGATCAAAAGGAATAAATGGGTGTTTTGTAGGCGTATTCCCCTTTTTATATTATGCTAATGTTATTTATTGTCTCTTTATTTTCCTCCCTATTAATCTTATATGTAATTAGGAATTGAAGTATAAAAAAGATTTGTTAGTTTTGTAAACACAATCAGAATATTGTATATTAGTTACTATGTCAATTATCTAAATGATTATTTTTACCTAGCTTTTTATGGGTTTCTAATATCCTTGTGTTTTTAAGAAAAATTAACCTGATTTTACCTTTAATTTAATAAACAACACAATCTAAATGCTAAAATTCTAATGTGTAAGATTAAATATTTTAAGTCAATAAAACTGATAATAGATCAGAGTAGATATATTTACACAAACAAATTTATATATTAATAATATAAAGTTTAGATCTTACTTTTAGTGATTTGATTAAATTATTTCAATCAATGTTGCACATGATGCTAATCTCTTTAAACATGTCAAAATAATTGCTTCGAAGTCACAAAATGACCTTCTTCGTTTTTTCTTTGTAATATCAAAAGAATTATTCACATGCTCCAATCAATCTATAGTAGGAGAGATGATGATCTTAACTTGCATGGTTTAACCTTCAAAACCAATTACTAATCCTATGTAAAATAAAAATTATAATAAAACCACTTGAATGTATATCATGACTAACCTCAATTTACTAAATCATGATGGCCAACCTGCATGTACGGGAAACGAACACAATATCTTCTTCTCCCTCTACTCCCGTAAGGAACATATATATATAAGTATATGTTGCGAATTGAAAAGTCACACGTTACAAATTATTGTATTTATTTAGGATAGGAAATTTTTTCATAAATGATACATTTATAATAATTTATTTGGAAATATTTAATTAGAAATTGAAAAGTCACACGTTACAAATTATTGTATTTAATTAGGTTAGGAATATTTTTCATAAATGATACATTTATAATAGGAGTAATTTATTTAGAAATAATTTAATTAGGAATTGAAAAGTCATACGTTACAAATTATTGTATTTAATTAGGTTAGGAATATTTTTCATAAATGATACATTTGTAATAACTTATTTGGAAATAATTTAATTAGGAATTGAAACGTCATACGTTACAAATTATTGTATTTATGAAAATAATTTGTTTTAAACTATTAATGTACATTTTAACAAAAATCAATTTTTGACCTTTTTTTTTTTTTTTGACTCTCATTATTTCATTTGATGATTTGGTCATTAATTGATCTAATTTTTCTATTTTATACTATATATAGATTTAGTAACTCTTAATGATAATAATATCATGTGTAAACCTCCAAATCCAATGGAAATTAAAAAGGTCATGTTTAACTTAGCTCTTGATAAAACTCTAGGTCCTGATGGTTTCACAATTGAGTTTTTTCAGCATTATTGGCATATTGTTGGCTCTTCGATTATTTTAGCAGTTAAAGCCTTCTTTCATTCAGGTTGTATGCTTCAGTCTATTAATAAATCTTTTATAACTTTAATTCCAAAATTACAAACCCGTTATTAATTGGTCACTATTGACCTATAAGTCTAAGTAACACAATTTATAAATTTAATACTAAAATTATATATGCTAGAATGTCTAATATTTTACCGTCATTAATTCATCCATTACAAGAAGTTTTTGTTTAGGGTAGACTTATTCAAGATAATATTTTAATAGCTCGTGATATTTTTCATTCCTTCCATAAGAAAAAACAAGGTATGAAGGGTTGGATGGCTATTAAAATTGATATGGAAAAAGCATATAATAAAATTGATTGAAATTTTATTCGGAATATTCTCCTCAAATTTGGTATTTGTACTCATTGGGTTAACCTTATTATGACATGTATCACTACCTCGTCTTCATCAGTTCTCATTAATAATGAGCCAGGACTGGAGTTCATTCTTCAATTTGGCATTAGACAGAGGGATCCAATGTCGCCATTCATTTTTGTCTTAGCTATGGAATATTTTGCGCGATCATTACAATATGAATCTTCCCAAAGTTCCTCTAGATTTGGTATTCGTTCGGTTAGGAATGGAACTTGTATCCATTTTCTTATTTTTGCGGATGTCTTTGCAATTGCAACACAACATAATATGAATTTTATTAAACTTTTCTTACAAAAGTTCAGTACTCTTTCTGGCCTTTCCATCAATTATAATAAAAGCTCTTTTCAAATCTCGTCAAATATTTCTCGGCCTACAATTATGTCCCTTGCTAGTATCATGAATATTCAAATTACCACAACTATGGAAAAATACTTGGGAATCCCTATATTAAAAGGGAAAGTTCATAATATAATGTATAATGATTTAATTTTGAGACTTAAACAACAGTTGTCACAATGGAAGGCTAATTGTATTTCTCAAGCAAGTAAGCCTGTGTTAATTCAGTCTAATCTTTTAGGACAAGTTGGTTACTTAATCACCACCTCTTATTAGATGGGACAAAATTTGTTCCCCAAAAGAAAATGGTGGTGTGGGTTTGCGCATTGCTTATAATAATGTTGCACTTCAGATGAAATTATTGTGGAAAATTCTAACTGATCCCTTGACTATTTGGGTCAAAATTATAAAAGAAAAATATCTTCATTCTGACAGTATTTTTAATTATAAACATAAATCTTCTTCTCGGTAGTTTGGTCGATTGCTAATTATCAGGGACTTTTTCTCTAAAGGATTGAAATGCTTAGTAGGAAATGGTTGTAAAATTAATTTCTTGTATGATGTGTGGGTTGATAATTCTAACTTGTTGGAGTTCTTTGATAATGGAGATCCTAATTTAAAAGTGCAACATTTTATTACAATTCATAAAAACTGGGATGTTCAAGCTTTAAATGAGTTACTATCGCCTTGGGTTATTCGAAAAATTGTTTCCTTATTAATTTCGTGTTCTAATGCTGAGGATACTATTATTTGGACACCTGAGTTTGATGGTGTTTTTTCTGTTAAATCAGCCTTAGAGTTAATCATTTCGATGCGACACTTACCTTTTTCACGGTTTTCCTAGATCTGGAAGACTAAACTTGCTCCTAAAATACAAAACTTTATTTCGAAATCTTGTACAGATTATATTGTTTACCTACAACGGAAAGGTTGAATAGATATTATAATCTGGTTCCCGATACTTGTTCTCTTTGTGATATGATTATTCCATTGTTCTTTTACTCAAAAAGTGATTTCAAATTTGGAATTAAAGTTAAATGTTTCATTTGAAATTATTTGTTCTGGAGGTTTTAACGATATTTTAGTATCTACGTTAAATGCAAATGCTAATAATAATGTTCTTTGGTTTCTTTGGTGGTTTATCTAAAATCATAGGAATAATATTATTTTTAACCATATAATACGAGATTTCAATTTATTACCCAATAAATTGGCAGTTAGAGAGCATTCTTTATAGATTTCTTCTCAAGTCAAACAAAATATTAAACTTGTTAGTAATAGGCGCAAAAGGAAAAATAATGTTGACTGGATAAAACATCCTGCCAATTGGGTTAAATTAAATTTTGATGCTTCCAAACAAAATAACTCTAATAGCTTTATAAGCTATATTATAAGAAATCATTTAAGTTTTATTATTAGCATTGATCGTCAAAAGGTATCTTCTATGTCAGATCTTCAGGGTGAGACTTTGGCTCCGTTCGGACAAAACTAGATGGAGTTGGATCTATAGCTAGATTATGTAGCTGGAACTGGATTAGGAGCTGGATTTTGAGGTGGAGCTGGAACTGGAAATATGAGCTGAATTTGCTAAATATTGTTCGGTATGATAAGTTGGAAAAAATGGTGTTGTGTACAATTACAATTTTGGGCTACATTAATAACAAAAAAGACCAAATTAGCCCTATACATGAATGAAATTACTACCCCACCCCAACCTCCTTGGCACATGATTGCCATTAGGTTTTTTAGCCATCTTCGATCAGATCAACTTGTATCTGCGCAACCAAGTTCGTCTCCAACAGCTATCTCTGCGAGCCAAATTCGTGTCTCCAGCAGCTTGAAGACGACCAACACCTCCTCCACGCCATCGGTGGCGTCCATCAAAGAACTTTGTTAGTTTGTACAATAATAATCAAGTGTAGTTTCAATTCAAATGCCATCAATTTGTATAAAAAAAATCAAGTGCATATCAAATGAATGATTCTCAAACAAAATAAAATTTATTAGTTCATGAAATCAAAATCTTACAAGGCAGATATGAACTAACACCAAGAAAACTTCTCAGTCTAGTTCATCAAAGAAAGTAAACTGAACTTGATTATAGTTCATCATGAGCTCAACTTCTCAATCACAATATAGCTTTACCAACACAAGTAAAAGCAATGACAGATGCATGAGCATGAAAGAGTCAGCAAGTAAAACCAGTCAAGAAGGCCATTTTTGTATGAGCATGAAAGAGATCTTTGGTTACTGAATGGAGTAATAATTATCCATCACGCACGCAATCCAAACAGAATATGAATTCCACATATGGGCGAGATAAGAAATTAAGGTCCTGAAACACAATAATAAAGGAATCTGAAACTATAATGGCTACCTCACAGATTTCAGTTGAATGAGAAAGATGGGCGAGATAAGAAATTGGGGTTTTGAGGTTCGATCGACAAATACCGGAAAAATCAGAGAGAGGTCACTTCAATTACACAATAATGGGAGAGATCTTGAAAGGAGACATACCTGTGGATGTTCGATCGAAGGCGAGGTTGGTTTCAAATATGTCATTCAAATCTGAAAAAATGTCAAGATTAGGGTTTGGTGCTGAACATCGTGAAGAGGGGGAGACATCTCGTGAAGGCTTGGCCATACCTAGTTCAATGGCCGCCAGAGATCTTCGACACCCTTGCCTGAGCGTCTTCGGTTTTATGATGGAAGAAAAACTCGAAGAAGAACGAGAGGTGAGGGGTATCGGGGAAAGAAGGAGGCCAAAAATTTCCACCAGCTCCGGATCAGCTCGACAAGCTTGGGGGAGGGAGGTGATTTTTTTCAGCCACGCCCAGCTCCGATCGCCCAACGCTAAAACAAGTAGTTGAACTTTGTCTTGCATTTTTGATTTTGTAGTCTCTAGTATCCCTAATATTAGGGATTCTTATTTTCTTTATGTAATGATTTAGGTTGACTCTATTTATTCATTGTATCAAAAAAAATGTTATTCAGCAACATGATGTTAACTTTTGCGTGGATTCAAGTCCTCTCATCTTTCGACATCATCACCATCATGACCTTACACGGCTCGTTCCTAACATCCGCCCTTCCCATTTCTTATGGTAGTCAATAACTTCTAGTTGACCACTTCTGCTGCCAGGAGCCACCATCTCCCAAATGAATTTCACCTCTCACATCTCTCGAATGAATTTCACCTCCATCTGTTTTTGATTGATCATGTAATTGCAGGTCTATTTATCAAGACGGATTGGAGAACGAGGTCGAGACTCGGCATTCCGTTTCTCTATGATTGTTCGTCTGCCCCGTGACCTATACAATCACCAAAGCGCTCGCCACCAAACACGACCTAAGACCAAAACCAAATGTAGGAGGAAATAACGTCTCTCTCATTTTCTTTTATCACGTTAACTTCCATCTTGTCTTGTATTTAACAAAGCCTTTCAGATTCTATTTCCATTTCAAGGTTTCGCATTTTCCCTTCTAAAAGTACTAGAAACCGAATGCCGTCCCTTTACAATGAATCTCCGCATGGACCGGACCCTATATGGCAGCATATTAATACAACAGATGATGCCTCAAAACGTGTTTCACATATCATCTTACACCATCCAAGTTTCATCAAATGCTTGTTCAATGAGCTTTTTGATTTGGAGTCACAGGGTGATTGCTACTTGGTGCTCAACACTTGGCAACTTCAATTCCAAACCGTAACCAGTCCAACAAGCCTGCCATGGGGTAGCACAAGATCTGCAAGGGACAAAATAACTGAGAAGAGGAACTTAGGCCACATTGAGCACATCAATTTCTCTCTACTCTTGGCTCGCGTGTCAGATACAAGCAGCTATTGACTACCATAAGAAATCCAATACCAGGTATTTGGTTTCTACGCCTAAAATCAAAGCATTCAGATTGTTTTGCAAATAACAAATTAAGCATAGATGTTCTCAGATTGGGGTCGGAAAAAACATAAGGAGACATACTTCATGTTGGAAGTGTAGACATTTGAAATTCATCCCCTAGAGGCCCATCAGACAGATCCTGGGTGGGGTGAGAATTTTTTCTACCCCGTTCCACCGAAGTGGCCTCATATATCCCTGCAATGACAAGTTTTACAAACAAATCTTTATCCAACAATCCAATTCATTACCCTCTACTGTAAAGAAATTTATAATTATGTGTAATGAGAAACACAAAGTTAGGTCTTGGAATCATACCGACACCCAAAATTGTGCAGCAGACTACGAATCCTGCTAGAGAGAAGTCCATTTTGTACATAATCTCCATGACAATGATGCACCCTCCAGCTGCAATCAGATGCCTTGGAGATGAAAAAACCATATGCAACCTACATAATATTTGAAGATTCAAAACAATTCAGGCATCATACAAATACAGATGCTTAAAAAAATATGCAGCGAGTTTCTTGGATTTGTAGCCAATAATTGAAAACTACTCTCCAAAATTTCCAAAGGATTTCATAATTAAAAGAGCCATTGTATATGCAACCATGCAGCAAGCCAAATCACTATTTATGGTAACAGTGACGAGTTCTAGTGGCTATAATCAATAGTGAAGTTTGACTGGCAGCATACCGTTCTTCAGCAACACTCTCAATGTAGAATATTAAGATGATTCCAAATAAAATGGTGCTTAGGTAAGGCCAATAGGAGAAAGGCAATTCCGTGACACCATCATTAGTTTTTCCCTTAAGCAAACATGAAAAAGTTAGAAATCACTATAACAGAGTAGTAAAAAAAACACACAAGACAATGAACTCTATTAATTCCAAAACATTCAAACTTCAGCATATGCTATTGGTTGAAGAAATGAGCTTACTAATATCAAGTCCCACATGGCAACTGGAAACATAAAACTTATGGCGGATGCTATAGTTATGGCATGAAGCCGGCGCTTGAGTTGATTCTACAAATTGAATCACAGCAAGTCATATAGTGCTGATTAGTAGAGGCTGGCAACTGAAATAAAAAATTGTGAAAATAATAATCACAACAGTAATGTTTAACACCTTGAGCAAAATACGGCGTGCAATTACTCTTCTCAAAGCTGACAATATTCCTGCTAATATGGGAATCACCATTTTTTTCATTCCCAGCACATTCTCTGTCTGGACATCAGAATCAGCATTCTCTTTGAAAGGTGATTATTGGTTAAGTCAGACAACCCAATATAATTTTCCATGAATAACGTATATAATGGCAAGTGTATTGCGGTAGGGCATGTCTATGGAGGTGTAGCAAGGAACTACAAAGGAAGGAAATACTTGAAAGTTAAATACCCAAAAGGATATATAATGGCGAATATGTAGCCATGGACCAACCCTGAGACAAAAAGTAGAATGATGCCAGCATTGCAACAAGGCCACCAACCTGGTGGGCAAATAAAGACTTGTTAACATTTCATGTAGGACAAATGCCTAGAATGTGAAGGCCATTAATTATATGGGAAGCTACACAAAACCACTCCATACAAATTAAAAATTCACTACATGAACCTACACCTAGATCCGGCTTCAACCAAACTTTTCATCCATCTTTTTTAGCAACTTAAAGCTCATCCTATTTTAACCTTCTAAAAATGTCTAGGAAAGAATGAAATGCCTAAAATCTTCCTTTGTTATGCACAAATGAAAAGTATTTTGGACATGCTTTACAGTTAAAAAAAACTACTTACAACAACATCAACCCAGTGTTTTGAGGCGGGATCTGGGGCCATGATGTACACACCCTTGCCCCAATATAAAATCAAGAGGGTGTATGAAGAAGGCCCGGGTTTATCATTGCTCGGAAGACCCAAGGAAAACTAAAATTCAGCTATGTGACAATGATAATTGAATCTAGTTAAAATGCACCAAAATTGATACATTGCTAGCAAAGTTGAATTAAGTATGATTTAAACACTAGTTGAGCAAAAAAGGATAAATTAAGGGTGATGATTATGACCGTGTTTTGTACACTTACTTGAATGGGAATTGCCACCGCCCTAAGATAAACTGTGTATGCACACTCACATGATGAAGAGCATAATTCCTTACTTCTTAAACAGATGAAGCATACAAGGGAGGCATAAGATTCATGAATGTAGTGATTACCTTAAAGCCCACAAATCTTTCCCATTCTTGAAAATAGTATCAATTACATCAAAATCAATACTTTATTTTCTATATGAAACTTTCTAAATCAATGTTTTCAACCATGCTACAAATGATGTGCTTCAACCCTAAACTATGCAGAAAACACTTTTTAATGCAAATAGAATGCAAAAAGATGAGAAGAAAAAAAGATCACAACAGAATATAAGCTATCACCTTCTTCCATATATGACCTCTCAGGCCATATAGTGCTGCAGATACTACTCCAAGCAATGCTCCAGAATACTCTGCTAGAATTGCTCTGATAAAAGAAGTTAATCCGTCATGATAAAAAACCCTGAATAAATATAGCAATGGATAATTTAAATGGACTTAAGGTGCTCTTTATCCCACTTCCATTAAATTCCCTTTATTTTTGGCTTGCAATTGAATACCCTGTTATATAACTCTTAATTGACAATTTACATGCCCTCATGACCTTCCCAAGTCACTTTATTTAACATATAATCCTTAATACATGTAATCCTTAACATGTAATCCTTTATTTTTGGCTTGCAATTGAATACCCTATTTCACATTTAACTGCTATTTATGTTTCAGCTTTTATATGACCAGCCCTTATGAAAAAATACATGCTATATTGGCATGTTAGCACAACTCGTCAATTCCAATCTAATTCACCACCTTCAATCAAGAAATAGTCATTCTTGAGATACTAATAAGTCGAGCGGTTACAAACAGCAAAATTATATGGTTGTTTTAATACATTTAGCTCAATTAATATAGGGACAATTTTGATTCAATTTCATTTATAAATTCCAATTTTATGTCTATAAGATATTAAGATAGTTTTTGAAACCACTGATATTAAAATGGATTTTTTACATAAAAATAGTGGTCAAATGGTGAGAACTTAACAAAATTAGTGGAATAAAAAGTTAAAATTGGATGGTTAAATGCAAATTGACCCGAACATAATGATTTGGTTTGTGGTAATTTCCAAATTCACATGAAAAAGAATACCTTAAAGGACCACAAGATTGAACACCCTTCACCCACAAGATGAAGTACGAAGCTGTAATTGCTCCATTTATCATAGAGGGTACAACCTGTATCCAGAGTGGAAAAACCACATATAATAAACAGTGGCAGTGCAATTGAAGAAAATGGAAAAGAAAATCTTTCAGGATGAAATTCTTTGCTAACCTGTGTATTGGAAAGTGGTCTGCCCTTCCATGGTTTTTGCACAGCCAAAAATAGGATGGCTGACGGAACTAAGCAACTAAAGATGAATAGAATAACTGAAGCTCCAGATTCAGTCAGATAATTGTACATGGAATAGATGGACCATATTCTCAAGAAGTTGCCCACAACATGTATAATGCTTAGAGGGGTTTGCCTATGAGAAGACAATGCCAGCAATGAGCATTCATTTGAATGGTTTTGAACTTTTCAGTCTCTAATTAAAAGCATTAAAATTAAGGGCCAAAGCATCTTGACACAACTCATCTCATGGCGTCAAGGGGTAAAACGCACTCATCGTAGTTGATAGCAATATCTTATTTCTTGTGATTGAACAACAAAGAGGTACTATTCCTCTTTATGAGAACAAGAGCACAGGATAAACACAAAGACTACAGCAAATGTAAGTAGGCTCTTAATCACAAGTTCCAACAAAACATGGGTAAAAGCTTTTCAAGAAATTGCATTGAGAAAACAGAGAATATAATGAAATATAGACAGAGTGAGGTGTGAATTCAATAGTCACTTTATTTCTTGATAGCTACAACCACAGATTTCAATCCTATGTGAGTCTATGTACCATCTACGACCAATACAAATAGACAAAACAGTTTTCCACTCACCGATCACTCCATTTTGAGTTCAAAACTAACTTAAATGGGAGCCTGACCAAATCTATGAGCCAAATCCATTACTTTCTACAAGTAAGAATAAAGAAAATGGAAAAAAACAATTTCTATTTATGCATACAAACAGACATTAACAAGCCTCAAATACAAACTACACAAAAAGGAACAAATCAACCAACAGCTTAACCTAGAAATCGGAATCGGCCATGGCAAAGTCACCTTAGAAAGGAAATCCTATTGAGCACAAATCAATTTATCGGTATTCAAACATTCTTACCTTGAATAATTGGAGTGTGAAGAGCTACGGCTTTCGGAGGATTGTGGACCCTTCATCTTTAACGAACCACCTCAAGAAAACGTCAACCAAAAAATTGCTTTAAGATCTCAAGAACCTTCTTAATATCCTTCTGTTCTATATCAATATAATTGAATAACACACTCTCGGCGAATTGAAATTAAGGTGTATTCTATCATTCTATCAGACTCTAATCCGATTCCTCCATTTGCTTGCCATGTTCGTTTAGCACAATGAAAATTACCCCTCTCTCTCTCTCTCTCAGTATCAGAATGTGTCAGTATCGCTCACAATCGTTGGGCCAAGCCGCTAGAAGCCAGAATTGGGCCTAGCCTAAATATATGGGTTACGTGTGTGAAGAGTACATGAGCCCAAAATATTTCATTCGTTAATCGAATGCATCAATCAATATTTTTTTTTATATATTAGCCTAGATATGTATTTTTTCATTCCTTAAAGGGCATTATTATCATTAAGCATTATATCAACTTTTTTTATTTTAGCTATTATATTTTTAGTTACGAATTTTCTATATAATTTTTCTATCTATAAATTTTTTTATCATCTTTTTAATTAATATAATTTTTCAATTAAAAGTTATAAGAGATATGTATTCGTCTCGTTTTCAATCAATTAAATAGCCTTTTCAAATTCATTTTTTTCTAATAATATAAATGTATATATAATTTGAATTAAATTAATCATTTATAGATATTTCAGTTAGATTATTTTATGTAAATATTTAATATTAAATATAATCATAAACTTTTCATCAACTAAGTTTTTTTTAATATCTTAAGAAATTTAAAATCGATGTCTATATTCATTGTTGATATAATAAAATTAATTTAAATTCTTTGACACGCAAGTATTTCCATAAGAATGTTGCGAGGTATGGCGATTTAACCTAATTTTCTTTCTAAATTAGGAAAGAGATTATCGAGGCCTCGTATCATCTCTAGGATGAGACTATTCTAAAACATCCTTACCTGATATAAATATTGGATTGTGGATTATTTCCTTTTCGTTTATATTTTACGTAGTTAGAAACCAAACGGAACCTTAGTTCTACCTTATACACTTAATTAGCAGAATACAATTGGGTCCAAAACCAACAATATTACGAAACCAACGAAATCTACTATATATATAAAAACAATAAGGTTTGGAGCCACCACATTGTGCCACATCATCTTTTGCCACATGTCGTTCCTAAAATGCGTCACATCAGATTTTAACACGTATCATCTCCTCATTAATTCATATAAATTATACAAATAAATTGGTAGTTTTGGAAACAAATCTTATAATATCATTCAATATTTTAGAAATAATCCAAATTGTAATTTTGGAAGTTTCTAGCATATCTACTATATATATATATATTAATTATTCTTTCCACCTCATATTCCACATGGCCACTTAATTAAAATTTATTTTTATTTCCCAAATTTAGATAATATCTTAATTTTTGGTAGGAGATAATATCTTAACTAAAAAATTTGAACTAATGGTTGGATTTTTTCCTTATAAGCCAATAAAATATATATGCTCAATCTCATCTCTACCATGTTTTCAAAATATATCTTTTTTTCTTTATTTTCTTCATATTTTATCTCATTCTTTTAAATTAAACCTATTTATCAAATATTGTCAAGGAAAATGAACAAATAATGTTTATTCTCAAATTTAAACTTAATAATCTATATTTTATCTATATTATTTTATTTAAAAAAATAATTTTTATACATATTACTGACAATAAATTACTTACAATAAATTTTATATTATATTTGTATTTATAAATATCTTTTTTATAGTGTATCTAAAACATATCGAGTCATAGTCGTGCAGGGCACGACGGGACAACTATTTTATTGAAAATTAATAAACAAAGTTGTTATGACAATGTGGAGCTCTTCCCCTATAAAATCTACACTACAATCTTTTTATCCTACTAGATTCGTGCCCCGTGCGAAGTATATCGAGGTAATTTTGTATAGAAATAATTTATAAGAGGTCATTTTATATAAGTGATATTATTGCATATAAATCAATTTGAGTAAAAAAAGGCTGAATTTTCTTTGTACATTAGTACATCATTCCTCTTCCACGGAAAATATTAACGGCCGAATACATACATAGACCCCTGAACTTACAACTTTTATTCGCTCAGACCCCCCAACTAAAAACCCTATTTTTTAACCCTCTAACTTTACACTTTTGTTCCACTAAGTCCTTTTTACCGAGGTGGCATAGCGCGTGATTGCTATCTCAAGTGATGAGCGAGTTACCTTTGTAATAGGTGGCTGACATGGCTTATAACTAAAATAAATAAATAGTTTTATCAAAAAATATATATATTATATCATAATCAAACCCTTTTATCTTCTTCTTCCTAATTTGTTTCTTCCTCTTGTTCTTGGCCGTCATTTTCGTTCTCAAAACCAAATTCCCACTTAAAAAAATTCCCTTTTGCAAATTAGCACAAATTCCCACTTTAAATAAAAATATGTCTACATATAAACTTCAGATCTGAAATAGCATCAGCCGGAATCCCCCGATTGAGTGGGCTTTGCTCCGGCGATGAAGGCGGCGAGACAAGCATCGGCAGTGCTGGACGATTTAGGGGACATTTGGAAACAAATCCGATTGTAAACTTGGGATGGATTTGGACCAAAAGTATGGGGTTTTAATATATTTTATGGTGGGTATCTTGAAATTGTGGTGGAGAAACCCCATTTGAACTGAGACATGAGGCTTGAAGCAACAATGGAGGGTCTAGGGTTTGTACGGGTATGGTTGATAGGTTTTGTTTGAGAATTTGTAAGGGGTCGAAACTTGCAGAATCCAAAAAGGAAAACAAAGTAAGAGGAGAAATCAATTCCGAAAGAGAGATTTTAGTTACAATATAAGCTAATATGGGGGATTGATTTTGATTGTTCACGGCTGATTTGGGTTATTTCGGTTGAAGAACAACTACAGGGTCTCAAGAAGGGGAAAGGGGTTTTTATTTTGTAGAGAGAGCGTTTTTCTAAAATTTATCAACTTAAAATTAGCCAGAAACAAGATATCTAGTGTTTTTGTTTTAGGTTAGTTGATTTACTGATTTTGTTGTAAATTTGTTTTTTTATTGTAAATTTGATTTATTGAATCAACCTTAATTTTCTATGTAAATTTATTTTTTTTTTGTTTTTTTTCTTTTAGAGTAAATTCTAAGAAGTACTAGACATAAGTAGTATTTTTTTATTAAAAAAGGGCTTATTTGGCAAAAATTACGGGGCTTATGTGGCAAAAATTTAATAAGTTTGGAATATGTGGCGCTTACATGGCAATTTTTTAAGCCAAATCAGCGCGGGTCACTTTCACGAAAATGAGGAGTATCTTATTGAACAAAATCTTTATACTATAGGTGTCTAAAAGTAGGTTTTTAAGTATAGGGGTCTGAGCGAACAAAAATTTCAAGTTCAGGGGTCCGTGGATGTATTCGGCCAAATATTAACATGGGAAAAAAATGAGACACATACATCAGGTAAGTTTAGGTAAGTTTATTTGTACAAACAAATGAATGACAACTTTTTTTAAACTTCTAATGTAGTACAACTGTTTATATAAATAAATAACATAAAGGTCAAAGGATGCAATTTTGAAATTTGAGTACTTATCCATATGGGTGTTAACATAAAGGTCAAAGGATGCAATTTTGAAATTTGAGTACTTATCCATATGGGTGTTAAGTATGTAGAGAGTGTACATAGAAAGCTAAGAAAATAGAAGAGCAGCTTCCCAGAAGTCTTCTTATGAATACGATTTGAATTCTAACTTATATAAAAATGGAGAGTTTTATCACCTACAGGCTACGCCAAGCAAGCGTAGACTCGAGGAGAGTCCAACAACACATCTAAACCTGCAAGCCACCAATTTGAATGAGATAACATGTAAACTCTTTAAGATGAGATAACATGTAAACTCTATCATCCAATATGTACATCTGGGAAGTAGAAAACACGAAAGGATACGTACTTGTATACCTCAACATGGCAGATGGCGGGACGACAACGAGATCGTCGGGAAACGAAAAAGAAGGATGACTGCAAAGCGCAAATAGATCGAAGTTAAACATAATTTTATATGCATTACATTTTATGGCTATCGGATTGGTAAGAATTATAGTTATCTTATTGTTTTTCATCCAAGTAATTATATTTCTCCCCTATTTTAGATTTTAAAGTCCTCTAGGACCAGTATTATCTTCCATGCTAGGGTTGGAAGTAGTTACAGGAAGTAACCCAATTTGGAAATGTAAGCTTAATAATCAAAGAAACATAAAACGGTAAGATAGCTCTAAGCCGCATTTAATGAAAAGATAATGGCCAAATATGCACTATTCAACTATACAACTTTCGAACAATTTAGAAAGCTTGATTTAAAAAAAACATGGATATTTAACAAACAAAAATCTATGATTATCTTTTTGATATATGATCAATTGGTATGATTTCACATTTATATGCAGGATAGAGTAACAGAGCCGACAACTTTAGTAGATTTTGAAGCTGAATACCCATTGCCCCCTCTCTTAAAGGATTTAAATAAAAAGAAAAAAAGGGTGAAACGGAATTGTTAAGCCCAGACTAACCTTACCAACATATTTTAAATGAACATGTATATTCAAGGGGGAATGGAAAGAAAAACGAAGCATGATAATGAAATGAAATCAACACCCAAACTGCCCAATTACCTAACAAATAAACCCTAACTGCCAAACTACCCAATTACCTAACAAATAAACCCTAAATATGAAGATAGACAATTCAAAGGAAGGCATGAACAGAGATGAAAGCTTTTAGATTCAAGCAATATACATGAATTCGGTGGTACAAAATCGAAAAAGCGGTAGAAAACCTACACAACACAACAAGACCTAAGAACCGAATGACCCGAGAACACAAATAAACCGAATTCTACCCGATTCTCGTGTAGAAGAGGCTGCATAACTCACCTAAACACGAACTTGAACCGGCAGAGACAGGCTGGAATTGCAAAGGGCAAGGCGGGAGCAGAGAATTATACAACAAAGAAGGAGGAGTTCGCGAGATACGATGGTAGAAGGAGAACGAGAGAGATAGAGAAGGGCAAGGCAGAGCGGAGCGGAAGAGTACTTGACGGCAGAAGCTAGGTTAATAAAAACTAACGAAGGAAAGCGTAAAAAGTGAAAGGAAATTTTGGGTTAATTATGACCGGACGATAGTGTGACTAAATACCGAACGGTGGAGATGGATAGTTGGATACTGTTCACTTTTTTTAACAGCCTTTTAGGGGTGTAGTGATTTTACAAGGACTATCTATCCTATGAGCATTCGAGGAATGGAATCAAAATTCCTTCTTTTTTGAATTAATAGATAGAGATTCTAAATGCTTTCAAAAGCAGTTCAAGATTGACCACAACAGTAGAGCAAAATAAACAGCAAGACAAATGTAAGAATAGCAACAAATCAAATCAAAGAGCAAGCTCACAAGACCAGCTTTATTTTTCCACACTTGTAACTTGTACCTTCTCCATGGCCTTTAGGAAGAGTTGTCGTTTGTCCTTCCTTTGCTGCGAAGCATCTCCGAGAAGCCGCCTCTCATAATCCGCCTGAACCTTGTGTCGTCGGCTGAAACGGGTGTCGGTTGTTGTTGTTGTTGTTGTTGTTGTTGTTGAGGTGGAACTGGGCTTGGGCGCTCACTCAGTAGCAGCTCTTCAGGAGGTTGTTCGGCAGCAGCTTCTTTCTTCCCCAGCAGCCCACCTTCACTGAAGATACTGCTAACCGAAGAAGCAATCCCTAGGTGAGCACTCATGCCCATCACCTTACTGATGGTCTCCATAGTACCTCCTGATCTTTCCTTCAATATAATCTCCAGGGCCTCTTTGTGAGCTGGATCAAGTGCGTCCTGGTCTTTTAGAAGGTTTTGGATAGCCGGTAGAAGAAAGTCCCGAACACTGGTGCCAGAAATGTCTGAAGGATTATTAAGAGATTTGTAAGCATAATGCACGCGACCGAATCTTGATTGGAAATTATTACCCTAAATTGAAAAGGATGAACCCCATGAAAAAATTTTAAAGGAAAAAAACTTCAGATCAATAAATTTAGAGAATTTTCTCAAACTGGTATTTTTATCATGGGCCCACAAGGCATTGGTTCGAAAAATCATTTCATAATACAAGATGATAAGAGAAGTAAACATACTGAAACATATAGCTGGCTTCCGCCAGTTGCGCGAGTATAATAAGAATCTAATGTGACCCAAAAAGATCCAAGGTGACAGCCAGAAGCAACAGTGACGAGTCATACACAGAAGTTTCAAACATCAAGACAACCAGATGAGATTCGGTAATTTATGCAACAAAAATGAGTTTTCAAACTACAGCCAGAAGCAAAAAGGACTCAGTCCAAGCTCCCATAATTTGAGGAAATCTAGGAGAGTTGGTGATAACGATAGCGAATGCATAGCATGATATTTCCAAAATTAGTATACACTTCTAGTATAATGCTAATAAAGATGTTTAGAAATATAATTTGGATTAAGGAGACAGACCAGAAGCATCAAGTGCACGAATCGCTTCACAGAACGCATTAGCTCTCTCACGGCGACGCGCAAGGTCAGCTGAAGGCTTGGGTGATCCTGTCAGATTGAAAATCTTGGACAGCAGATGTATAAAATTCATGTCAAGGACTCGAAAAGAAAATAGAGGTGGCAGGGGTAATTTCAGAGAAAACAAAAAGCACAAGCAATTCCTTAGAGACAATAGCTAGGATATAATCTCTGAGTTTGTCTGTTGTATGTGGCACAGCAACAACTAATGCACGCACAACAGCAACGGTAGCTTCATGTGACCCATCTTCTAGAAAAGCATCCATTTGTACCCGTATTTTGTCAACTATCTGAAAGAACCAAGTTTACTAAGCGAGAAAAATCATAATTAACAAAGTATATATGATATATTAATGTGCAAAAGATTATACCGAGTCATTTTTATAATGCTGAGCTACTGATCCAAATGCATCTATACTGGCATACTTAACATTCATGTTTGGGTCAGAACCAAGGGTGACAAGGGCTGGTAGAACTTGTGTTGAAGCCATTTTGACATCAATATATGGAACCTATTTCATGAGACATTAAGATAAGTATGACAAACAAGGAAAGGCAGGAATGGAAAGTAAGGAAATGTTCATCACTTACCATTACTTTTAACAGATTTGCTGCTCTAACTTTCATATTTACACTGGAACTAACAACCATCTCCCACTGTATATTAAAAATCAACTTGTGATGCTCTGTGAATGTGCTGCAGAATAGATATTGCATGTTAAATAATATACATAAAGCAAATGAGATAGAAAACGTGGTTGTGAACAAGTACAAACCAGAGGAAGCGAACAGCATCTACTATATCAGAATCACTCATCCAGGACTCTGTTGAGGTAGTTTGAACCAGCAGTTTTCTCAAGTATTCTGCCAACTGTTCATGCTTGGTGGGAGCACCTAATATACCAGCCAAGAGAACTGGCATAACGCACAAGGTAGCAAGCCTCTCTGCCAAACTGCCTTTTGGCATTAATCCTGCATATTGACCAATAAAAGTTACTACACAAATCAGTAGGCAACTAGATTTCAAATATTACATAAGATATCCACATGCACACACACACAGACTGATAGAACCCACTCAAGCAAGGATCTTGCTTGAGGGAACCACTCTAGGTAAGAATCTCACCAAAGAGGAATTTTGCCAAGAAACTCATTTGACGGCCCTTTTCATTAATTGATTGAAAATATGACAATTACAACTGAACTAGAGCAAGACTTAAATACATGATATTAGTAATGGCCGACTGCACTAAGTCCACTAACAATTCTACTAAGTCAGAAACTGACTCAAGAAAATAGGAAACAGAATTGACTAATTCTCCTAACTAGAAAATAGGAACTAACACCCTTAATTGTCAAACGACCCTAACAATTAACAGGAATGAAATATAAATGAGTGGAACGAAACATGAAATAAAATGGAATGAAATAACCTAAACTAGGATCCTATCACAGACCTTTGATTTTTGGTTGAATTGTAGAAGGAAGAAAGGTTAAACTAGTGTCATCACCAACGGATACCAAGAATACTGGCAGCATTATATGTGTCAGGTAACAGTCTCCATACTGTTTAGATACAGCCAGCAAAAACTGCATGACCATAATTAATATTATCAACAACAAGGACATATTATGTTCATGTATATCTAGGATCCTTTAGTCTTCCAAGTATAGAATTTATGTACAAAACCTTTGTTATACGGTTTCTTATGCTATCTTCTTTTCGAGGTAAGCAGCAGGCCAGCTGAATCAAGCCTGGAAAGCATTCTGTGTGCATCCATTCAAATGCACCCCACCCCACATGGCCCCTAAAACACATTAAATCACCTTGCCTTAACTTTAAAGTGCATAATATGAGAAAGTAGTTCTGATAAGAAGAGGGAAATAAAAAGAAACTAAATCTTACCCGGCATAAAGTTGGAGGAGGGATGTGGACAATAATGTTCCTTCTGATTCTGAATCACGAGGGAAAGGACACGTCTCAATTGCCTTCTGGTAGATATATGGAACCAGCTCTATGAGCATCCGGACCAAAACATCTATATTCCAACGTTCACGTTCACCCAAAATTCGGAGGTTTGACTCGATAGAACCTTCAATTCCAGAAAGAGGTGGGCATCGCTGAAAATAATGCAAAAAGTCATCACCATCATGTTTCATCATAAATCTTTATGAAAAAGGGACTTTTTACTACAGAACAAGCACAAACCTGAACTAAGCCTAAAATATGTGAGAGTAGAGCTAGCAAAATATGGTCCAATTTGTTTCCCCATTTTATTATAGCAGGAACTATGTCATTGAGAGTAGTGTCTACAACAACGCCAGCAGGATCGCACACCAATTGGAACATCAGCTCCTCGACCTACAAAAAATACATATATACACATTGGAAGGACAAAAATATATTACTATACACACTTCAATTCTAGATATCCTACAACTAGGGGACAACCTCCACTCTCTAGACCATGTTTTATCAACCTGCTCTAGAGCTTACATGGTGGCTAATCTGTCAAGTCAGATATCTTCTCCATCATGGCCTTGATTCTATAGTGAAGCTGACCTTGAAATATTTCTCTGTATTTGGAAAGAGTGGAAGCAGCAATGCCAAATTATGAGCAGCAGCTTCACGGACAACAGTTGCAGAATCTTCTACCAATTGTTGAACAATAGACAAGATGAGTGAATCACGTATTTCAGGATTAACATACTGTGCAAGTTCTCCACAGGATTGAGCAACAAGCAGCCTGCGCTCCTCGTACACGTGATTGATCTGCAAGGAATGGTATGAAACATATGGGCATCTTTGATCCCATATACAAGATTGAAGATTATAAGCAACAAGGTCGCAAGATTGAGATCCAAACTTACCTGTTCCCAACATTGAGGAAGCAATTCTGTTTCTGTTCTCATCTCACCCACATTTTTAGCAAGACTAACACAAGCCTGACATAGAAAGGTATAGTCCAGAACTCAGAAATGCATAGAAAAGAATCATCAGATTGAGCATGGCAATGAAAGGTGAAACTTACATCCATAATGATCCGTCTTTGCTGTTCATCAGGACGCTTAATCAAATTAAACAAAGTATGGGTCAAAGAATCGCGGGTATTGCTATCTGGATGGTGTTCAATAGCACACATTATCAGTGGCAGAAGCTCCTATAGACAAACAAAAGCACATGATAAAGAATTTTCTCTATGCTCAACAAGTGCAAATTTAAAATATTAGGAAGCAAACCTCTCGATGATTAATCAAAACAAAAGGTACAATCTTAGGCAGTGCATCTGCAAGGATCTGAATGGTCTCCAAACCCTGTGAACATATGTGCCCCTTTTCAGCAAACAGTTCAAAAATTCTGTCGCATGAAAATTAAAAATTAAAAATAAAAACTTAGCATAGTCTCATTTGCAAAGTGCAGATAACTTGCCATCTTTACAGAAGCAGCTGGTGAAATATGATCTGTTTTAAGATGTGTATTCGGCAATTCCTCAGTGAGAATGGAAACATCTTTAGCCAGTTGAGTAGAGTTATCATCATTCAGAATTTTGAAGAGTGCTGCATGCAAATCTTTCCGCGGCTCATCTATCTGAACTGCAAGTTCCTGCAAGGCTTCATTATCAACTGGATCCAGTACAGATGTTTGACTTTCAAGAACGTCAGCAGCTCCATCTTCCCTAGGTGCAAACTCCAAGATTGCACTTGAACCATCCATATTGTGAGTAATAGTATCTTGTATTAACATTTCAGTTTTTAAGTGTGGTGAGGTTATCTCTTCCTTGTTGTTCTCTAAAGCTTGCAGCTCCATGTGATCAATTTCATTACCTAATGATTCCCTTTTAGATAGAGAGCCTTCCAGATGCGTCTGAAGTGAGGTGATTTCAGATCTGCATTCATTAATCTCCTGTCTTTGAGCCTCCGATAACTTCTTCATCTTTCTTAACTGAAAAACATAACCATGTCAGTACAAAAGGCTCAAGGAATAGAAAACAGCAATTCTAGCAACACAACATAAGTAAGTAGTACTTGGATCTCCTTGTCTTTTAAATCCTTCTGCAGGCTTTCTAGGGATTTACTTAGAGCTGTTATTTGACCATCAGCTAGTTCTGTGTTCTTTACCAAAATTTCTTTAGAATGATTGAGCTTCTCATTTTCCTTGGACAAGATCTCAATCTCTTTAAGCATGGAAATTTTCTCCTGCAGAGAGGATATTAATCCGATAAGCATATTTTCATAACTTGAGTTTGTAATCAAGAGATATGAATTAGAGTATGTCAACAAGACAGCTTGATGCAATCATGCCATTGCAGTTGTTGGACAAAACTGTTGATCCTCAATCACAATGGAAAATTAGCACCAGAACTTTGTAGACATCAAATGGTACATAAATGTGTTTATACCTCAGCAGCCTGTTCAGTGGAAGAAAGGTATTGATAATAATAGTGGCGTATGGCATCGGATACAGATGCAGGTGAATTTGGCCAAATATCCAGATTCTGGTCACCCACCTACAGTATTCACAGATATATCCAAGCTAATAACAACATCAACATCATCGCCCAGTAGAGTCCCGCTCAAGCGGGATCTGGGGGTCAAGATGGGGGCATCCGTAACCTGAACATGTCAGGAGGATACACCCAATAGGCCGAAGGAAAACTGAAATTCAGCTATGTGACAATAATAACTAAATTTAGTTAAAATGCACCAAAATTTATATAGGGGCAATATCCATCTCAAAGGCACTATATATCCAAGCTAATAAAGGGATAATAAATTTGAAGCAGTTGTTTGAAAACCAAAACCAGGAAGCCCTTCTTAGTTCCACAGATCCAGAAACATAGCATCATTATCTAAACATAGGTCAGCGCCTTAATTCCACAGATCCCTCAGGCTCAAATGACAAATGGCCAAAAAACATAGCATCAGTACAGTGTCTGCAATTCACTAGTTTTTGTCTAATTCTTGAAGTATTTCATTTATTTTATACTCATGGATCATCTAATCTTAATCTTACAACCAAAGAAGCTAGCATGCAATAATACTACATACAAGCCAAGTCTATAAAATCATAGCACAATGGATAATTGATGGATTAGTTGATGGATCCAAAAGTCAAAGATTAAAAAAAGAAAAAAGAAAAAAAAGAAACACCATGGTTTGCAACATCACTTCTCAGCAGTTATGGATCAGATGTATATCAAACCCAAATTAAAACCACAACATATGCTCATATTTTACCTATGATCTAAAGAGAATAGCACATTTTAAAACGGTATTTTAGAAATGAATCTCGGGCCCAAAACCAGTAACAGCAGAAATAGCAGAGTTTTGAGAATTATTTACAAGAGCCTTAATTTATGCATTACCTCTTCATAAAATGTCATTGTGGTAAGACGATACCCAGCCAAAAGTAGATATTCTTTCACAGCGCAATTTAGATCTTTCCTTTCATTGTCTAAGAGGACCCAAAGTAGAGAGTGCATTGTTTTTTGATTGACCCTTCAGATCAGCTGTGTGATTTAACGAAACATCTCCATTTTCTCCTGGTAGAGTCAATATATTCAGTTATATGGGAGTAGCAAATATGTGAGGACGAGAAACAAGAACATGCTATGATGACATCCTATTTAAACATCTTATTGCCGTTTTGGGAAAAAATGCAAATATCTCCTTCTTAATACTTTCATCCATGCAAATGTTTCAACTTGACAAAACACAGAAGACTGAGCACATTAATCAACAGCCAATTTTCTTTTTTAGCGTAGGCCTCATTTTCTTGCTTTAGCTATTCTTCATAACAACCTTCCTCGTGCATGGCTATGTACAACTTATTTCCCTTCCCAGACCCTTGTTTTGCAGGATATCGTTCAGCAGAATATGCTTGAGTAGGATCTTATTGTTGCACACTACACAGATATCATCCATAAATTTAAATATGTAAAATAATTAACTACACAAAACAGATTTTATAATAAAAATAACTCCCTTCGTTCTGGAAAAAAAAAAATTTAGCCATATGCACAATTTTTAAGAAATGTACAAACTAGACTAAAATACCTTTCATGATTTATATTTCATTATATTTTTTTTTAATGGAATGTACAACTTTTTACATAGAATAATACAAAATTATAACTTTTCACATATATAAATAGTAACAATTTATTTCTTTCAGTAAATGAGCCCCTAATTAAATAAGTGTAAAATGGAAATAATATGGCCAAGATAGCTTAAAAGGCTAAAATGACAATTATTTCAGAACGGAGGGAGTATAATAGAGCATACCATTGATTTCACCAATAGGACGTTCAGACTTCTGCAACTCAGCCTTCAATCTCGATACATCTTCTTGAGCTAGGCGAAGTTCATAATCACTGATTGCTAATTTTTCTTGCAATGCTTCTTTCTCTTCTAACAATGTCTGAGGATCAGCAACTGGTTAGGCAAATCAAAAGACCATCAGGGTTATCCAGAACAAGGACAAAAGAAATCAGAACTAGTAAATACGAGCATACATAATTACATACTCAGAACTACATACATAACAACCCAGTGTAATCCCGCTCTGAGCAGGGTCTGGGAGGTCAAGATGTATGCACCCTTCCGGAGAAACTTGAGAGGATCTTTCTGAAAGACCCAGAGATGACAAGAAAACTGAAATTCAGTTAAGTGACAAAAACAAATAAATTTAGTTCAAATGCACCATAAATTGATATACGGGCTATATATCTCTCGGAGGCACTGTATAAATACATCCAAAGAGCCATAGCCAAGCCCCATATATACATGTATATATCTCACAGGGTAATTCTGTACAAAAAAATTTAATTTTAATATGACCCATTAGGAATTAATAATTATTAGATATGGTTTAGCACAGAGCTATATCAAAATATCAATGTCAGCAAATGAAGAAAATACAAACCGAGTAGAAAAAGGAAAAAGAATGCGAGGTGGTCTCAATTGGTCATCATGGGTTAACGGATGAAAGCATACATACGGGTCGCAAAGGGTTAGTAACTAAAGTTATTTCATTGGATATATGATCGTACGAGGCAGGGTCTGGAGAGCCAAGATGTATGCACCCTTGCCCCAACCAAAATCGGGAGGGTGTGTCTAGAAGGCCCAAGACAAAGGGAAAGGCTAAAGGGAACAGAAAAGAATGTAAAAGGAACATAAAAACACAAGAAACAAAGAGAAGGAAGATAAGGAAAAAGACTAAGGCTCTCCCATACTACCTGTCTACCTAGTCCCCTGTCGCGCCTCCACCGTATATATGTAAGTCATCTTGAAAAACTCAAATCTGTCAACTACATATATTTAAACATCTTGAAAAACCCAGGCATTTTTTTTCTTTTCAGAATTACATGTATGAGACATATCTACCCTGCATCCATGTATGTTATGTGTTCAAGATAGGAACATGTGGCTCTTGAGCAATGCTTTTGCAACCTAGTTGTACACTTTCAATCTGAATCCAGAAGAGTTAATCCGGTGCAAGCTAATCTGTTGGGCTCTGTAGTTTATTAAAATAGTCAATCCAACTGCCAATCGGTTATCGAAATGAATACTTGTTATGTCCAGTTAGTACAAATTGCAGACACTTTGCACTCACTCTTAGCTACTTAAACAATGTGTCTTACATGAGTTGTGTGAAAGGATGAGGAGAGTGCAGTGGCTATATTTGTCCTCCATCCGGTTGATAAAGTAAAAAATAAAATGAAAGATGTAAAATATATTTGTCTTATCCCTATAACTTTTCTTCTAATGCTTTGTTTCCAATTCAACATAAATCTTCAACTGTCAAATCCACATTTAACCACTCAATCTCCGCAAATATGAACTATTTAGAAGTCCTTGTTTCCAGTGAAGTACAGTTCATTCTATAGCAACATTTTCACACAGACGCCACTTAAATACTTATGGCTCAGTAGTCATCTCAAATCTAGTATCGTATCAACACGATATAGGAATGATTGGAAACAGTTCACAAACAGTCATGCAGAATAACATCTAGATCTGAACCATCATGCTTAAACCCGCTAAAGATCACATAGCACATCACAAAGGAGATTGTAAGGATCAATCGAATCGCTTGCAATGATGACCTACAACTAGCAGAGAGAGAGAGAGACGCAGACCTTTGAGAGAATTGAACCGAGATATCTGTTCGGGAGGGAATTGAGAAGGATCAGAGAAGAGCTCCTTAAGCCTGATAGCCTGGGCATCTCGGCCATCGTCTAGGAGCTCGTGGAGCAGCTCGAATGCTGTCAATAGGTAGTTCTCTTCTAGTAAGAAGTTGACCACACAATTGCACAGAGAAGATCTCTCCACATCCATCCCGTCTCACCTAACAAATCGAATGAGTCATTGAAAAATGAAGAACTCTTCGAGCCTGCTCTCTATCTTTACCCACTCTTATCTATCGATCAAACTATCAGCCGAGGACATGGAAGCTCGATCAATCGGTGAATCTGAGTGATCTCGACTAACCGAACGGGGATGTGAATTATATACAAGCTTCTTCAGGTTTGCCGTTCGAGGGGACTACAAAAATTGAGGGCCGTAATTTTAGATGAAATTGGAGCCGTAGCTAAATTTAGTTTGTGTGTTATAAATTAAGGAGAATAAAGAGAATAGAGAGAAAAGGGAGAGACCAGAGATGTCTTATTAGGTCATCCATAGGGTTTTTATATAGGGAGAGTATAAGATTAAATCTAGGGTTTTCATATATACATCTAAATAATATATTATTATAACACTCCTCCTTAGATGTACATCACTAACTGTCTCGTTAAAAACCTTGTCTGGAAAATCTAATGGGACAAAACCAAGACTAAGGGAAAAAGAGTGCACTTATGATTCTTCTCTCAACTTGAAATATATCCTCCTTCTTGAATGAATTGAGCATCCATCATGTCTTTGAGTTGAATCTTGTAACTTGAGAACGCTTGATGATAGATACTTTGGTTGATCAATCTACGCCTTCATACATCACCGTTGGCTCCTTTCAACTTGATTTGATGGATGGATAAAAACTCCATTCCTTCACATATCTCGAACTTCGGGCCGAGATTGTCTCATTAGAGACCTTATATGATGAACTGCCTCATTAAAAACCTTGTTTGGAAAAACCCAGTGGGATATAAACCAAAACCAAGGGAAAAGAGTACAGTCGCATAATAATGCTCCCCCTCAGTTAAACACAAAATCTTTATGCAATAAATATATGCCATCACTGAATTTTGTAGAAGATTGGTACTTCTAGACCAATAATCTTTATTTTATGTTTAGAGAGACAATAACTCATTGTCACGTAAAATGACATTATTGAGGTAATGAAGAAAAGTACAGTAATGCACATAATGTACTGAGATATGGTACTTCAAGACATAATATCTCTTTCATTTTCTGATCAGGGGAAAAAGGCGATCCTTTTCCACACTTAGCACCTTAGTACTATTGGTGCACTTAATGAATGTGCTATCATCAAATTCAACGAGTCTTTTATTCCATTTGTATGCTCGAGCTGCAAGCCGAGACATTACTTGATATTCCTAAGTCCTTTATTTCAAATTCTCTTTTCAAATAATCATCTTCTATCAGGATCTCTTCTGGAGTCCCAATAATATTGAAATCATCAATATAAACAACAATGATTACATATCCCAAATATGTTGTTTTATGAACAAACAAGGACCTATTTTGATCTCTGACAAATCCTTGCCTTTGTAATGTGGTTTTGATTTTTTCAATCCATATAGCGATCTTCTAAGTTTAATGGAATAAATGTCATGTGGTTTTGATTCAAATGCTTCGGGCATTTTCAATCCTTCTGGGATTTTCATGTATATGTTGGTACCTAATGACTCATATAGGTATGTTGTTACCACATCCACGAGTTGCATTTTCAAACGCTCAACAAGGTTAAAGCAACAAGGAACCTGAGTATCGTTGCATCAACTACTAGTGAATATATTTCCATGTAATCCACTCTAGGTTTTTGCGAGAACCCTTTTGCAACCAGTTATAACAGACTAGTTTTGCAATTTTTGGTGTTGGAACTACAGGCCCAAAAACACCTAGTTTGTTTAACGAATCCAATTCTGCTTTCCAGCTTTTCCAACCATTTCGAAGTTGACATTCCTCCATTGTTTGGGGATTATTGTCATCTTCTCCAATGACTTTTACGATAACTGAATAAGTAAAGATATCTTCTCGATACCTTATACCGATACTTACATAATTAATCGACATTTCTAAATTGTCGCTCATACCATTTTATTTACTTTTAGAGTCTTTAGATAGAATTTCTTCAGGAGTTCTATCTTCATGTTTATTTTCAGTCGATATATCATCCTTTTGGGATGTAACTGGCTCTTTCCTCTTCTGGGGAAAGTATCCTTAAATCCGAAAATGTCTCTCATGCTTCAAGCATGCTTATGTGTTGGGTTGGAGTTGCTTCTGGAATCTCCAAATGAGCTGGCGCATTTTCTGTTGGTGTTTGTGACTTAATCACTTTCATGTTTGGTAAACATCATGAAGTTATACAATCCCCTAAACTTCCGGTTTAGTTATACAATTCGCTAAACTTCTGGTTTAGCTTTCTTTGGATAATAAATTGCATCCCATGCAATCTCTTAACTTTTAGTCTCAGTTATCTTCTCCCCCTAAAGTTGGGATTTTCACCTCGCCAAAGTGTTAATCTTAATACCGAGCAATATATTGATCACCGCTTATAAGCTCTAGGTATTTTATAAACGATAAGGACCCAAACCCTTCGTCTAATCCCAACATTCATTGGGTGCATCACTTAAGAATCATTCAGGGAGGTGAAGGACATATAAAGCATTTAATCTCTTCTAGAGACAAGCTTCTATTAGGAAAATTTTCTATAAGCAGTCGGTCCAAGTCGAATTTAATTATCGATATTCACATTTCATGATCCTATTTAACCAACGACTCATCCTAGTCGTGTATTTCATGTATAGCATTTGCCTAGCTATCAATTATGACCGCATTATTGACAACTCTACTAGGTCGTTTTGTGAATGTGTGTGAGAGCTACTCAATGCTGAACCACTACACTAATTTATTTTCATCCCCCTCCTCTTACAATGGAACCAATGGGTTGAGGCATCTTTCAACATTATATGATTAATCCACAATGGTTCACATGTTGATGTAATATGTCCTCTTATATCACTTGAACTTAGTCAAGGAGCATATGATACTTTGTATTTACTTGCATATTATGATGGCTTTGCTACTAACTTGCCAAGATCACAAGCCTTTCAAGGTCACTCTTAGGAAGAGACTTCAAGTCTCAAGATCTTTCGATCCCATACCAATCATGCGCATTATTATTTCACTTGAGTGACCAAGTTAATCATGCCACAAATATAACTTATCATTAACTAACTTCTAGTTAGTGAGATTACATTATTCAATGGGAAATACTCTTCTAGAGTCATCATAATCTTCACACCAAAATTTGCGCATGACTTGTGAAAACTTCTGGTTTTCAAATACTATATGGTGTGACACCATTGAAAAATGTCGGTGATCCATACTTATGTTTGGGAGCTCATCAACTCAAATCAGATAAATCATTATCTTGATTTTTAACATTAGATGCCTCAAAATGGGTGCATTCAGAATTTTTAATATAGACTAGACCGATCTCCACACTTATACTCATAAGGTGTGGTTCTTGTACAACTAGTACAAGAGTGATGATCAATTATGTCATTTATGGGATATCCCTTATCTTAGATGTTCTTTTGGACATCAAATTAACCCACGACGTCCTAGGTATAAGTCATAACCATGACTAACGGCCGCATGCGTAATATACCGTAACCTCTTTCACACTCTCTTCCAGAGGAGGCATGCTTCTGGCATGCAAGAGGTTGGTCAAACATGACCTTGAACTTCTAGTTCATGCTAGGTAGGTGGTCATGTCATTTAGACATAGTTCTGAATATTGTAACGACCCACATTCCTTGTACTACTTCTAGAGTACATGCCACATTTCTTGTACTACATCTAGAGTACATGGTTTGGTATAAGATCTCTTAACTCTCCAAGAGTTTATAACGATCTCTTCTTGTCAAAATTCGATTCTTCAAGCTCGAATGAGTTGATAATATGATACGTTCATTATAACTTAGCACATGTCTGTTGGAACTTCAAGTGCTTCATGGATCTCCCAAACATCTCATCTGTCAACTTCAAGTGACAATGTAATTTTATTTCTTGAACCATTTATCATCCACTTTGGGAGATGATATGTTCATATAGTTCCACTAATAAATTCTTCTCATCATACTACAAGAAGTAATTATGTATGTAAATCCACTTCTAGGGATATTACTCTTATGTATAAAAGCATCTACTTCAAGAGATGATCATTTTCACATAAATTTTATCATCTTCTTCAGGAAGTGATATTTATCATTAGTCACTTTAGGGGGTAATGAGATTTATTATTTCATCTCTTCGGGGATGATTTCAAATTTGTCTCTGCTGGGACATACTAGCATCCGTTTCAAGAGATGACAAGTTTTAACTTTAAGAACAAATAAAAAAATGTATACCAGTAATAACATAAATAATTAAATTGAAAAATATAAATAAATAAATAAAGTATTATAAAATATTGTCAATTTCTAGTGACAAGAGATTGTATACGAGGTCTTCTAGACTTCTTTCCATCATATACTTCAGGATGTGATTATTCATAAGATCTTTCAATCATATGCTTCAGGATGTGATTTTAATGAGACCTTTTAGTCACATAATTTAGGATGTGATATCCATGTGGGTATTTTATTATCTACTTCAAGAGATAATATTGTCATATGAACTTTATCGTCTACTTCTGGAGATGATATTTTTCTTTTCAATTTGTACATGAATCATGTCATTTACTTCAAGAGGCAACTTTAGTATCACTACTCACTCCAAAGAGTAGGAACTTTTATCATATTTATCCACTTCTGGGGATTGATTCAATTGTTTCATCCACTTCGCGGGATGTATATGCATCCACTTTAGGTGATGACAAATTTTCTTTTAACTTAAAAAATAATAATAATAGTGTACATAAATAATTACAGAAATAATTAAATTGAGAGACATAATTTAATAAATTAAACAAACAACACATTGTCAACTTCTGGTGACAAGAATTAATCAAAAAATCTCTCAAACCTTTCAGTCACATACTTCAGGATGTGATATATATAGGTTGTTTATTTTCTACTCCAAGAGATTATATTTTTCATATGAGCAAACTTTATCATCTACTTCAGAAGATGAAAATTTTCTTCTATTTCAGTTTTCGAATGAATTGTGTCATCTTCTTCAGGAGATGACTTTAGTTTCAACAATCACTTCAAGGAGTAGAAACTTTTATTCTTTCATCACTTTATGGAACGAGAATTATCACTTTAGGGTTAAAAATAAAATTGTTTCATTCACTTCAAGGAATGAGAAATATCACACCAATGATAAATAAGTTATTTCATTCACTTCAGGGAATGGGGATTATCACTTCAGGGATAATCTTGTTTTGTACATTCAATCAACTCTTCAAGAGGAAGTAATATAACATAATTAAGTATATGAAACTAATAAATAAATAAACAATATAAGAATAATACAATAAAGAAAATAATTCATTCTCTTCAGGGAATGAAATTTATCACTTTGGGATAATTTTATTTGTAAATTCAACTCTTCAGGAGGATATAATTATCGATTCATGGATAATTTTACTTGTAAATTCAACTCTTCAAGAGGAAATAATTATCGCTTCAGGGATAATTTCATTTGTAATTCAACTTTTCCAGAGGAAATAATTATCGCTTCAAGGATAATACAATGATGTTGCAATCACTTCAGGGAATGGAAATAATCACTTCAGGTATTATATATCGATATTTCATTCACTTCAGGGAATGAAGATTATGAAAAACTATCACTTCAGGGATAGTATTATCTTTGTATATTAAAACTCTTCAGGAGATGAATAAATAATTATCACTTTAGTGATAATATGATTATTGTGTATCTCTTCTGGAGATAAAAAACGATTTTAATTTGTCGCTCCAGGGACAAATTTATTGGTGAATACACCCACTTCAAGAGATGTATCATATACGATTTAATCTGTCGCTCCAAGGACAAATTTATTTACAAATACACCTTTTATATAATATAAACACTAGAAGAATCACAATAACAAACAGTTGCTTTATGATATATAAACGTACTAAGTAGCCAATGTATATAATTTACCCTACATCATATATGTAATTATATATACTATACTCTTTAAGTATGATGAATGTATTCATCATATTGCAAGCACAATCAATTAATATAAATGTGCAAAGCAACTAAGAATGATATATACATAAAATCATATATACCGTAAGTGCATATGGGTAAATAAAGTGGAAAAAAAAAACGATCGTTAACTACTTCTTCAAAATCAAGAATTGAGTACATAATTAGCATGTTGCAAGTATTTAATAATAATCAATGAGGTTTATGAATTCACGATTACAAGTCACGTATTGATGTATAACTCCCCGTTAAAAAAGTTATAGGAATTGAGTACATAAAAAAAACTACAACTAGTGTTATTCCTGTACCTTATACAGGTTTAATATAAAAATTATCTTATAAAATTATTTTCGACTTGTTTTAAAAAAAATTCTCAAACACATTTTTCACAACTAAATTACACTTTTTTAGTCTTATTCATGTAACTTGTATGAATTTAATATATAAATTATTTTCGACTTGTTCTTAAAAAAAATTACAAACACATTTTCACAAATCATACTTCTTTTAGTAAGAATTACAAAATATTAATTTGTTAGTTGGTGATGGTTTTTGGGACAGTGGAAAAAATAGGTAAGATGAAAGTGGTTTAAAAAAATTAAAATTATTTTCTTAGTAAAAATTACAAAATATTAATTTATTAATAGGTGGTGGGTTTTGAGGATAGTGGGTAAGTGGAAGTATTTTAGAAAAAATAAAAAATATTTCAAATTGCCAAGTGGCTTAAATTTTTACAAGTACATGGTTTTTGCTTTATATTTATACTAGGTAGATGAGATCGAACAGAGAGAATAAGAAAAAATATATTGGAAACCTGAAATCGTGAGTAATTTGTGCAAAAGCAAGATCGAACATGATAACAAATCACGAGAAAAGAATATACGTACAATGGGAAGAGATTCCGAGCAATTCGTGCTGATAACGTGTTATAAATTAAGGAGAATAAAGAGAATAGAGAGAAAAGGGAGAAAGCAGAGATGTCTTATTAGGTCACCCATAGGGGCCTTTATATAGAGAGAGTGCAAGATTAAATCTAGGGTTTCCATATGTACATCTAAATAATATATTATTATAACATTGTGAAGCTAGTCGATGAATTTTTACATGATTTTTTTTTGATACACCGCCCTATAAAATAAATTTGCAACATTCAATTTATTAAAAATTATAAAACTAGTTCAAACATATTTTTCCTCTCTTTTCCATATTTTCTCGTGTCTAAAACCCTAATTCAAATCTAAATTTCTCTTTACTGTTTTTTCTTAACGAATGTTGAGTGACAACAAAAGAAGTTCTCACGACAAATTATATAGTCGAGATTCAATGGTACGTTCAATCTTCATATAAGCGTTTTTTTAATTTTCGGAATTGTATATGCACATGCACAGATTGCGTGCAAAACAACTATGCACGCAATTAAGTCGTGTGCAAAAATGCTTTGCACGTCGAACACTAGCGTGCATAAAGCATGTGCACGCAAATCTTTTGTGTGCAAAGAAGCAGCGCACGACCAATTATTGTGTGGATATTAGAGAGGCGGTGCGGCGAGACGATGATGGAGTGTGGTGTGGACGGAAGTGAAGAGGAAAGACGGTGAGAAGGAATCGTCGCCGGCCGATCGTGTAAATCTTCAATACTGTCGGGCGGAGAGTTGAGGAAGAAAGGACCGAAGGAATATAATTGAAGGAGGGTTTTGGGCTTATTTTTTAATATTAGGTAAAATAAAACCTTCAAACTAAAATGGGGTGTATTGCATAGCTCGTATGTTTTTTTTAAGGGATTTTACTTTTGATGCCCTCGAGGTTTGAACTTTTTTTCTTGGTGCTCAGAAAAAAAATTATTCTGTTTGGTACCCTTGAGGTTTTCAAAAAAGTCCCAACCGTAACCTAAATAGCACATGAACCCAAATTTCATCCATTTTTTACAAATTCCGTTAAAAAATTAAAAAAATTAAAAAAAGATTTTTATTTTAGATCTTCATAATTTCAGTCAACTTTTTTCTGCTAATTTAAAAGGGTAGAAGTTTATAAAAAAAAAATTAAGGGAAAAAAGTAGTTATTGATTTCGGACCACTCGTCTCCACTCTTCATATAGCCATCATTCACCAAAAGTGCGCATAATAAAGATGGATCCCGCAAAAAGCCCAACAACTCGTAACAATTTCATGTTTATCGCCCAATTTTGTTCATCATGAACTTGAGAGTGCCACAATTTCTTAAGCTTTTCCAGTGGCTTCTTCCCGACAACGCTGCAGGTGGAATTGAATCTCGGAGAAAGAGAGAAAAGCAACACAATATGCAAATAATCTGATCGGAATCCAACACTCCCGCGATACAACGAGCCCGATCGCGGATCAATTTCAAAGTACCATCGCCGAAGAGGGAAGAATTAGAGATAGAGGATCACAATTTCATCAAGAATTGACGAACAGAGTGTCGCCAAGGCACCAGCTGTGGGCGAAAAGGCGGTGCTTTTCCCCAATCCGCTCTTCAATTGGTCACCTACCTCGCTGCGCCATGGCAAGACGCTAGCCTTTTATATATTCCATCGTCTTCTCTCTTTCTCGTCATTTCTCTCTCTCACTTTTACAATTTCTAAAGCGTTTGATATTCCTTCCCAAAACCGTTCATTCAAACCTTTCCAAAAAGAGTTCGAATGATTTCTAACTAGGAAATTCAATCCAAAGCACAATTGAGTTACATTTCGAGATGAAGAATGTGCAAAGTGACTCCCAAGAGAACTAAGGTTTATCTCTCGTTTTAATTTGCTTGAAACCCTAGGTTTTTTGTTTGCTATTTTGTTTGTTGGGTGTGTAGACACTAAATTAATGATGGATTGTGTGTATTTTAGTAGTTATTTGAAGTTGATAGTCTCGATTTGGTGTTTTGTGCTTTTGCGATAAGAAAATGGATGACATGTCACTTTAGTGGATTTTTGGTCCTACCACTTGAATTCAACACAAATTCTGTGTGCATGTGTGTATTTGATGTTTTAACTGTTTTATTGATATTGATGTTTGCAGTGGATGATTCTGGCTTTGTTAGTTTCATAAAAGGATTGTATATACATGCGTTGGAAAGTGTTGAATATTATGTTGTGAATTTGTTCATTATTATTGTCGTTTTGTTCAAAACTGGCATAGTATTTGTTCATCATAAACAAGAATTTGTTCATTATAAACAAGCATTTGTTCATCATAAACAAGCATTTGTTCATCATAAACAAGCATTTGTTCATCAATAAAATTAACATTGTGGTGAATACATGTTGAATTTGTGCTTTGTATTTTTTGTTTATTTAGGGAATAACATTAAAGATCTAAAAAGCAACGTTCTGCAAATAATAAACAAGTAAAACATCTAAAATTTGGGACAATGACAATCAGAGAAGATGAAACCTCTTCTATTCAAAGAGGTTTTATTTTATTTGTATGTTTGTTGAAACCTTTTTTCTAGTTTTAAATATTTGTTTATACTGTCTTTGTCCTTCTGTTGTAATAGAATTGAGGAGCAAGTATGGAAGCGATGTTTCGTCTACAACCGATAAGCCTGTACGAAAAAAGTCAGTAGCTAAAAAACTTGTTTTACTTGTTGGACAAGCTATCAATTTGTTCAAGGATACTGAAGTCCCTGTTTTGAGGGAAAGGCTAGGGATTCAATCGTCTCCATCAAGGAAAAGCCCTTGACTGGATAAGGGCAAAAGTATTGCTTCGGATGAAAGTTCTGATAATGTTTTGCTTGTTGATATGATCCTAAGAAAGGGAATATTGATTAAAGAACCAATTGGTCCTGGTTTGGACAATATAATTGTATATAATAATAATAATAATAATATTAATAATAATAATAATATTATTATTATTATATTTATATAATTGTATATAATAATATGAGTAACATTATTATATTTAATAAAATTATTCCATAATGGATTACACTCCAAACACAACTTGCCAAATTTCAAGATCTCTAAATGTAATTTGTATATTAATAATATAAGGATTATTATTATAATATATGGATTGTAAGTACTTAAATAAATGAAGGGCAATGTGGTAAATGGAAAATTTAAGAAAAAAGACAATTCAATTAATTTTTATCACGTATTTACTCTGCTTTATGGGAAGAATGATAATACTTGTCATTCTGTGTTACCAGATGTATTGTATCATGTTTGTCCAATATAGTAGTATTCTCAAATACTTTATAATCTACTGATATCTTACTACCTTTGGGCTACTTGCCCTCCGGCCTATTCTTTAGTGCAAACTACTCATTTGTTCATGAATAACAAATACAATTCCATGAACAATTCGAGTAACCAACATCTAAAATTACATAAAAGACAAAGCCCATGCACCATGAAGAATTAGGCGTTGGCAAAAAAACAAGATTTAACCGCATAAAAATTTCCAAAAAACATATGAATTCCTAACCCTAATTTCGCCCAAATGATAGATTTTTCCTATATCCCTCAGGATCCAATAACCCATATTGCTTGCACTCATACTCAAATGAACAAAATCAATCAAAATTCGCCACAATTCAACAAGTCGCTTACAATTTGAAAGGAAAAATCGGAGAAAAGAGACCGAAAAGATACATTTAATCGCCAAAAATCGGTGCAAGTTGGATCCGAAAATCGCCGTCTGGAACAAGAAATCTGAGCAAAACTATGGCGTCAAAGTCAGAGACAAGCCGACTGAAACATGAATTCACTAGCGGGCTTCGAGAGTAGAAGTTAAGGAAATTGGATTGCTCTCTAATATCGGCGTCGATTTTTGTAGTCGAACAATAAGATAATTTTAGGGTGGATAAATTTGGTTGAACACTCAACTGTTTGCAAATACTAAAAATCCTATCCCTTGATTTACACAAGTTACCAAAAATACAATATAATTTTTTCACATTGGTTTAAAAAACAATTCTTATTAAATATTCATTGTTGATTATCCTATATTAAACGACACTGGTTTCTCCTCCCTATTTACCGTAAGAAAGGTAATTTCTTGATCCTAACCCTTTGTATCTATATCTGTATGAATATATCTATATTTATTTTTAAAAGTGTAGAGATATGCAATGAACAATAATCTAGTTAATTAACCTTGACATTATCCCCTTGTCAGTCTCTTTGTTAGCAAATGAACAACTTTGCCGTTCTCCTTCGGACTTTGAAATTAAAAATGCAATTTTCGACATTGCTGCTGATAAATCTCCTGGCCCAGATGGGTTTCCTGGGGAATTTTTTCAACATTTCTGGGCCATAGTGGGAAAATCGGTTATTCTTGCAGTTAATGCCTTTTTTCACTCCGGCCATATGTTGTCAGCGATAAACAAATCTTTTATTGCTCTTATTCCGAAAAATCAAAACCCGACAACCATAAATCATTATAGGCCTATTAGCCTGTGCAATACTCTGTATAAAACTATTACAAAAATTCTTTCCTCTAGACTGGCAGGGATTCTTCCTGAGCTTATTCACCCCATTCAGGGTGCGTTTGTTAAAGGCCGATTAATTCAAGATAATATTCTAATTGCTCACGAGGTCTTCCATTCTTTCCATAAAAAGAAAAAAGGGAAAGTTGGTTGGATGGCCTTAAAACTAGACATGGAAAAGGCGTATGATAAACTTGATTGGAACTTTATAAGAATGTTACTCCTCAAATTTGGCTTTCATGTGAAATGGGTTAATCTTGTAATGACCTGTATCTCGACGTCTTCAATGTCGGTGCTCGTTAATAATGAACCTGGTAAGGAATTTAAACCGACATGTGGGATCCGTCAAGGGGACCCTATTGCGCCTTTTATTTTTGTTTTAGCTATGGAATATTTAACGTGGTCTTTGCAGAATGAGTCCCTTCTTGCGTCTTGTAGGGTTGGCATTCAGCTAGTGAAAAACGGGGTGTGTATTCCATTCCTTTGCTTTGCGGATGATACGTTAATTTTTGCAGAGGCTTCTCTCACAAATATGCTTTTTATCAAACAATTGTTACAACAATTCACTAAGATTTCGGGATTATCAATCAATTTTCACAAAAGCTCCTTCCAAGTCTCAGAGAATATCTCTCGCCATCAAGCAGTCTCGCTTGCAAGTATTTTAAATATTCAAGTAACAACGTCTATGGAGAAATATTTGGGCATTCCGATTTTAAAAGGAAGAGTGCAAAATAGTATTTTTATTGAAATAATTTCCAACCTGAAAAAACAACTTGCACAGTGGAAGGCAAACACAATTTCCCAGGCTGGTAGGACTGTTCTTATTCAGTCCAATCTTATAGGGCAAGTAAATTATTTAATGCAATCTTTCCTGCTTCCTAAAGGGGTTTGGGATGAGATTGATAAGATCAACAGAAACTTTTTTTGGAATAAATTTACGCCTAATTTTCACCCTCTTATCAGTTGGGAGAAAATTTGTTCTCCAAAATTAGAAGGGGGAATGGGTTTGCGTTCGGCCCAATCTAATAACACGGCTCTTCAGATGAAGCTTTTATGGAAAATTATGACACAACCTTCCAATGTTTTGGTTAGAATCATTAAAGATAAATACCTGGGATCTGGATCCTTGCTACATTACCAAAAGAATAAACATTCTTCTATCTCTTGGCAGTTTGGTCGTCTTCTCAGTATTTGACAACCTTTTTCTCGAGGTATTCGTTGGATGGTTGGAAATGGACAAACTATTAATTTCTGGTCGGATATTTGGATTGAAAATTTTGATCTAACTAGTTATTATGACAATGTTAATCCTCTTCTTCGAGTTTCGAACTTTATCTTAAGTGATGGTTCTTGGGATGTTTCGGCGCTTTCGCTTATTCTTGCTAGGAATATAATTGATCGCATTCTTCAAATTCGCATTCCGCAAAATGGTATGGATGATCATCTTGTGTGGCTGCCGGCTGCTGATGGGTGCTTCTCAGTTCAATCTGCCTCCGGCATGCCATCTTCTTCCTCTCACCCCGCGGTAGGGTTTGGGTGGATTTGGAATCTCAACATCCCTCCAAAAATAAAATCGTTTCTATGGAAGGCTTGTTCGGATTGTCTCCCTACGACGGATCGTTTAAATAGATTTTTTAACAAGGTACCAAGTTGGTGCTCCTTATGCCAAATTGAAGATGAAACTTCTAATCATTTGTTCTTTTCTTGCCCGTTCTCTCAAAGAATGATTTGTAATTTAGGAGTAAAATTACAATGTGCGTTTTCTGTTTAGTCTTTTGACACGTTCATTGAAAATATATCAATGGCTAAGAAAAATAATTACAACTTCATTCATCTCTGCTTCTTATGGTGGTATATTTGGTGCCATAGAAATGCAATTATTTTTAACCCTTCTAGGAACCACTCAAATCTTTTGCCAGATGCGTTAGCCTTTTCTCAACAACTACAATGGACTTCTGCAAACCCTATAAAGGTGAAAACTATGTCCTCGAGGAAGAGGAGTAATCATTCTTCTTGGATAAAGCCTCCTCCTACCTGGATAAAGTTAAACTTTGATGCTTCGAGAAAACAAGATTCTTCGACTTTTGCAGCTTTCGTAATTCGTGACCATAATAGTAAGATCCTTGGTTTAGATAGGAAGGTTATGCCTTCCATGAGTGTGTTACAAGATGAAGCGTTCTCTCTTTTGTTTGGTCTTCAGTTTGTCGTGTCTTCAAAATTTTCGCATGTCATTATTGAGGGAGACAACCTTTCTCTTATTAATTCTATTAAACATATTTGGAAAATCCCTTGGGAAATTCAATCGCTAATCCAAGATATTAATTTATTAATTTCTGCTATTCCACATGTTCAGGTTTTTCATTGTTACAGAGAATGTAATAATGCAGCTGATTTCATTGCTAGAAGATTCATCGCCTAACCACAACTTCAACATTTGATCCTTGAAGAGCAAGACCTTACTTCTTGTAACTCTACTTTATTGCACGCTTAAGTTTAAATGTTAGTCAGCGTCCTATTATTCTAGAATTCCTTAAGATCATCCGCTGCGATGATTCGGGTTGGCCTTGTAATTTACACGTAACCTAATATTTGCCTAGTATTATCAAAAACAATAATCTAGTTAATTAATTCCAACATGCACTTTTTAATTTCTACGTTAACTTATATGCAAGTTAAATTTAAAATGAGATTCTATTGAATTTTCTGATAAAAGCGACTTGCTTTGCAGAATTTTGTTTCAAATTGAATTCATCGACTAATATTTTAATCAGTTTGGCTTTTTTCATTTAGTGCAAATTGAAGATGAAGACAAAATGGAAAAGGATGAAGAAGCAAGGTGTCAACTCAAGGTGGTGTGGAAATTTTGAATTTTACGATTGTTGTTGTAATGTAATGGTAAATATTTTTTTACAAAAAAAATATAAAATACAATATTTGATTTTGAATTAAGTTAATTATATTTAAAAAAATTAATTTAAACTTAATTAATTAATAATTTAAGGTAAAGATTGTAATAAAGTAGATTTATGGGTGAAAAATGGGATTTTGTAAAAGGTTTTTGGCGACTTTTGTTCTTGTTGACTATCTTTGTATATAAATATTTGTGTTCAATGTTCTTATATGCTAATAAATGAAAATAAAACACAAACAGGGAGAGAAATAGAGAGAGAGAGAGAGATAGGGTGTGTGAGAGAGAGAGAGAGAGAGAGAGAGAGAGAGAGAGAGAGAGAGAGAGAGAAGAGAAGAAGAAGAAGGGTGTGCAGTTTTAATCCTGTTTTGGTGTTCTTCTATCGAGTTTGATTTTGGAGTACAAGTGTGGTTTGGTAAGTTTTAATTAATTTATTAGGGTTTATTTAGATTATATTAGTTTTTCCAAACCTCGGTTTATAATTGATTTTGATTTGGAAACTGGCTGATTTATAATTCTCAAAGAGTGTTTTGGATATTGGTTTTATATTTGGTAAGTTTCAAGAGTGATTTTAGGGTTTAATTTTGTAATGATATTTTCGGGATCTTTGATCATGTGTTACATGACGGTTTAAACTAGAAAAATGTGCTTTTATACATATAGTATATTCTTGTCAAATTTTAAAGGATTTGGATTTATAAAAAAAATTACAAGGCATTTTGATATTTTGTTGTTTTTAGGGTTAGAATTTGTAAGAGTAAAAGGCTATTATTTTTCATTGTATTATGTATATTTGTATGTATATAGAAGAGTGGATCTTAGGTCGTAATTAGAGACAAGGGGGCAGAGATGGGCTATTTGTCTTAAATAGGGGTTAGTGTTGCGTGATAGTTAGTTGTTTCTTGGCTTTAGGAATTCGTCTTCGAGGTAAGTCATTTACGACTTGCTTAGTTTCTATTCAACTCTTGGTAGACTTTGTGTCGTGCTCGTATGATTGGTTTTTAGGAACTAGTCCCTAATTGTTTTTTATACAAAAAAAGCGTTTACTTGTTGTGATATGTGCGTAAATGGATTTCAAGGTATTTTCATCGTATGTGAAGTTTTTAAAAGTTTTGTATGTGCTGGTACCATTCTCGACACGATCATGTGCGTAGTCCTCATTGAGGAAGTGATGTCTATGTATGGTTTGTGTGACAGAGAATCGTGTCCCTTCAAAAGAAAATCTATTTGTGTTTTTGGTGAATGCTCTAGTGGAGGCTTGACCATGGGATAAAAGTGTTGAGATGTTGTGAAGGGTGGGAGGTCGCACTTGGGACTTGAGCTTAGGGTTGATAAGCGCCATAGAATTGGAAATAAATGGTAAGTGAAAGGTTGCATTACCACATAGGAAGTTGTGTGTGTGTGACTGTGTGGATATGCGGATGTGAAAAAGGTGCAAATGTGTGTGTGTGTGTGAGTGTGTGGATAACTGGAAGCTACGTATGGATTTAGAATTGATATTTGTTATGTTCATATGGATCTTGCATGTGTGTGTGTTAGAAACTTGTTAGGTTTTAAAACATCTTACTAGTATCGTATGATTTTTAACTTGGATTAGAATAGTAACTGACCCTTCGGGGACTTGTTTTTCAGTTTCAGGTAAGGATAAGGGACCCATAACGAAACCTCAACAGAATGATGGTACGAGTCAATGAAGGCCGTGTCATTAGGGTTAGGTTTAGTTGGAAAAAATGTTGGCTATTTATTTTGTATCTTTTGTATAATGTTTAGTTATGGTAAAGGAATGGTAATGAGATATTATTAAAGTGTTAGTAGATGGTGTCGTAGATTATGTCATTTGCGTTTCATGCATGTTTTCCATACTTGTATTTTATAAATATAGGTTGGATATTTTCTTCGTGTTTCCTCATCATACCTGAGTTATAAGATCTGCATGAACTTGTTGTTAGGTTCGCTCACGTGGACCCATGTGTGGTCTACTACCGAGTAGTGCTCCGAAATACAGACAGGGTGTTATAATTGTCAATACGACGCTCAACGACGGTGGGGAGATTTGTCGTAGTTTTCCGACTTCCAATTCAATTTTCTCTATTCGAAGGCAGCGATCAATTTCGATGGGGAAATTATGAGTTTTATGTTATAAATCTTGTCATAATTGGCCACCTACTTAAATTTGGGGGTTCGTTTTACGATTTTGAACTTCAATGTGTTGTACTATGATCAAATTGCTTGTTTAATATGTGTTGTTGTGCATCATATCCGCCAACATATGGATCTAAGGAGATTAGAGTTGTAATTTGCTTTCCCTCCATCTATATACAAATTGATATTTAAGGTTCTAGATTTTGTTGTGCATTATCTTTTTTTTTTCAAGTATGTCGATGCTCAAGAGTTCTTAGGGCATTAAGTTTTGTTTTATCAATTTGCTTGCTTGTCCTTGAACTTGTGTTTATCTGTATTGATGTTGTTCAATAGCTTGTCGATTATTTTATTTTGCTTCGTTTGTTTGATTCTTATGTTGTATGATTTCTCATTGATCATTTTAATCAATGTTTATGATGGTCATTTGTTTCGATTCTTAGTAGTTGTTCCCATTAACAATACGTCCATGTGTTTAATTTGAGCACTCTTTACAAGAAATAGACACATATGGTAGAGAGAATCCCACTTCGATTCTCGACTTGTTACCATCTCTGATTTGAAATAATTGATTACTCCATTAAGAGATGGATATAAGATGTTTGATGAAATGCATATGTGAAATAAAGCTTTGCCTACTTGTTCTCCCCATTATAATTAAATTTGTATGTTTTTTTTTGATTTTCTAATGGATTATTTTGACTGAGGATTGTGTTTTTGTTGGGACGTTGTTGGGACCTCTGGTTCTAAACAACGGATCAACGATTCAATTCTCTTAAGTTTTGATAATGACAAACACCATAGGGAACTAATGTGGTTTGTTTAAGTATTTCTAAGGAACACAGGTACAATCAAGAACCTTTTACGAATGACCAAAAGCCACTGCAGGCCACAATGAAGAGTTTCCATCAAGGGAACTCTCAAGAGGAAAGTTCCCATGAAGTGGGAACTCCCAGAAACAATCAAGAGAACACAAGCTTACAACGATGAAGAGTTTCCATCAAGGGAACTCTGAAGAAGTCAGTTCCCATGACATGGGAACTCACATGTGAGGACAACGACCGTTCAGCGCAGATCGCGGGATTCTGTCTCAGACAGCCCGAGGGAACAGTCCGAGGATCAGACTGTCACGCTTCATCCAACGGTCCGATTGATCCAAGAAGTTGACCTAGTTGAAACCAAAGTCACATGTGAAGAAAGTACAACTTGGGCATCAAGCAAAGGGCATTTTGGACACAAACGAAAGATGCGACTGCCCAAGCTCATTGGACTATAAAGCCAAATGAATAGTACTCGGTCTGAGTACTTCTCCCAGAACTTACAAACACCCACATCAGAGAAAAGAAAGAAAAGGAAGAGAAGTCCCCGCCGGCGAGTGTGTGATCTCGACGACGGTGAAGCTGAAGTTCCCAGGAGCAAGGGAACTGAGAAGTCAGCGTAAGGTTTGAGTTACTTGTGTTTTGCTGTTGTGAGCTTAGGAACTCAGTTGAGAGGATTTACTAGTGTTGCTAGAGTTAGGAAGAACTTGTAGGAACAGAGAAGTGTAAATCCGGTTGTGTAACTAAGGAACAAAGCAATCAATATAAGTAAGTCATTCAAAATCCTCCAAGCGGAGGTAGAGGTTTACCCATACAACTAGTTGGTTGTAGTGGAGTTCCTCTATAAAGGAACTGTGCCTTTTACTGTTTTTATTACTTGCGATTATTTACTTCCGCTGCCTTGGGAACAACTTAATTGCCAGTTCCCAAGCTCACTGCTAACCGGTTACGATCCAACAATTGGTATCAGAGCTTGCGCTCTAGATTTGTGTTAGCATCGCATGTGTCAAAATGGCTCAGGAACTTACTCAGGTGGGGAACAATACCAGTAAGCCGCCAAGGCTTATCACAGGAAGATTTGAAAGCTGGCAACGCGACATGAAGGATTGGATGCGTGGCCAAGACTACCAAGCCTGGTGTGTCATCGAAAGGGGGAACTTCGAAATCGATCCAGCTATTGTCAACGACCTCTCAAAGTGGGGTCCCAACGAGTACAAGTACATGGAGGCAAACTACAAAGCAAAATAGTATCTAAAGAGGTCCATGTGTGTACAAGATTGTGACAGGGTTGCAAACCTTGGCACAGCCAAGGAAATGTGGGAAGCCATCCAACAAATGCACATTGGGAACTCAGAACTCAGAGAAGATCTTCAGATGAATGCAAAAAGGGAGTTCTACAACTTCCAAATGGAAATAGGAGAGTCCGTCGACAGCTACCAATCCCGGTTTGAAGGACTTTGCACTAAGATGGAAGGATTGGGGATCACAAAAGAAGAAATCACCCACAAAATGAAGGTCCAACAGCTCTTCAATGGATTGACTGGAGAATGGGCAAACGAGAGAACGATGTTCAAGGAAAACCCAGAAAATCGAACGCTTATGCTCCATCAAGTATTTGGAAAGCTAGTGGGACATGAGAAGAGGAAGATCGATGATAAGGAACAAACTCGAGCTCATCGAGGGATCGCACTCAAGATCGAAAAGATGCTCAAATCAATCCAAGAACAACATGAAGACTCCGAAGAAGAAGAGGATGAAGAGCTAGTTCTTGTAACAAAGGCTCTTCGAAACTTCTATAAAGGAAAGTCTCAACGGAACAGTGGGAACTGGGGAAAGGGACAGAGTTCCCAAAGAAAGCCCACAGAGAAGGATCTCTTAGAAGTGACTTGCTACAAATGCAATAGGAAAGGACATTTTGCGAAGGAATGTCCACAAGGAACTGATGGCAGGAAGCAAGGAAAGAAGGCCTACATCGCTACTTGGAGCGATGATGAAGACGAAGATCCTGAGTCATGGGCACTCCCAGACATGTGTGGCATGGCCATAGGAGAAACCATTAGGGAACAACCCAGTGAGGTAACCACTGAAACTGTTCTTGATTCCTTGAGTAACTATGAAAAACCTGAGTTGTTGAAAATTCTTTCAAGTCTTGTCAAAGATAACATAAAACTGCAAAACAAGTTGGAAAAACAGGAACACATAAATTCTCAATTAGTTGGTCTTGAGCCCTGTCCCAACTGCATATCCCTTCTAGAAAAACTCAAGTCTCATGTGTCTCACATCGTAGACCTAGAAAGAGAAATCAAAACTCTAGAGAAAGATGAGAACACCCTCTTGCAAAACCTGAGTAAGACTCCAGAACATCTTGAAGCCTCTAGTTCCCAAATTAAGTTTGTCCCAGCCAGATATGGCATAGGATACAAAGGTGAGTGCTCCAAGAATGGAAAGTCACCCCTGAGCGAACATGAGATCCATGAGTGTAGGGCCTTAGAACTCCAGTGCGAGAAACAGAAAAATGCTCATCTCGAGGAGAAAATCAGGGTCCTAGAGAGTGGAAACAATGGTGAGAAAGACTACTATACTGGGAACTCTGGACATAGAATCTATGTCAAAATTGCTAAGGGAAATGGGTCTCGAGTGTACAACAAAGAAACCATGGATAGGAACCGTATCCAGAGACCACACCCAAAATACTACCTGGGAGAATACTACAAGACATGTTGGCACTGTGGTGCTCATGGGCACTACAAGGATGCATGTCCCAAGAAGAGAGCCCAAACCCCTAGAAGCCATGAGTTCCCAAACAGACAAAAACGTCATGCTCATCACCAAAGGAACTCCAACTCTCAAAATTCCAAAGACATCAACATTTCTGACTATATCTTGAATGAAAATGTTTTCCCTTGCAAGGGACCTGGCAAGAGTCATCTTGCCTGGGTCTTAAAACACTAACTTTTCCTTGTAGGTGGCAGTGAGAGGGAACAGTACATGGTTCATAGATAGTGGATGCTCGAACCATATGACAGGAAACAAGGATATCCTCATCTCACTCCACACTCATGCCGAAGGAGGCCACGTCTCATTTGGCAACAAGAACAAGGGAGAAGTTATTGGAAAAGGAGAAGTGTTGCTCAATAGATCTATTAAAGTTAGCAACGTAAATCTGGTAAAGGATCTGGGATACAATCTGCTGAATGTCTCCCAGATGTGTGATCAAGGGAACAACATCGTCACTTTCGACTCAGATGAATGTCTCGTCATCAACAAGAAGACCAACAAAGTAATTCTGAGAGGAAGAAGATACAACAATGTGTATGTGGTGGACACCAACTTTGAACCACCAATGAAGCTGTGCCTTGCGAGTTCCCAAGATGACACGGAACTCTGGCATCGAAGACTGGGACATGCTGGTGTAAATCAAATCCTGAAGCTTTATCTACAGGATCTGGTCATTGGTCTTCCACGGATCAATCTCGAAGGAGTCAAAATGTGTGAAACATGTGTTCGAGGGAAACAGACCAAGACCTCCTTCAAACCCAAGAAGGTGGTAAGCACAACCAGGTCCTTGGAGTTAATTCACATGGATCTCTGTGGTACCATGAGAACAGCTAGCTACGGTGGAAAAAGGTACATGTATGTTTTAATTGATGATTTTTCAAGATTCACCTGGGTTATTTTCTTGAAGGCAAAATCACAAGCGTTTGAAGAATTTGAGCCCTTCATCAAAAGAACAGAAGTAAGCTTGGGGCTGAAACTAAAAGCAATCAGATCTGATCACGGAACTGAGTTTCGAAACTCGGAGTTCCTAAACTTCTGTGAGCAAAATGGGATCTCTCACAACTTTTCAGCACCTCGCACTCCTCAGCAAAATGGAGTGGTCGAGAGAAAGAACAGAACTCTGGAGGACATGGCTAGAACCATGATGATCGAAAGTGGAGTTCCTGAGTACTTCTGGACTGAAGCCATCTCCACAGCTACATACATCCTAAATCGAGCCATGACAAGGCCCCTGATCAACAAGACCTCCTATGAGCTCATCAAAGGGAGAAAACCAAACATCTCACACTTGAGAACATTTGGTTGCACATGCTTTGTTCACAACAACGGCAAAGACAATCTTGGCAAATTCGACCCCAGGAGCGACGAAGGGATCTTCATGGGATACTCATCACAAAGCAAGGCTTACAGGGTCTACAATAAAAGAACCAAGAAGATAGAGGAAAGCATTCATGTCGTCTTCAATGAAAAGTCTATAAAGATGGGAACCGAGACCCAAGGGAAAGGAACTCTGTTCAAGTTAGTCAGACATGAAGACGATGATGATGACGAGGATGAGCCAAGGAAAAGGGATGAAGACTATCCAAGTGCAAGCAATATCCCACAACCAGGGAACAACGACGAAGGTCCAACCCTCACTGATCAAACCTCCCTCGAGGCTCCTTCCTCTAAAGAACTACAAGACACCTCCAACTCTCTCGAGGTCCCCTCTTCAGGGAACAACTCTGCTGTTCCCCAAGACAATACCCTGCTAGAATCAAGTATTCAAGGGGAACAAAGAGGGAACCTGCCAAAAATCTCTGAAGAAACATCAAATGAAGAAGCTGGAGATGAGAGTTCCCATGACAAAGAAACACCAACTGAGGATGATACACATGCAAAGGAACTCACTCATACAAGAACATTTCAACAAAGGAAGGACCACCCCCTTGAGAACATCATCTCCCCTCTTGATAAAGGTGTGCAAACTCGTTCCTCTCTCAATAATTTTTGTGCTTTTAACGCGTTTGTTTCAATGGTGGAACCCAAAAATATCAAAGAAGCATTAAAGGACCCAGATTGGATTCAAGCCATGCAAGAGGAACTCCACCAATTCGAGAGGAACAAAGTTTGGAAGCTAGTTCCTAGGCCCAAAAACAAGAACATCATAGGAACTCGATGGGTCTTTAGGAACAAGCTCGATGACACTGGAGCTGTAGCAAGGAACAAGGCTAGGTTAGTAGCACAAGGATACAGGCAAGAGGAAGGGATTGACTACGATGAGACCTTCGCACCAGTTGCCAGGATCGAGGCAATCAGACTCCTCATCGCCTATGCCGCTCACAAGGGATTCAAACTTTATCAAATGGATGTGAAAACCGCCTTCCTAAATGGACATCTCAAGGAAGAAGTGTATGTGGCACAACCTCCAGGATTCGAAGATGAGAAACTACCCAACCATGTCTATTTCCTGGAAAGGGCCCTTTACGGACTCAAACAAGCTCCCCGAGCTTGGTATGACAGGTTTGCTCAATTCCTCTTGTCCCATGGATACATTCGTGGTTCCATAGACAAGACTTTGTTTTTAAAGAAAGAATCTAAAGACATCTTGATTGTGCAAGTATATGTTGATGACATTGTGTTTGGAGCAACTAACGAAACTCTTGTAGAGAAGTTTAAGGACCTCATGAGCAGTGAGTTTGAGATGAGTCTCATTGGGGAACTCACGTTCTTCTTGGGACTTCAAATATCCAAAACAAAGGAGGGAACAAAGATTCATCAACAGAAATACATCAAGGAAATGCTCGTGAAGTATGGAATGGAACACTCCAAACCCATCAACACTCCCATCTCACCAAATTCAAGGCTCAATGCGGATGAAACATGTATTAGTGTGGACCAAAGGAACTATCGAGGTATGATCGGGTCCCTTCTCTACTTAATAACTAGTAGACCTGATATCATGTTCTCTGTATGTCTTTGTGCTCGTTTTCAAGCTAACCCCAAGGAACACACCTGAAAGAGGTGAAGAGAATTTTTAGGTATCTCAAAGGGAACGATAACTTGTGCCTATGGTATCCAAGGAACAGTTCCCTTGAGCTCATTGCATACACAGATGCAAATTTTGCAGGGCACTTGGTTGACAGAAAGAGCACATCAGGAATGGCCCAGTTTCTAGGGTCATGCTTAGTCTCGTGGGGATCTAAAAAGAAAAATTCAGTGGCACTCTCCACAGCTGAAGCCGAATATGTGGCTGCCGCATCATGCTGTTCCCAGGTTCTATGGCTTAAGTCACAACTCCAAGATTACGGTATGTCTTTTGGCACAGTTCCCATACTCTGTGATAACACTAGTGCCATAAACATTTCCAAAAATCCTTTGCATCATTCTAGAACTAAGCATATTGATATAAGGCATCACTTTCTACGTGACAATGTCGAAAATGGGAACATCTCGATGGAACACTGTAGAACTGAAGAGCAAATTGCGGACATTCTTACCAAAGCTTTAGACAGACGTCCCTACCAGCGTTTTCGAATGCTTCTAGGGATGATAACTCTAAACTAAACAAGTCCCTGTTTGTCTCTCTCTCAATGCTTGACTAGTTTATATAAGATTGCATGATAGGGAACTTGGATTTATTGCTTTCACTATGCCATGATTACTAGTCTAGAGAAAAATGTGTACAAAGGAACTCTATTTCTTTTGGCCCAAAATGATCAACCAGAGTTCCCTTTATCCCTCATTACAAGCCACCATGACGGTTGATCATATGACCCACCCTAAGCTAGGGACCAGACAAATGCTTCTCATGAGCCAAAATATTTCCTTTATCGAGTTGCAAATTGTCTGGTTCCCTTTGAGTTCCCTAGCCCCACAAAAAGATGAGTGTGAAGTTCCCTTAACCACTTCACTCTCCCTGACCTTGATAAGATCATGGGAACTGATGCATCTACAAAGGGAACGCTGACTAATCTGCAAAGAAAAACCGTCACTTGGGAAGCGGACTTTTGTGTTAGAGGCTCTGAAGCGTTAAAGGCCAAGTATTCAAAATTTGAAAAGGACTTCCCAAGAGATCGTGATGCGTGTCCAGAGGCGTGCTTGAGAAGTTGAAACGGCGCCCCACGTTCATTGGGCAACGGTTATCGAGGTTATTCCACTTCCCTTTCTACCCTTCATCTCCTCTCTCCTTTAAAACCCCTCTTTGCCATTTTTGGGCCCTTTATTCCCTCTTACATCTCTGTCAATCGTCTTCCCCAAATCTCTTTCACTCTCTTTTCAAGAAACCTCCAAAACCTCCCAATCTCTTACAAAAATGGCCCCTCAACACACCTTCGCCCAGATCAAAGCGTGGGTACATGCCAATCCTCGCATCCTCTTCGTCTCTCAACTCAAAGAGATCGAGCAAGAATCAGACCCAACGATGAAGGATGTTCTTATCCAAGGGCTATACAATCAAGTAAGCCCCTTCTTGCCCCCTCCTCCTCCTCCGACCGATGAAACTGTCTCCTGGACCTCTTCCTCCTCCGAATCTCTTCCTCTCCCTCCTCCAAACGCCAACACCTCCTCCGGAGTTGTCATCGTTGACAACTTCGGAGACGCTCGCCCCTCAATCAATGAAAACCCCCATAAATCCAAACACCGCCATTCATCCAAACGCCGTCACTCATCAAAAGATCCCTCAAAATCCAAAAAATCCAAACACTCCCACGACCCCTCCAAATCCAAAAAGCGTAAACACTCTGAGGCCTCTGAATTCTCGGAGCCCAGAAAGAAGGCTTTCTTCAAGTTTGAGGACTACCTGAACTGCTCCAAGGAGAGTTCTTGTGCTCCCAAACCTCCTTACCCTTTCCCTTCCGAAGATGGGACCTCCGAACCCCAGAATCTACTCCCCTCTTCCTCCTCCATCCCTCCTCTTCAAATCGAGGGACCTCCCAAACCTCCTCCCACAAAACGACCAACTCCTCCTCCGCCACCTTCTCCAGTTCCCGCCACGATGGGAACTCCACCATCCCAACCTTCTTCACTTCCTCCCGTTCCCATCATTACGGGATCTCCAACTCCACCTTCACCTCACATAACTCCTTCTCCTCCCTCCTCACCAAAACACATTTCCACCACTCCCATTTCTACTTCGGGGATCTCTACTCCTCAGGTCACCAGATCCCTTCCTCCCCCTTCCACTCAACTAACCACCCCTCTTCCTTCTTCTCCTCTCCCCTCTTCCATCACATCTCCCACCACCACCAAACTCCCCTCTCCCTCACCATCCAAAAGTACCGTCGCTCTCACCTCAGACGACGACGATCTTCCTCTCTCTGTGGTCATCGGCAAAATGACCAAGGACCCTCCTCCGATCATCATGGGAACTCTGGAGGAGGAAGCCCAGCTCAAGGCAATCGAGGAAGAGCTCAATCGGGGCACCTCTGAGCACACAGTCTCCCAAGGGACAAAGTCCCCAGAAAAGGTGGCTCCCGAAGAGCCCAAGGAGAGTAGGGACCTCGCACCAGCTGGAGGTGCTGAGGCAACAACGAGTCATCCTGAAGATGACGCGGAGGGCTCAAGCTCGAGCTCCTCCGAGGAAGAAGGGACCTCCCAAGATGAGGTCGACGAAGAAGAAGAAGCTCCAGTTGCTAAGGAGCCAGCACGGATCCCTACACCTGGACACCAAATGGTGGTGTCCACGAGTTCCCAACCACCAAGGGACCGAGTGCTTATGATTGAAGCGGCTGCACCTCCTCAACAGAAAGGACCTCGCACGGTCTCTAGGGGGAACACATCTAAAAGCACTTCGAGGAAGGGGAAGGGGACCACCAAGCATCATGTCGATGAGCGCAGGAAGCTTCTTCCTCACCTCATTGTTTCAGAAGAAGTGCTGACTGAAAATGGTCTAGGGGAACTGTGGGACCTGATCAAGGCCCAGGGCTGGGAGAGACTCTGCCAAGAGACTGTGAGCGTAGATCCCTCACAAGTGCGTCGATTCTACAACAACTTCACTATCACCAACGACGACACTCAGGGAACTCTCTCCCACGAAGGCGACGAGTTCATTTTTACAACGTCGACAATCCGCCTTCAACTCCAGGTCCCTGGTCAAGGGCTCAGCGAGGTGCCCAGCAAGCTCTGGGGCGACTTCAACAGCGCCGAGGTGTGCAACACAATCTTCGAGGGTCGGGTTCCCTCTAAAGTCCTCTCGACGCATCACCTATCCTTGGTTGCCAAGCTCGCTCACCAATTCATCATCAACGTGGTGATCCCGCGTCAAGAGAAGCGCTTGGTCGTCAACATCCCAGATGCCATCATCCTCTACCACTTCCTCCTCAAGAAGCCCATAAATCTTCCCCGAATAATCCTTGGGCACATGGAGAAGTGCATGGCCTCCAAGTCCCACTCCCTTCCCTACTCCGGGCTGATCAAGAAGCTCTTACAAAAAGAGGGTCTTTACGACGCCTCTAAAGACGAAATCGAGCTTGGAAGGGAACTGGACATTACAGTTGCCCAGAAGATGAGGCACTCGGAGCCTGTAGAGGAGACGGCTCCCCTAGAGTCTGGTCCACAAGAGGGGAACTCTCCAGTGTTGCTCCGCATTGCCAACACCCTCGACCAGATTGCTAGGGACCAAGCAGTGTTGGCTAGAAGACAAGAAAAGCTTACACAAGTCCTTACGCGCCTCTGTGACGCCCTGTTCCCTCAGAACCCATGATCTCCCCCTTCGTGTTCCCTTAATCCAAAAATGAACACAAATTGTACTTGGGTTCCCATTGTACATATTATCTTAAGTAATGAAATGGTCTTTATTTTGATTGCATGTTCCCTTCCTTCCTATTGCTTTGCTTATTTTCGATGATGTCAAAAGGGGGAAAGACAAAAAATGCGAGATGAGTTAAAAGTTTAAGTTATCACAGACCACGCATAAGCTAAGGGGGAACAACTGCATAAAAAGCTTAATAGGAACTATGTGTCTCACCAGAAGTGGCTCCCTCAATCTAAGTGTTTCACCAAAAAATGACTCTCCCAAATTATACTTAGGAACTCATCAACATATCATTCATTGAAATACTTGCATTTTTGTGATGGGTTTGTCATCATCAAAAAGGGGGAAATTGTTGGGACGTTGTTGGGACCTCTGGTTCTAAACAACGGATCAACGATTCAATTCTCTTAAGTTTTGATAATGAAAAACACCATAGGGAACTAATGTGGTTTGTTCAAGTATTTCTAAGGAACACAGGTACAACCAAGAACTCCTACGAATGACCAAAAGCCACTGCAGGCCACAATGAAGAGTTTCCATCAAGGGAACTCTGAAGAGGAAAGTTCCCATGAAGTGGGAACTCCCAGAAACAATCAAGAGCACACAAGCTTACAACGATGAAGAGTTTCCATCAAGGGAACTCTGAAGAAGTCAGTTCCCATGACATGGGAACTCACATGTGAGGACAACGACCGTTCAGCGCAGATTGCGGGATTCTGTCTCAGACAGCCCGAGGGAACAGTCTGAGGATCAGACTGTCACGCTTCATCCAACGGTCCGATTGATCCAAGAAGTTGACCTAGTTGAAACCAAAGTCACATGTGAAGAAAGTACAACTTGGGAATCAAGCAAAGGGCATTTTGGACACAAACAAAAGATGCGACTGCCCAAGCTCATTGGACTATAAAGCCAAATGAATAGTACTCGGTCTGAGTACTTCTCCCTGAACTTACAAACATCCACATCAGAGAAAAGAAAGAAAAGGAAGAGAAGTCCCCGCCGGTTAGTGTGTGATCTCGACGACGGTGAAGCTGAAGTTCCCAAGAGCAAGGGAACTGAGAAGTCAACGTAAGGTTTGAGTTACTTGTGTTTTGCTGTTGTGATCTTAGGAACTCAGTTGAGAGGATTTACTAGTGTTGCTAGAGTTAGGAAGAACTTGTAGGAACAGAGAAGTGTAAATCCGGCTGTGTAACTAAGGAACAAAGCAATCAATATAAGTAAGTCATTCAAAATCCTCCAAGCGGAGGTAGAGGTTTACCCATACAACTAGTTGGTTGTAGTGGGGTTCCTCTATAAAGGAACTGTGCCTTTTACTGTTTTTATTACTTGCGATTATTTACTTCCGCTGCCTTGGGAACAACTTAATTGCCAGTTCCCAAGCTCACTGCTAACCGGTTACGATCCAACAGTTTTATTTCATGACCCAGGTTGATTTTGGAGAAGCATATAAGGTGTTTGATGAAATGATTGCTTGAATTAATCTTTGTATTCTGGTTTTCCCATTTTAAATGATATATATGGTTAATTTATCACCTTTTAGATTTTGATTTTCGTGAATATAAAATTATAAAATAGGACATGTATGAGAGTTGGATAAAGGAGGGTAATATTAATAAGGTGAGAGGAGGAGGATATGCAAGTACAAGCTAAAAGCTTTAAAATGTGTGAGGAAGTACATAAAACATATATGTTCATATGAATGTCTTTCTTTCTTTTTTTTCTGAAACTATTTATAAAGTTCACTTGAAACATGGGAATTCCAAACTTGATCTTTAGTCAGACATGAGAAGAGATCAAAGATTCGAGTCTCTCCCTTAATTAACATAAGGATGTATTCTTTATGTGAGTTTTCCAATGTTCCACATTAAAATTGAGGGGGACTCTTGTATGGTCCCAATGTCATGTTCATTGTGTAATGTGTTATTCTATTCTCTGAATGCAATTCATAGTCCACTATTGTATTTTTGGATCACTTTTAATTTTTTTTACCATTTTGTCTAATCTTCTTTGAATTTTGGGTCATATAATTTCTCTGATTTTTTATGTTCTTTTTCTACTTTGTTATGCTTCATTGGATTTCATCCTCATTCCTGGTTTATTTTATTACATTCTCTTTTCCACCTTTTTATCCCAATGGAAGCAATCGTGAACATACGACAATAGTCTTGATTATCTTCCAAATCAAGGTCGCTAAGAGGGTCCTCGACCAAGGGGCTCATGTGAAGGGCTTCATTGGCGTGCCTAGGTGGTCAGCCAGTATAAGGCGGTGGAAGAGTCATCGTCCATGGCTGATTTGCTTGGTTGCCTTCAAAATTAGACAAATTATTAGTTTGTTCATCCGAAATAAAGACATAGAATCCTTACAACTACTAGATACCACGAAAGGGTCCAAAGACTCTTTGTGCCGTGGTGGCGGCATGGGTGAAGTCTACGTCAATCAAGGCTAAAATTGATGAAGTTTGGCCTCAATGATAGCGAGGTGTGGACCCCAAAGCTGAGCCAATTGTTGCTCAAGTGACCTCACATAAAATTCTTGACTTGCATTCATAGCAGAAATGATGTAATCAAGTGTATCTTTGTCTATGTTCTCAAGTGTAGAAGGAGTAGCAGAGGGTGACTTTGACATTAGCCTAAAACAATCAACACCAAATGAGTAACCTCTTATGGCCTTGCAAGCCTTTGACTATAAATATTAAGTGTCGTTCCGTTTGGGGCTAAAAGAACACTCAAAGAGGTTCGAAGGATTGCAAGGCACAATGCAAGTAAGAAAACAATTATGGACATGAATTTTGCAATAGCATGAACAATGTAAAAGTAATAGCAAGAAGCAATCCAAGTGTCATAATTCAACCTAGTCTCAATGCGTAAGAAAGTGAGGATATACAAGTAGTCACAAGGAGGCTAAGATGAACAAGAATAAGACATATACAATCACGACAAGCAAAAATAAAGGTGGACATGATATGTGTGAATGCATCCAGTCGCGAAGGGATATCAAGTGCCAGGGGCGGAACTAGGATTCAAGTAATGCAGGGGCCAACTTTTTTTCTTCTATCAAGCATAATTAAAATATCACTTAAATGCTGCGATTTACAATAGAAACCTAAAAATTACTAAAATTGAACTCTACGCTCTTTCAAAGGAACACAATCATCGAGTATACAATCCAAATCAAAGCTCTTAGAAATCTCCTTCTCAATGTAAACAATCATATTATCTGCTAAAAAATCATCTTCCATTCTACTTCTAAGCCTTGTTTTAAGGATCGTCATTGCTGAAAATGCTCTTTCACCAGTCGCCGTAGACACATGAAAGGTCAAAACAAGCTTGATCAATCTATCAATAAGATAATACCTACTTGCCCTCTCATTCTCCACTAGCCTCCGACATAGTTCTGAAACTGATGACAATTATTGCAATTCTTGATGGTTTTGCACATCAATCTCAAGTGACCTCAATTGGTATCTCAAATTAATTCTATCTTGATCAGAAAAGTCGACGTGATAGTACTTCTCAACTAGCATAAATATGCTATCAATATTGAATGATTTGTATCCATTTTTAGGATCCAAAGCACTGCTAAGCATTAAGAGTTTCATAGTGGAATCACAAAATCTACAATTCAGCTCCTCAATTTGGACATCAATTACAACAAGAAAAATATCATCGTGAAAATGATGCTTCACTATCACATCTCTTTTGCGTCGACGACTTCGACCTTGAAAATACGGATCATCCAAGTCAAGTACATCAATTTCCAGTCTACTATAAAATGAAACAACTCGTTCAAGAAAACGTTTCCAACCCTCTTCTCTAAACTTTTGTATCAATGCTTTTGTATTTGAAACCAAATGCATAGCATTTAAAATATCCTGATTTTTCTTTTGCAACGCTTGACAAAGATCATTTGTGATGCTCATGATCTCCTTCATCAAATGTAGAATAAAAGCAAACTCAAATGAAGTAACCATTTTGCAAGCAGCATTAGCATCTCCCCGATGGGAATAATTAGAACTTTCATTCTTAATTTTTTCAAGAACCACAATTGTTGGACCATATAACCTCAATAGGCTGCATAGAGAATGGAAGTGTGAACTCCATCGTGTATCCCCCGACCTTGTCAAAGTGCCAATCTGATTCGCTCCCTTTCCACTTTCAAGTTCATCAATGGATAACAAATATGCAATTTCTTCCATTTGAGCATCTTGCAACTGATCATGACGTTTACTAGAAGAGCTAACCACATTAATAACAAAGCTCAAGTTAGTGAAAAATTATGAACTGAAATCACCTCTCTTGCAGCACCAACCAAAGCTAATTGCAACCTATGCACAAAGTAATGCACATAATATGCATATGGACAATCATTAATAAATAATGCTTGCAACCCTTTCCACTCGTCATGCATATTGCTGGCTCCATCATACCCTTGTCCACGAATATTATGAACATCAAATGAGTTACGAGGGAGAATGACACATATTGCATCCCTTAGAGTTCTAGCTGTATTGTCTGCAACATGAGAAACATCAAAGAAACGCTCTTGTACAAAACCCTCTTTATCAACAAATCTCAATACAAGAGCCATTTGTTCTCTTTTAGATTCATCTCGTGCCTCATCGACAAAAATACAAAACTTGGAATCACCTGCATCATCTCTAATCTTGCTCCTTACTTTGCTTGCAATAACTTGTAGAAGCTCCTTTTGGATAACAGGTGATGTATACTTGGCATTTTGAGGAGCATTATCTAAAACTGTTTGAGCAACTTTTTCATCATGTGAAGCCAAAAGCTTAATCAAATCAATAAAATTACCTTGATTACGTGAGTCATCAGTTTCATCATGACCCCTGAAAGCACAACCCTGAGTTGAAAGAAAGCAAATTGCATCAATAGAAGTCTTTACTCACAACCGATTATTGAGAATTTGCTCTTGTCTTTGTGCATAGATCACTTTGTCTATGTGCTTTGATTGGTTCAAGAAGTCCTCAAAAGCTTGCACTGCTTTATTATGAGGTGATAAAGAATCATCTCCAACATGCATAAAAAATGTACAATGTTTACCATCATTTACTTTCTTCCAATTCTTGAATCCCTTAACACTAAATACATCCCAACCAGTCCGGCCAACAGGTTTTGTAGTAAACAGATAACATGGCAAACAATATGTAGCATCATTAGAAGGAGAATACTCAAGCCAAGAAGAAAATTATGTGTACCAGGATTCTTGAAAGCGACGTTGATGCTTCTTTCCTGACTTGGGATATTTAGTAAGGCGAATCTGATACGGGCCTAGTTTCAAATAAGCTCGTCTAATCTCATCACTCTTGTCAGGTGGATAGTCCCAAATCTTTGGACGTTTCCCGGGATCTCTTTCAATATCAGAAACTTTATTAACATCACATCGAATAGTTTCCAACCGAGTTTCTTCAGAGTTTGGAGGATTCAGAATAGGCTGGCTGAAAGTATTAACCTCTAAAGTTGAAGTTCCAACACCATCATATTCTTTTCTTTTATAGAAAGAGTGAATTATTATCACCTTACGCTCCTTACCCATGAACCTACACAAAAATTCAGCCTTTGACCAATCAGAATTAATTCAACCTAATACATAAATATCGCTGCATAATTCAAGCCAAATTTGACTCGTTTCCAACATCATAATGCAAGAAAAAAACTAAGCTTAATTCAATAATACATCACAATAAAAAATTCAATATTACTCTATTACAGGCTGAATCAGAGCTTACGATATTTAACTAAGTGTATTTTTTTTAACTTTAGCTTCAATGTAATTAGAGCTTTCAACGTAAAATAATATTAATTTATTTGAATATAAAAGATTAAGTGGAGGAAAAAAACCTGATCACTACACGTCTCCCAAATCCCAATTACGGAATTAGCAAAGCGTTCGGACTTTGAAAATGAACTGCAAAAAAAAAAATCGATGTTGTACTGCTGTTGTTTACTTGGTTTTTGGCTTTTTGCGGTCAAAGAGACTCAAATTGAATAATTGGTGGTTGCTGTTTGGTTATTCCCAATGCCTCTAACCCTAATTAATAAAAGATTTTAAAATTTTGGGTTTGGATGGGCCATACGTGGACTTGCAAAGAGTTGTTGGGAGTGGGTAAATTTTTTTATATTTCTATTATAAAAGAATTTTAGTTTGAGGGGGCCCATATGAAAAATTGTAAGGGGGGTTTCTTCTATCCACGTTTACTCAATATAAAAAGGAAAAAAAATGTTCGGGGGGGGGGGGGGATGCCCCCCACTCGCCCCAACTGTGTTTCGCCTATGTCAAGTGCACACAAAGCTAACTCTTATCAAGCAATGCAACATGGTTCAATGCAAAACGGGGGACGATCATGGCTCTAGTTTCGGCACAGCCAAAAGCCACACATCAACGAGATGCTTAAAATCTTTTAGATCACAATGGAAGTAGTAGCAAAGCACTCAATAGTAAGTAAGACCGAATTACTAAGACGATTCGCAAAGTCACAAGCAATGTCAAGTTACTAACTCGAATATGTATTTTTTTAATAAAAACTAAGTATCCGAATTAATGTTCTTTACACAATGCACATGACCAACCAAAGAAATCCATAGTTATTTTTTTTGTACATGAAAACATTAGTGATAATGTGATCTAAAAGCAAGCAAAATTAACAAAGACGATAGGTTAGGGCTTAACAATCGATGCAAAGAGATGTGTTCTTTGTAAAGGCAAGTAACTAGCATGCAAGATCCTATTGATCCACACAAATCAACATAGACATGAATTATGTAGCACATATCTGGTGAATATAATCAAGCAATACTATTTGCAACAATGAACTCGAACTGTCTTCCAAATTATAGATCTACATGTAATCAAATAAGCAAGTGCCAAATTATGGATTGTAGTAGCAAGTAGGGCACAAATGGATTGATTTTTGTTCTTATATGTGGATGGAATAGTGGATGGTGAAATATGATGGTGGTTAAAAGCAAATAGCGGGGGACAACCATGGCTCTAGTTTCGGCACAGCCAAAAGCCACACATCAACGGGATGCTTAAAATCTTTTAGATCACAATGGAAGTAGTAGCAAAGCACTCAATAGTAAGTAAGAACCGAATTGCTAAGACGATTTGCAAAGTCACAAGCAAAACTGTGATCACTTACAATGAACATCTTTTGAGATTAGAGATCATGTAAGACAATATGACTATGATCACTTACAATGAACATCAAATGAAACAACAAGAAATGCAAATCATTTAAAATAGGCAATTACTAAAACATGACTTCATATAAACATATGTGATGTCAAGCATAAGTGTTTTGCAAGTGCCTTACAATATTGCATCTAACCATGTCAACACAATAAGCCTTATATAAGCCAAAGAGACTACCTAAATAATAGTGTTTGACATATCAAGTTTTGTGATATACATCCAAAAAATACAAAATGATATCACATCATAATGGCCTTGCAATCACACCAAAAATGAGCTACCTAGCTGATTTTCAGCCACTTTAATCTGCACCAAAGCCTTCACCAAAGCTTCCACTTGAACCTTGAGTCTCATAAATAAGCTTGCTTATATAGCGAGCCTTCCACTCCTCATTGGGACAACTATAGAATATATCCAACTCACTTGGTGATTTACCTAGAATACGAGCCGCTTCAATGGCTTCATCAATAGAAACCCTAGGAATCATGACAATCTCAGAAAATAGTTGTTTTTTTCGATAAGCTTATTCTCACGATTTATTCCACAAGCCATAGAATGTGCAATTGTTTCTAAATGTTTGTTCATATCTTTCATTGCATCCGCCCAAGTCTGAACATGATCTTTCTTGCTCGAGGTTCCAAGAGTAGACTTACCTTTTTTTTGCCTCTTTGAAGGTGGAGGGCTTGCAATTTCAGCCAAGTCATCCATGTCATCTTCTTCATCAAGATTCACATATTCATTTTCCATAGTTCCAACCATGTCATCAATGTCCTCCGCTTCATTTCCTTAAGCTCGATCCAATCCAAAAATATCATCTAGCTTGTCAAGAAAAGGAATTGAGTTCTCCATAATCCTTGAGCCTTGGGATGTATCTAAAAAGAAAGACATGTATTGAAACCTAATCAAAATAAAAAAAAAAAAGTAATACATTTCAAACTAACATATACCTTGCAAAAATCATCATAAGCTTGCCTTTCACATTGGATCATTTTTTGCTCACTATCCTATTTGAATCCTGATAAGCGCAACATCTCACATATGATAGCATATTTGTCTTTGAACCACTTGATTTTTGATTCAATGTGAGGAGCGACCTTCAATCCACAAGAAGGAAATCTTTCATTTAGCTTTTTCTCTAAGACCAATATAGACCCATTCTTAAATCCCCCTCAGTTCTCCATTGAGGATCAACTTTAAGTTCCAGCATAAAATCCAATAAAGTATCCTCTTCCACATTTTCCATTTTCTTTTATTTTTACCCCGTCCGGATGAACCTTGAATTGATGCATCCATCGTAGAAGAAAAGGATATTTCATATAATAAATATAAAACATGTTATAAGACAAGCAATAGAAGCAAATAACATTATCATCAAAAAGGCACACATTAAGTTCAAATACATCAAGATGCAAGTTCAAAACAAACACAAAAGATGAGTTCTACAAAAGTTTACAAAAATACATATTGAAATTTGATTACATAGTAGATCGAGCACGCCAGTTGTCATATGATGATTGTGCTAGGGAATTTCTAAAGTTATTCCGAGTGTCAAATGTTTGAACATGAGTGATATACTCAACTCTAGGTCTAGGCTCCTCGTCATCATTATCTCCTTCACTCTCTCCATCACTCTCTTCATCACTCTCTTCATCACTTTCCTCTTCCTCCATGTCATCAATGATAAATTCTTCATCAGTTGGCATATATTTTCGGATGAGGTTATGTAATAGAGCACATGCACTAACAATCCAACCTTGGGTTCGTATTGGAAAGAATGAAAGACTTTGAAGAATAGCCCATCTTCCTTTTAAGAGGCCAAAACACCTTTCTATTACATTCTTAGCTTTAGCATGCTTCATATTGAAGTATTGTTCCGGCCTTGTAAGTGTGTTATTTCCCCACTCCTTTAGGTGATACCGATGACCTCTATAAGGAGCTAAGAACCCCTCACAATCTGTGTATCCCACATCTACTAGGTAATAACAACCTAACCAAAGAAAACAAACTCAATATCACTACCCATTATATGTTGAAAATAAAATTTTAATTTAGATCTCAAATATAGTTACCTTGTGGCACCTTTAAACCATTAGGCCTAGAAAGAGCATCACGTAAGACACGACCATCATGTGCGGAACCTTCCCAACCAGACAATATGTATATAAATTCCATATTAGGTGTACATACACCTAACACATTCATAGCAAGATCACCTTTTCTCGTTCGATAGCTTGATCTACTATCATTAGGCACATGAACACTAATGTATGTGCCATCTAATGCTCCTAGAGAATTCTACAAAAAATAAATAAATATGTGATATGACTTTTTGGAAAGAAAGTGAAATTAAACAAAATTATTATCAATTGAAGAAATATATTTATGATACCTTGAAAAGTTTCCATCTACTATCTTCACAATCTTCATGTATATGTGTCGGCTTTATTAGCAAGTGGCGATGCAACTTTAAAACCGCAAGTAGACAAAGATTGATTTTTCGGCTTACACTCTCCCCACTTCTTAGAAAGTAATTTCCTATTGATCTATTCTTCTAATGATGAGCCAATGTGTACAAAAACACAGCAACAATTTCTTCCAATTACATATTTTTGGTTCTATGTAATCCCCCAATATCTCGAACCATCTCACAAAGCACAACAAAAGTTTTTCTATTGACACGAAGCTCATTCTTACATATTATGTCACTTTCTCTAATTATCCTATTCAAAATTTCCAATTTATAGAGCTTTTTATCTTTTTTTCTCAAATTGAATTTCTCGGATTTTGGAAACATGCTCACGGTACATAATTGTAGTCATGCAAACAAATCTCACAAAAATCAAAACTATAATGTGCTCAAGCTTTTGTCTTTCCTTCTTCCTCCTTATTGAATCAAGCTCAAATGGATCCATCACTACATTACAAGCAAATATATATATATACATATATATATATTAAAAAGAAATAAAAAAACAAGCAAACTACTCAAACACAAATTAAGTCCAATACTAACTATGTAAACAAAAAAACAAGAGAGGGGCTAAAATGTTTAAATGGGCAAGCACTGTACCGAATTCCTCAGAGTCCAAGCATAAAAATCAGATTTTAATATAATTTCATATTTCTCCAAGCATACAAACAAAATAGGAAAAGTGTGGAGAATGAAATCGAGTTATAAATCACTCATATAAAAGAATTCAGTTCGAATCTATTGCTATTTCTATTGCTTTGTTGCTTTCAATTCAACACATTCTAGTAGTTTGTGCATAAATAAAAAAAAAGATCTTGCTTGATCAAAGAGTGATCTACTCTATCTAGTTTTAAGCCACTTTTACCCCTAGTGATTGCTTGCTAAAATTAGTTTTGGTGATCACTTTGTATGCTTGTGACAACACTACTATAAGTCATATATCCTGCCATATTTCTCACCTTGCTTGCATTAATTTGGCTTTATTCATCTTGCTAAGGATCAATTGAGAGATTGCATGTTCTTTTGCACTCATAAAGTGAAATTTGCATTGCTTTTCTGATTGCATACTTGCTAGTTACTTGGGCTGCATTTTCCTTTGATTATCCTTAGCACACCACATCTACACCATTACTACCTCAATTTTAACCCAAAAAATAAATTGGTTGAATTAGATTGCTTTGAGGCAAGTTTTGGCTTGATTAGGGTGTGATATTGCTAATCGTATTGCTTTTGGAAGAATAGACTACTCTCTCGTGTTTTTGTAACCTTTGCAGGCTAGAAATGGAAATTGAAGAGCAAGTTAACCCCCGATGCCGACGCCCGAGCCATGTGTCGCGCCCTTTCAGCCCTACGATGCGCCCTAGCACACGACGCCGACACCCGGTTGTGCGCCCTTACACACGACTCCGATGGGTGCGCCCGTGCCTATGCTTGATGGAGCCATTTTTCCGGGCACTTTTGATGGTACTTTGGTCCATCTTTTGAGTGTAGACTCCAGCTCTAAGGACAAGTCAAACATTCTTGACAAACGAGAGTTTTCACTTAGGCAAATGACCTAGACCCGCGTCCAAGGCTCCAGGGTTCCAAGTCAAGGCACCACGCCCTATCTTGGGCGCATCACATGAGCACGAGCTAGGGCAATGCTAGACCAAATTAAGGAGGAGCTCATGGCTCATAAGTTGGATTTTGGCTCACGATGGTGAAGGGTGAAGTATTCTTGTGACTTTTGGTGAAACTTGTGCAAAAACTTGACTTGTGTTTTGTCAAGGACTTTTAGTTGGTTTTCTTGAAACTATGGGGTTTATTTTGTAATTTCGAGAGGAGTGTGGGCTGAATAGGTGAGGCGTGGCTTTAGGGGTATAACCCTCATTTTTGGCCTCCTTCTCAGAGCATGATGTACTTGCTAGCTTGCATGAAGAACACAACCTCCCAAGCCATTATTCACCTAATGGTGGCCGTGGTAGAGGGAGTGGATTTGGAGTGAGGTCGCCATCGTACACCCATCAGCCGTCGCACATCAGGCAAACAACACAACCCACTCGAGCCACCCATCATCAAAATCATCCTTATGACAACCCTTATGATGATGTGACTTAAGGCGTGCCAAGGAAGATCAAGAAGCAGTCGAAGCCTCAGCCAAGGCAACCAAGCGACGCCCGATGCTATTCAGAGAGTAGCGGGGTTTCCCAGTCTCCAACCGGGCATTCTGGCTCAAATTTTGGGACAACATCAGACACATGTTGAGCTACTGAATAGGACAAAAACACCCAGAAATTCACGATAAAAATTCAAAAGTGCCCCACCACACTTTAGATAGTTTAGCTGAGACGAAAACGAGGCTATCTCCCAATCCTCTCGGGTGTTCTTGCTCAAATTTGGGAGCAACTCAGAAATTCAGAGATCTACAAATATAGTAGAAAAATGCTCACAAACTGAGTCCGAAATTATTTTAAAAGGCGGAGTAGAGGAAGCGCTCTCTAGTAACATAGTCTAGTACTTCTTTCCCTATTCCTCATTCCTTTTGTTTAGTTCTTATGAGGAAAGAATTAAAATACTAATCATAAATCAAGATATTTCTCATCTCCCCAAGTCTATTCAATCTCTTTTACAAGAATTTGAGGATATCATGCTAGAAGAGTTCCCAACAAGTCTTCCACCAATAAGGGGCATTGAGCATCAAATTGATTTGGTGCCTGGTGCTTCTTTACCAAACCGTGCAGCTTATACAGCTAGTCCAGAGGAGACCAATGAGCTTCAAAGACAAGTGCAAGACTTCATGGACAAGGGTTATGTACGTGAGTCACTTAGCCCCATGTGTGGTTTTGGTGATTTTGGTGCCAAAGAAGGATGGCACTTGGAGGATGTGTGTTGATTGCAAGACGATCTACCAAATAACAGTTAAGTACCATCATCTTATTCCTAGACTTTATGATATGCTTGATGAATTGCACGGTGCTAATTTCTTTTCTAAGATTGATTTAAGAAGTGGGTACCATCAAATTAGAACGAAGGAAGGGGATGAGTGGAAAACTGCTTTTAAAACCAAGTATGGCTTATATGAATGGTTAGTAATGCCATTTGGACTGACTAATGCACCTAGTACATTTATGAGGCTTATGAACCATGTTTTAAGAAAATACTTAGGCAAGTTTGTTGTAGTCTACTTTGATGACATCTTAGTCTATATCAAAACTTTGCATAAACATGTAGATCATCTTAGGACTGTTTTAGATAGTTTCAGATTAGAGAAGCTTTGTGTTAATTTGAAGAAGTGTTATTTTTGTTCGGAATCTATTATTTTTCTTGGTTTTGCTGTTTCTAGGAGTGGCTTTAAGGTAGATGAAGACAAGATCAAGGCAATCAAGGAGTGGCCTCAACCGACCACGCCCACCATGGTGCGTTCCTTCCTCGGCTTGGATGGCTTCTACAGGAGGTTTGTGCATGATTTCAGCACAATCGCATCCCCTCTTCATGAGCTTAAAATGAAAGACACGTCATTCAAATGGAGAGAGAAACAAGAGAACGCCTTCAACACTTTGAAGGATAGGTTGTACAACGCTCCAGTGAAGACTCAGCAAGCGACATGCAAGATGGGTTGAATTTATGGAGACCTTTCCTTATGTTGTAAAGCATAAGAATGGCAAGGAGAATGTGGTAGACGATGCCCTTTCTCGCATGTATGTTCTCTTGAACCATTGTGTTGTTAAGATCCTTGGATTTGCAATGATTAAGAAATTGTATGCTAGTGATCCTCACTTTGCTGAAATCTATAAGAATTGCATGTCTAGGGGAGAAGTTAATTCTTACTTTATAGATGATGGTTATTTGTTCAAAACTGGAAAATTATGCATACATTCATCTAGTATACGTAGGTTGTTAACTAAAGAGGTGCATGAATCAAGAGGACATAGAGCCATAGAGGGTTAGAGAAGACACTTGAAGGCTTAAAAGAACACTAGTATTGGCCTAAGATGAGTAATTATGTGCTGAGATTTGTCAAGAGTTGTGTTGTTTGTGCTAAAGCTAAATCTAGGCTTAACCCTCGTGGATTGTGCCGGCCCTTACCTATTCCTAGTTCTCCATGGGAGGACATTTCTATGGACTTCATTGTTGGATTGCCTAGAACTAGGAAAGGTAGAGATTCTATATTTGTCGTAGTAGACCACTTTTCTAAGATGGCTCATTTTATACCTTGTCACATGACTGATGATGCTGTGCATGTTGTTGATTTTTCTTTAGAGAAATTGTTAGATTGCATGGCATTCCTTCTACTATTGTTTCAGATCATGATGCTAAGTTTTTGAGTTATTTTTGGAAGAGTTTGTGGTATAAGATGGGAACTAAATTGTTGTTTTCTACATCATGTCATCCACAAACTGGTGGGCAAACTGAAGTAACAAATATAATGTTAGGTTTTTTTTATTAAGAACTATGCTTAAAGCTAACCTTAAAAGTTGGGAAGATGTTTTGCCTTTTGTGGAATTTGCTTATAACAGGTCTATCCATTCAGCCACTACTATGACCCCTTTTGAGGTTGTTTATGGGTTGAATCTAAGGACACTAGTGGATTTGACACCTCAACCATACAAGGGAAAGGAGAGCTTTGAAGCTAACAAGAGGGTTGAATTTGTTAAGAAGCTAGATGAGAGGACTAAGATGCATTTGGAGAGGAAATCAATGAAGTATAAGGCCCATGCTAATAAGGGGGCGAAAACAGGTTATCTTCGAAGAAGGTGATCTTGTTTGGGTGTATCTTATTAAAGAGAGGTGATGGCCGGATCGATGGTGGAGACGATGGTGCAAAGAGATCGCCTCGAAAGACTTCCAAGAAAGTCGACCACAAACCCCAAGAAATCTGGTCTATCTTCAACGGGCTTGTTCTTCCTGGTCCGAACTCGGATTTGAGTGATTCCAAATCTAGGAGTTAGATCTATGAATCTAGTTTAATTCCTCCAAATTTCAAATCCACACCACTTGAGGATCAAAGTTTATGATAGTATTATTGAGGTGTCGCAGAATCCACCGAGTTGGGATAAACCGGTGGTGGTGGAATGGAACGATTGAAAGTGGAATGGCAGAGTGATGGATATGGATGCAAGGCTTGGATATTATGCACTAAGAGTTGCTAACTAAGTCGAATGAAATCTTGGATATGACTCAGCAACAATCTTCAACAAGCATGTTCATAGTTCAAAGTCTAAGGGAGAAAGGAGGCAAGAAACGAGCCTTAAAACCCTAGACCCACGCCCCCTAAACTCAGCCATAACCTCTCTCTAATTACATAAAACAGCCTAAAGTTTTAAGAAAACCAACTCAACATCCTCGACAAAACATAAGTTAAGTTTTTGCCCTAGTTTCACCAAAGTCACAAGAACACTCCACTCTTCTCCATTGTTAGCCAAAATTCATCTTATGAGCCATGAATTCCTCCTTGATTTCGTCAAGCATCACCCTAGCTCGTGCCCGAGTGATGCGCCCAAGATAGGGTGTGGTGCCTCGACTTGGATTCTTTGAGCTTTGGACGCAGGTCTTGGAAATTTTTCTAAATGAAGACTCTCCTTTTTCGACAATGTTTGACTTGATATTATGGCTGGAGTCTACACTCCAAACATGGATCAAAGTCCCGGGTTCCGGTATTGTGGTCTTCGTGTGCAAGGGCGCGTGCCATGGCGCATCGTAGGGTTGTATGGGCACACGAGCTAACTTGGACACCGACACTTGCATTGGCAAGCCATCAATCGCTTGTAAAGGCGCACCAAGAGGATACGCCGGCACATGCAAGGGCGCAGAAGAAGGCTCGGGAACCGGTGCATGCAAAGGTCCTTGGAGTGGTTCGAGAGATGGACTCTCATCAAGAGGTTTCCCAATAATAGAAAGAACAAGCTGGATCAACGTGGAGATGGACCGTTCAAAATTCTCAAGAGAATCGACCCTAATGCTTACCAATTTTAACTTGCCTGGTGAGTATAATGTCCATCCAATGTTTAATATGGTTGATCTTTCACTTTATGTGCTAGACATAGATTCCAACGTCGAATCAGAGACAATTTGAGCTCAAGTGGAGGAGAATGATGCAGTGAAACCTGCTATGTCTCCCACTGACGTCAAGGAGTTGATTTGAGTACCATTTGATGGACAAATCACAAGGAATAGAGCTAAGAAGATTGCTCAAGGAACAAGATCCATTCTAGTTCGCTTGGAAGCTATGGTTGAAGAGTCCACCAAGAAGAGATGGGTTACTATGATTTAACATAAAACAAGCCCATATTCCATCATTGATTTATTTGGCCGAGTTTCACTAGATGGAGCGTCATTCTACTTGTATTTTGGGCCTTGTCTACCATTATTTCTGATTTTAGAAACATGGAATAACTTGTCTTACTCAAGGGCTGAAGTTAGAAAGTGGCCGGGTAAGATAAAGTTGTTGCACGTGGTCTTAGTCTCTTTGACTCTACCAATCTAAGAGAGAAAAATATCTATCTTTTATTATTATATTAGAGACGTTTTTATGAAAGGATTTCCGGCCAAGCATCTTTGTTAGTTGGCTGAATATTATCTCCTATTTTATTGGTATCCTTTTGAGTTTCTTAGGAGTTTGTTAGGATAATTTTCTGATCTAATAAGTAGAATAATTATTTATTTGATTTATTTATGGCAATGGAATTTAGATAGAAGTTTTGGGAATATTATATGTTATCTTGGGAAACAAGAAAAGGTTAGAAATACCCATCTAGGGCCGATCCCCTTGACTTGTTCTCCAAGACAACTCTATCTTGTAATCTCTTTAAATAGCTTTGTTATTCATTCAATAAAATTCAGCCTAAGTAAGATTAAACCCCATTGGTTTAGTCTTGCTCTTGGGCCATTAAAGCAATTATTGTGTTCAAGCAGTCAAGCAATTCGATCATCATCATACTCGACCTTCTCTCTCTCGTTCTCTTGTGTTTAATTTCAGATTTTGATTCATAAGATTAATCAATTGATTAGTTCTAGTTTGATTGTTAAAGATCAGCTATTTTATCATCTAGAATTAAGCGTTGGAGCCATTCTAGGTGAACTATCGTTTGGTCATATTGAGTGACTCGAAATTCAGCCCTACACCATTGTTTGTTCGAGTTCTCTAGATTACTTGCAACACAAGTCATTAACTTTGTTAGTGAATCAGGTTAGAAATCATATTAATAGCATGATAAGAATCTTATGAGTTCATATACATAGTCAACAAGGAGTATTCCAAGGCGATCACATATCACTTTAGACTCTAGCTTCTCCCTCAAAATCTCATGTCTGCTACTAACTCCGTCTCAAGTCTCATCCACCAAGACAATATCATCCGCGAACAAAAAGAACCAAGGAATGTCTCCCTAGATTTCTCTCGTTAGAACATCCAACACCGACGTGAACAGGAAGGGGCTCAAGGTTGATCCCTGGTGTAGACCTGCCTCCATTGTAAAGTACTTTGTGTCTCCTCATGGGGTGCAAACACTAGTCATTGAACCCTCATACATATCTTTGATAATCCAGATAATTGTGCCAAATACTCCTTTGGTTGCCAGACTCTTCCCGACCAACTCCCTCAACACTTTGTTATAAGCTTTCTCTAGGTCAATGAAGACCATATGTAGGTTTTTCCTCCTCTCTTTGTAAGCCTCTAAAAGCCGCCTCAACAAATGAATAGCCTCCATAGACGATATCCCATGCATAAAACCAAACTGATTCTCAAACACTTTGATTTGTCTCCTCAACCTCATCTTGATGGTCCTCTCCCAGAACTTCATTATATGACTAAGAAGTTTAATACCCCTGTAGTTGTCGCACAACTGTACATCACCCATGTTCTTGTATAGTGGGATCAACTTACTAAAACTTCATTCATCCGACATCCTGGTTGTCCTGAGAATGATATTAAAAAGCATCGTTAGCCACTCTAGGCCTCCCACCCCCAAGCATTTCCAGATTTCTACTGGGATTTCATCCGGCCCTACTGCTCTTCTGTTACTCATTTTATGGATCACTCCCTCTATCTCTTCCCTTGAGAACCGTCTACAGAAGAGGAGGGGGCTTTCGTCCTCTTTTTCCCGACCTATCGACCAGTGTTGACTTTTTGTCCTTTCACAACCTTCATTAAGTAGACCACAGAAGTATTTTCCCACCGTTGCCTTTTGCATATCCTCCACTAACACCAGTACATCCTCGTCCTTGATACATTTGACTTTGTCTATATCCAAACTCTTCCTTTCTCTTACCTTAGCCAACCTGTAAGGCACCTGTTCCCCACCCTTCTCATCCAGCGCCTTGTATAAATTCTCGAACGCTTTCTCTTTTGCGATTGCCATTACTCTCTTAGCTGCCTTGAACTCTGAAAACCTCGCTTCCTTGTCTGACTCCACACTATGTAACCACTTTCTATAGGCTAGTTGTTTCTCCTTAACCTTCTCCTGGACCTCGTCATTCCACCAAGCTTCCGACCTTCTACTATCGAAAATTCCTCCCGACATACCAATCACTCCACTAGACGCTCTCTAGATACACTCTATCATCCTGCCCCACCTCTTATTTGCATTACTACTCTCTTGCCACACTCCTTTTGCATTTGATTCTTCCAGTATCTTCTCCCGTGACATCTGCCAAGTGGATTCTAAAAGGCGCCGCCATCTGATCCTCGATTGAGATACTGTGTTTGTCTTCCTCTTTTGGCAAGGCCACCTAAAATCCAGGGCAAGGTGCATGTGTAGCGTCGATAAGCCTTCAAAGTGAATAACCTTGCATTCTTTGTAACTTCCCCTATCCTCTGTCCTTGCTAGGAAGAAGTCTATATGTGTTCTCCCCATTGCACTCTAGAAAGTGATCAGATGTTCTTCCATCTTTCTAAACCATGAGTTGACAACCCAACAACCAAAAGCTTCCAGAAAATCTAACAAGGCTTTGCCATCCTCATTCCTATGTTTGAAACCCCAACCTCCATGGACCTCCTTGTACCTATCTCCGACCTTTCCAATGTGCCCATTGAAGTCTCCACCAATCAACAAGTGCTCTGTATGCGGCACACACCTCGTCAAGCTATCCAAGTCTTCCCAGAACTGTCTCTTCTCTTCGGAACTCAGCCCTCCATGTGGGGCGTAAGCACTTATAATATTGAGGATCTTCACCTCCAAAGTGATCTTTAACAACATCAAGCAACCGCTCATCCGTTCCACCTGCACAATCTGGCCTTGTTGAAAGGGTTTCTTGACAACAAATAAATTTTATAGTCAAGACCCCGCTGAGTATAGCAGAATCAGAATCGTCCACGGGAAGCGAGGTTGTGTTTAATTACTAAACTAGAAAGCAAAAGAAAAAACTAAAAGCAAGAAATAAAGCAAAGCAAACAATCAATCATGTCTCAGAGAAGACTCGGTACCGACCTATTCAAGGTCAGTAACGAGGTAAAACTAGAACGAATCAAAGCATGAACAAACATAAAACAACAGGCTCGGTACCGAACCTTAATGACTCGGTAATGAGGTGAAACTGAGATTAAAACTATTTCGCAAGTAAGAGAAAAGATCTAGGATAAGTGTCCACCACAACACAATCATGCAATCTAGATAATATGAATCATAAAAATCATGCCTTGAACATAAAGTTATCAACTTTCGTTGAATAAACAAGTAAATCAATCAACTTTCATAAACCAACTTACTTGTCTACTTATTTTGATCCAAAGTTTGTAACTTTCATTATCAAACTTCATCACAATTCAAGTTTATAACTTTGTCTTTCGACTGAGTCACAAACGCAGAATTACTTTGACTTTCGTCAAAGCATAAACACAAACAACAAGAAATGTAGATAAAAGGCATTCAATTCAATCAATCACATCATCATCATGCAAGATCATGTTGGATTTTTAACCCCAATCCTATAATAAAAGACTACTCACTCATAATTGAGAAGAAACCAGCAATGCAATTGAATGAACACAAAAATTGTATTAAAAACTGAATCTTACTTGAATTAAGAACAAACTTTGTCACAGAACACACTTCAGAACACAAGAGAAAATCCAACAAACTTCTTTCTAGAGCTCTAAGTAATAAACTTCTCTCCTAAACCAATCGTATAAACTAAAACAAGAGAGAGAGTCGTGTCCAATCTCCCTTAAAACATCTTAAAACAAGAGTATTTATACTAGAGGAACTATCTAAAAGTTTCGTTAAAGATAAAACATCTAAAAAATAAAAAGATCTCGGAATAAAAATCATTAAAAGGCTCGAAGTCGGCTATGTCTACCGACACGGGGACCCTCGGTAACGACCCCGTTAGGGTCAGTAGACTCTTCAAATTTTACTGAACTTTTGTCTTCCTGCACACCTCGGTACCGACCCCTCCTAGGTCAGTAACGAGTCAGAATTGGTCTTGTTTTCTTGTTATTCTTCACTCATCCTTTTGGATTTCCCGGGATTTCTTCAAGTATCTTCACCTCTTCCTTCCTAGCCATGCTCTACTCTAGAATGCCTCCAACTTTGCTCCAAAACCTACACAAAAATACCAAACTAGAGTAGTTTCCATTCTTTTCACAAAATATGCAAACTAGACTAAAAGACACAAAAGTAACATAAAAACACAACTAAACAAGACTAAACAACCTAGAAAAACACTGTAAAACTAAGCTAAAAACACGTACATCAAAATACCCCATACTTATGCTTGCTTGTCCTCAAGCAATCACTAAACATAAACCAATACCATCAACACATTCGTCAAGTAATAGCCCTTATTAAAAAAAAACTTGAGCACAAGTGAGAATAGCAAGTAACTCTTAACGTCATCACACATATATAAGCAACTAATAAACATTAGTAATCGCAATCCAACCTCACAAAGGATATAGTGTTTCACTTAACTCTCATGTGTTTAGGCTTAGAATACAACTCTCAACTCAATTAAACGTGCGAAAACTCATAGAAATTGTAACTTATATCACCAATCTTTCTACCAATGATGTCAAAACAAGTAAAATCATCAATAGAACTTAGGCTCAATGAAACTCTTCCTAGAAGCTTTCATTCGGCGGGGTTGTAATGGGGCTTGGTATTGACAATAAGGTGGGAAATATTTTGGTTTGTGGTGCTAAAATTCCGGGAATATAGACTCCCAAACTCTCCAACACAACTCACCAAAAACATCAAAAGAAAATACCAAACTCTCTTAAACATTATGCACACTCTCCCCATCTTACTTTCATTAACTTTTAAATCCATCCTAGAAAGCCTCATAAAATACTTAAAGAAACTCTTGGCTTTTCTTTTTATTGCTCTGCACTTTTATTTTTTCTTCTTTCTTTCCTCTGAATTTTTCTCTGTTGCTTTGAATTTTCTTTGCTGGGAAAGCTCGGTACCGACCCCACATAGAGTCGGTAACAAGGTATAACAGAACTCTCTCTCTTTTTTTAAATTGTGCATTCTTCTCTTTTTAAGCCAATAACCCTTTTACAACTTCTTTGAATAACGATGAGACCTCCATTCTACCCAACCCATCCCTTCTTTTGAACCAACACATACACTCAACAAAACAAATTTCAACCAACTAAGTCCTAATGTCGGATAGGGTCAAGCTTATATCGGCTAGGAATTAATTTTGTGGAGCTACAAAAATAGGCTTTAAGGCACAAGAATTGGCTTAAAAAACAAAGGATAATGTAAGGGTGGATATGGATTAATAAGGCTCATGAAAAATAAGTTCTGCATCATATGATCTTTCAAGTAATGAACTAAAATCTTATATAGGCTTTGAGAAATAGATAACCATCACAATTTCAAGAGATAATATACACATAAGAGAGTAAATCACACAAGAAAATTAAGGCTAAACATGCTCAAAAGGTAATTTTTGTTGGATTGCAATAAACTCATGCTTAAAGTCATATGACTAACACCTGGTGATCATTGACTGTAGTGGTTACTCCCTCAGTTCGGAAAATTCCAGAAGACACCCAGTAAGCGGTGTCTAGATTCTGTGGTTGGAGTGCAGTGTATCAAGAAAGATCAATCTCACAAGCCAAAGCAAGAATGGTTACTAGCCCTCCAAAGTAGATCTCCTCCAATTTTGGCCCTTGTTGTTCTACATACGTTACCCACTCATATCCCAAGTTCATTGGAGTAGGATCGGTGAACAACATGGTGCATAGACTACCCACCTCCGTCCTTGTGGGCCGAGATAACTCCTTCTTGGCCCAAATGGTGGAGTCAAGAATCCTCAAGATGATGCGAAAAAGTAGATTGACTATGTGGGAGCCAGGGAGTGTACGGACTGAGCAATGATCTTGACCTGTGATGTAGCCACATGTCTTTGGGACCTTGAAGTGGTTGAGAGCTATTTAATATCGGTAGGGGTTAGGGAACCTGAGGAGAGTGTTGAACTTGCTCATGGTAAGATTGTAATCCTCGTTCCCGAGTCTGAATGTGATCCTCCCCATAGATCTCGACTTCTTGAACCTGGTTCGGAGAGTGGCCACAAATTCTACAATGAGGGTCGAGTAGTGAGGAAGGTCTTCACATTTTAGGAGGTGGGCTGCTCCTATGTTAGAGAAGGCATGCTTGAGGTCTGTGTAAATACCCAACTTCTTCCCATGGACCTTGGAAAACCATCTTGTTTTATGAGATCGCTTGTAGACTATTTTGAAGATCTTGGCCTCCTCATCGGTTGTCACCTCCACACTATCCATTGGTGGTGGAGATGGAGATGGAGATGGTGATGGAGATGGCCTCTTCGTTCTCTTGCTTGCCCTCTTGGTAGCTTGACTTGTACTTACCATTGTAGACCTAAGACAACAAAAACAAAGCAAAGATAAGATCCACTCATAATAATAACACACCATAGGACCCCTTACTTGCATTGAAACAGAGTGTTTTAAATTCAAATTTCAACATTCTATTGGGTCATTACGAACCCATGGGGGTCGGTGATACGTGATCGCCTCGGATTACTACTCAGAAACCTCGTATTTGACCACACAGGAACCCGATCTTGCCAGCAAATCAATTCAATCCTACAAAAGCTTTCAACTTTAGAACTCCTTGTGATGCAAGTAACAAACTGATTTGAATGATGGTGAATAGAATGGATCGAAATTGATATGAAGTTTCAAATAGATAGTTCAATTGAATTGGCTCTAACGCTAAATTCAATTGATGAACTAGGATCGATCTTTAACAATCAACCTAGAACTAAACTAGATGAACAACTTATCAACACAATCTGAATTTCGAAATTAAGAACACGAGAGAGAGAAAATTCGGCTATTATGATGATGATGATCTCGAGATTGCAAGCACACACACACAATTGTTTTTGAGCCCAAGGACTAGATAAACCTTTCTTAGGGTTTATCTAATCTCAAGCTGATTTTTATTAATGAAACTGAAAAGTATTTATAGAGAATACAAAAGCTAATACTTGGGGAGCAAGGGAGGGGAGTGGCCGGCCCTAGATGGGGAGAATAGGTCTCCTTTGCTTGCTTCCCAAGATATAATAATATCTAAATAAATCTAACTAGATTCCCTTAAATAAAATAAATCATGGCTGATTTATTTATTTAAGGAAATAATCCTAACAAACTCAAAATATCTCTAACAAACTAAAAATATCTCTAACAACCAGGAGAGAGAAGATCAACCAACTAACATAAGCCTATTGGCTGATTTCTCTACATTATTAAAATAAATAGAAATTGTTCATAATAAAATAAATAAGATATTTTCTACAATTTAGAATGGTCAAGTCAAAGGGTTGACTTTGACCCATATACCAATTCATCTCACCCGGTCACTTACTAAATTCAGCCCTAAAGTGAGACAAATTAATACATGTTTCTAAATAAAGAAATAGTGATTTTTGGCCCTCATATAATTAATCCATGGAATCCGGGCTCAATTGATGTCGAATGCACGAGACCCACTTCGCCTTGCTAGGCTCTTCAATAACCGCTGCCAATCAAACCAAGATCGCTGTTGTGCCTTGAGCAATCTTCTTAGCTCGACTTCTTGTGATTGGTCCGTCAAAAGGCACTTGAATCAACTCATCGACGTCAGTTGGAGACATGGCAGGCTTCACTGCATCATTCTCCTCCACTTGAGCTCGAATCGTCTCTAATTCGACGTCGGAATCAAAATCTGGCACATAAAGAGATAGATCAACCACATTAAACGTCGGATGGACATTATAATCACCAGGCAAATCGACATGGTAAGCATTAGGGCCGATCCACTTAAGAATTCTGAACGGTCCATCTCCTCGCTGATCTAACTTGTTCTTTCTTTGATTTGGGAACCTCTCCTTCCTAAAATGCACCCAAACGAGATCTCCTTCTTCAAAGATGACCTGTTTCCGACCCTTATCAGCATGGGCCTTATACTTCAAGGATTTTCGCTCCAAATGCATCTTAGTCCTCTCATGTAGCTTCTTCACAAACTCAGCCCTCTTGTTAGCTTCAAAGCTCTCTTTTCCCTTGTATGGCTGAGGCGTCATGTCCACTGGTGTCCTCGGATTCAACCCATAAACAACCTCAAAAGGGGTCATTTTTGTGGCTGAATGGATTGACCTGTTATAAGCAAACTCCACAAAAGGCAAAACATCTTCCCAACGTTTGAGGTTAGCTTTAAGCATAGTTCTAAGTAAAACCCCTAACGTTCTATTAGTAACTTCAGTTTGCCCATCAGTTTGTGGGTGACATGAGGTAGAAAACAACAATTTAGTTCCCAATTTAGACCATAGACTCTTCCAAAAATAACTCAAAAATTTAGCATCACGATCTGAAACAATAGAACAAGGAATGCCATGCAATCTAACAATTTCCCTAAAGAACAAATCAGCAATATGCACAGCATCATCAGTCGTGTGACATGGAATAAAGTGAGCCATTTTGGAAAATCTATCTACCACTACAAAGATAGAATCTCTAACCTTCCTAGTTCTAGGCAAACCTACAATGAAATCCATAGAAATGTCTTACCAAGGCAAACTAGGAATAGGTAAAGGCTGGTACAAACCATGGGGGTGAAGTCTAGACTTAGCTTTAGCACAAACAACACAACTCTTGACAAATCTCAACACATAATTACTCATTTTAGGCCAATAGTAGTGTTCTTTTAAACCTTCTAAAGTCTTTTCTAAACCCCTATGTCCTCTTGATTCATGAACCTCTTTAGTTAGAAGCCTACGTATACTAGATGAAGGAATGCACAATTTACCAGCTTTAAACAAGTATCCATCATCAATAAAGTAGGTATCTATTTCACCCCTAGACATGCAACTCTTATAGATTTCAGCAAAGTGAGGATCACTAGCATATAATTCCCTAATCATTGCAAATCCAAGGATCTTAACATCACATTGGTTCAAGAGCACATACCTCCGAGAAAGGGCGTCAGCTACCACATTCTCCTTGCCTTTCTTATGTTTTACAACATAAGGAAAGGTCTCCATAAATTCAACCCATCTTGCATGTCGCCTGCTGAGTCTGGATTGGCCTTTCAAGTACTTCAAGGCCTCATGATCAGAATGGATTACAAACTCTTTAGCCACAAATAATGAGACCAAGTTTTCAAAACCCTAATTAAAGCATACAACTCTTTATCATAAGTAGGGTAATTCAACTCAGCCCCACTAAGCTTTTCACTAAAGTAAGCAATGGGTTTCTTGTCTTGCAAGAGCACACCTCCTATGCCATGTCCAGAAGCGTCCACCTCTATCTCGAATGCCTTGGAGAAGTCAGGGAGTTGAAGTACTGGGGCGTGGCATAATCTGTCCTTCAAAGTGTTGAAGGCGTTCTCTTGTTGCTCCCTCCATTTAAAGGTTGTATCCTTCTTTGTAAGCTCGTGGAGGGGGCTGCAATTGTGCTAAAATCACGCACAAATCTCCTGTAGAAGCCAGCGAAGCCGAGAAATGATCTGACCATTGTTGGTGTAGTCGGCTGGGGCCATTCTTTGATTGCCTTGATCTTGTCTTCATCTACCTTCAATCCACCTTTAGACACAACAAAACCAAGAAAAATGGTAGACTCCGAGCAAAAAGAACACTTTTTTTAAGTTAACATAAAGCTTTTCTAACCTTAAAGTGTCTAAAACAACCCTAAGATGATCTACATGTTCATGCATGGTTTTGCTATAGATTAAGATATCATCAAAGTAGACTACAACAAATCTGCCTAAGTATCTTCTTAAAACATGGTTCATAAGCCTCATAAAAGTACTAGGTGCATTAGTTAATCCAAAAGGCATTACTAACCATTCATATAAGCCATACTTAGTTTTAAAGACAGTTTTCCATTCATCCCCTTCCCTCATCCTAATTTGATGGTACCCACTTCTTAAATCAATCTTAGAAAAGAAATTAGCACCATGCAATTCATCAAGCATATCATCTAATCTAGGGATGGGATGACGGTACTTAACTGTTATTTGGTTGATCGCTCTACAATCAACACACATTCTCCATGTGCCATCCTTCTTTGGCACCAAAATCACCGGAACCGCGCATGGGCTGAGGGATTCACGCACATAGCCTTTGTCCATGAGATCTTGCAATTGTCTTTGAAGCTCAGTGGTCTCTTCTGGACTTGCTCTATAGGTTGCACGGTTTGGTAAAGAAGCGCCGGGCACCAAATCGATTTGATGCTCAATGCCTCTAATTGGTGGAAGGCCTTCTGGCAACTCTTCAGGCATCACATCTTCAAACTCCTGTAATAGATCCTGTAGACACTTTGGAAGATGTGAAATATCTTGACTAATAATAAGTATCTCTTTCGTCATAAGAAGTAAGCAATAAGAGTTAGGGAAAGAAATACTAGGCTGAGTCACAAGAGAGCGCTTTTCTACACTGCCTTTCAAGCCGATTTTTGGCTCTTTCTGTAGGCGTTCTTTTTCCAGATTTGTAGCTCTCTGAGTCTTTGAAGTGATCCCAAAATTTGAGCCAAAACGCTCGAGTGGATTGGGAGTTAGCCCCGTTTTCGTCCCAGATGCACTGCTGGTAGTGTTGCTCGACACTTTGGACGTTTTAGGGACATTCTCTCGGCGTTTTTCGTCCCAAACAGTAGTGCCACCTGTGTTTGATGTTGTCCCAAAATTTGAGCCAGAACTCTCGGGTGGAGACTGGAAAACGCCGCTTGGCTTTGTCGACGCGTCGGGCGCCGAATGCCGGGCCGCAGCTTTGGCCGTTGAATCAACCTCTTCTTTCTCTTCCTTGGCACGCCTAAGTGCCCTAGCTTGATCTCGACGTACCTGATCCTGTAGAACTTGTTGGGGAGACAAGGGTAGAAGAGAAACTCTCCTCCCATCATAGTTAAAGGAATAGGTGTTTAACATGCCATCATAAATCACTCTCCTATCAAATAACCATGGTCTTCCTAACAAGATATGAGTGCATTCCATGTTTACTACATCACACATAATGTCATCAACATAAGTACCAATAGCAACACGGACTAAACACTGATGGGTGACAAGATTAGGACCTTCTGAATCATTAATTCCATTGAGACCATAACTAGTAGCCCTAGGTTGGGTTTTTAATTGCAAGTGATCAACTACCTTAGCATTAATAATGTTACAGCAGCTACCACTATCAATTATCATGCATAACACTTGATTCTTTACAGTACACCTAGTATGAAAAATGTTTTCTCTTTGATCTAGCCTAGGTGTTTCTTGTAAAGTAAGAGTACGCATTGTTACCAAAGTTAGAGGCTGTTCGATGCAATCTGGTTCAATGGCCTCTACGTCCTCTTCTTCTTGCCCATTGTTGTCCTCCTCCACTTGATTTGGAGGTATATCTTCATCACTCACATAGCCTCCATTGGTGGTGAGAAGCACTTGCTTTAGATTTGGACAATCCTTGGCATAATGACCTCTTCCTTGACACTTGTAGCATACTAGATCGCGTGCCCTAGGCTGATTTGGAGGTCCATTGGTGGGACGCCTTTGGCCTTGAAAACCTGTTGTTTTAGGTGAGCTAGAAGCTCCCTTTTTCTGCATAGAAGGGTTAGAAGAATAAGAATTGAAATTTGAACTAGGATTAGAACCATACCTTTTTGGAGCATTCCAAGCTTCCTTCTTCTTCCTTTGTTGCTGCTCATAGAGTAGTTGGGCTGAATGTACTAAGGCATTGAGATCCTTGATTTGTTGAATCTCCAATGTGTCTTGAATGCTTTGATTCAGTCCATCCATGAATTGGGTCCTTAGAGACCATTGGGAATGATGAATTCCCGCTTTAAAACTCAGATCCTCTAGCTCATTGAAGTACTCGGTTGGAGACTTGGTGCCTTGTTTGCAAGTTACAACTTTCAATCTCATGTGCTCGGTATGCTCTTCAGGCACATATTTCTTCCTCATTACAAACTTCAGCTGGCCCCAAGTTTCAATTGGTGCTAAGGCCTTTCTAATTCGATCCTCCTTCATTCTAAACCACCAATTTCTAGCGGTCCCAATAAAGTGGATGACAACAACAACAACTTTCTCCCATTCTTCATATCCCATGTGATCTAGAATGAAATTTGTAGCCTGTTCCCACTCTAGATACTTCTCCGGATTAAGCTCTCCATTGAATGGCTCTATCTTGATCTTTATATCACGTTTCCCAATCTGATTTACAGCTTGGTTAACGTTGTTGTTGTTGTTCGGCCTTTGTACTCCATAAGCTGGTGGGAGATCCTCTACAACCTCAGCTTGGTTATAGAAATCATCTAGGGGAGGATGTCATGGGCTCCTTTCTTCCCCGGGATAGCCATACGTCACATCATCAAAAGAATTGTTGTATTGTTGATATTGTTGATGAGTGGCTTGAGGATACCGGTTTTGTGGCTGATTATAGAATTGTTGATGAGTAACCGGTGGAGTCCTCGACCCGATGCCTCTTCCTCTACCTCGGCCTGTTGTGGGGAGTAGTGAGTCGGGGGATCATTATCTTTGTTGTAGCTAGCAAGCACATCATGTTCTTCATCAACTAGTTGTTGCTTGCCTTTGTCGCTACCCGAGGCCTGATTTGGGTCACTTGTAAGATCAACTGCAGGGGTGCTCTTATGACTTGCTTGAGATGAATCAATCAACGTTGCAAGTTGCTCCTCTAAACGCTTCATTTGTGGAGCCAATGCAGCTGTGGCCAGTTCTACAGCTCGAGCCTGGCCATCTCGTACACCATCACTAATAGACAACCTAATGAAGTCGATTGCTTCCTTAGTGAGGTTCAATTCAGTTGGGTTAGGTTCTGATGGAATCACCATTGTTCCTGAAACAAGCAAGAAAGTAGAGAGAGTAGTGTGTTCTAAAGCAAATCACAACAAGCAATACCACACCTTGATCAAGCCAAAACTTGCCTCAAAGCAATCCAATCAACTTAATTCAGTTTTTGGGCTGATTTGAGGGAGTAAAATGGGTAGATATAGTGTAGGTATGGAATACTAATGATAAATAAAGGAAATATGCAGCTTAAGCAAATGGCAAGTATGCAATAAGACAAGCAATGCAAATAATCCCTCTATGAGCTCTAAAACACATGCAATCTCTCAATTGACTCTATGCAAGTAATAAAGCCAAATTTCAGCATGCAAGGACAGAAAATATGGTGGGCTAAGTGACTTTTATTTCGTCACTCTTTTTTTTCAAAGTGATTTCTACTTAGCTATCTTTTTAAGCAAGCAGTCACTAGGGTTGAAAGTGGCTTAAAACTAGCTGGGGTAGATCACTTTTCTTTTCTGTTTTTTTTTTTATTTTATGCACAAACTACTCTTGTGCTATAATGAAGAAACAAGCAAAGCAATGCAACAATGCAAAGGACAAAATTAAAAAGGGTATACACGACTGTTTTTTTTTAACTAAGTGATTTTTGCTACCAATGAAACCAACTAGAAGCCAAATTAATAAAAAGAAGAAGGGGTAGGTGATGTTCGCATTTTTAGTATAGTTTTTGATAGGTTTTCTTTGCTTATTAGGTTTCGTTTTGTTTAAGTTTAGGTTTAGTTTTGATTATTTTTAGTTAGTTTTGCATAAATCTGTGGACAGAGTGGAATCTACACTATTTTGTGAATTTTGCAGGTTTTAGCAAGGAAAGAAGCTGAATGGAGATGAATTTGGAGTATCACAGTGAAGTACGGGAGAGTGCAAGATTTAAGAAGTCGAAGCTTAAGAGTACAAGAGGAGGTGTTGAAGAAAACAAATCCCAGGATCGTTAACGAGGCTGTAAAGGGTCATTAACGAGGCCACGAAGAGAAAGATTTCGAGTATTATTTTTATTATTCACCGATCCTGAGCGGGAATTTATTTCCGTATCGGTTGAGTATCTTTTTAAAATCTTTATGGGTTATTAGAATATGTATTTTAGGGATTAATATCTTTCTAGATTTTATTTCTATCTTTTAGAGATTGTTTCTATCTTTTTAGGAAAGTTTTTATCTTTTAGCCTTTTTAGTTTTTTAGGATTTTCTAGTATAAATACCCTTCTATCTAGCATAGAAAGGGGGGGGGGGGGGTTGGAGAAGATTTGGAGGAAGGCCGAAAGAGAGAGAATCGGATCGGAAGTCGGTTACGAGGTTCGGTAGACGACGGTTTTCGAGGTTCGTTGATCGAGTTTGTGGTTCGATGAATGTTTTGTTTAGTTTTCTTCTGAATCTCTATAAGACGATATTTTTGTTATTAATTTAAGTTTGAAGTTTTGTTTCAATGTTTATTTTTGTTGAAGTTTTTAGTTTCTTAATCATGAGTAGTGAGTAGTCTATTTTTCTAGGGTCGGGTTTAAGCCCGGCATAGTTGAGCATGTTTGATGAGTAAGATTGTGTGTTGAATGCCTTTTATCTTTTATTGAGATTGTTTGTTGTGCTTAATACCGATACGAAAGTTGAGGTAATTTGAGTTTTAACTTGATTGAAAGAGAGAGTTAGTAACTTGAAGGTTGATATTGTTTGAAAACGAAAGTTTCAAGCTTTAGATCCAAAACAAGCAATTGAGTGAGTTAGTTTATGAAAGTAGATTAATTTACTTGTTAAGTCAATGAAAGTTGATGACTCTATCTATTTAAAGGCATGATCTTATCTTCTTACGAATTCTTATGCTTGGCTATGTTGTGGTGTCCCTTGTCCTAGATTTTTGTTTTAATTGAAATTATTTCTGGTAAATCTTCGTTGCTGAGTACTTGCCTCGGTACCGAATATTAATTGGAATTTTATTAGGTCGTTAATTGATATTTTTGTATTCGGTGGTTCGGTAACGATCCTGACAAGGTCGTTAACGAGGCATCTCGTGAGTATTGTGTTTGATTTTGTTTGATTTTTATTAGATTGATAGACAAACAACCTTGCTTCCTGTGGAACGATCCTGACTCCACTATACTCAGCGGGGTCTTGACTTACAAATTTATTTGTTGGCCGAGAATACCCTATCAACAGTAGGTCGAATTGATGGGATGCAATGACAGAAATCAACAAGTATTAATCAAGCAATATGAATCGCAATCAATCATGCAACATGAATGAAAACTCATAAAACTGTAGGAAAACAATTGCTAATCTAAATTGCAATACAACTCAACCAATTCAGCCAATAAACATGCACAAATCCCATAAAAATCTACTAATTGGGTAATGGCTTGGAGGGCAAGGAACAACTAGGGAATTTAGGGTTTGGAAGCTCACGGCTGGATTAGGGTTTTTAGGGTTCGGTTCTAGGGTTTGGGGTATGGTAGGGTTTTGGTTTAGGGTTTGCGAGAGTAGGGTTAGGGTTTCTCGCAACTAGGGTTTCGGTTTAGGGTTTGCGAGACTAGGGTTTAGGGATTCTGCCGCCAGATTAGGGTTAGGCTAGGGTTCTCGAAAAATTAGGGTTAGGGTTTCGAGAATGAAGGTGGGCGATTTAGGGTTTGGATGCTCCGATCTGGATGGAGTTGGTGGGGTTGTGATCGGACGGTGGTGGTGGGTGGTGCGGCTGGTGGGAGCGACACCAGGTCGGGGTGGGTAGGTGGTGGCGGGGTGGTGGTGTTGGCGGAATTATGTGGTGGTTGTGGTGAAAATTCAACCTTTGGATCTCAAAACTAGATGAACAACTTATCAACACAATCTGAATTTCGAAATTAAGAACACGAGAGAGAGAAAATTCGGCTATTATGATGATGATGATCTCGAGATTGCAAGCACACACACACAATTGTTTTTGAGCCCAAGGACTAGATAAACCTTTCTTAGGGTTTATCTAATCTCAAGCTGATTTTTATTAATGAAACTGAAAAGTATTTATAGAGAATACAAAAGCTAATACTTGGGGAGCAAGGGAGGGGAGTGGCCGGCCCTAGATGGGGAGAATAGGTCTCCTTTGCTTGCTTCCCAAGATATAATAATATCTAAATAAATCTAACTAGATTCCCTTAAATAAAATAAATCATGGCTGATTTATTTATTTAAGGAAATAATCCTAACAAACTCAAAATATCTCTAACAAACTAAAAATATCTCTAACAACCAGGAGAGAGAAGATCAACCAACTAACATAAGCCTATTGGCTGATTTCTCTACATTATTAAAATAAATAGAAATTGTTCATAATAAAATAAATAAGATATTTTCTACAATTTAGAATGGTCAAGTCAAAGGGTTAACTTTGACCCATATACCAATTCATCTCACCCGGTCACTTACTAAATTCAGCCCTAAAGTGAGACAAATTAATACATGTTTCTAAATAAAGAAATAGTGATTTTCGGCCCTCATATAATTAATCCATGGAATCCAGGCTCAATTGATGTCGAATGCACGAGACCCACTTCGCCTTGCTAGGCTCTTCAATAACCGCTGCCAATCGAACCAAGATCGCTGTTGTGCCTTGAGCAATCTTTTTAGCTCGACTTCTTGTGATTGGTCCGTCAAAAGGCACTCGAATCAACTCATCGACGTCGGTTGGAGACATGGCAGGCTTCACTGCATCAGTCGGTAACGATCCACCTGAAAAAACTATGGCTTCTGGTAAGGAAAAAGGGTCGGTACCGACCTTGTGGGGGTCGGTAACGAGCCAACAATGGCATCACAAAACCAGTTTCGAGTGAAAGATTCGATCTCGAGCCATCAAATTCCCACACATCATCAGTCAAGCAAGTGTCTAAACATCATTACGCAAAACAAAGCATCCACAACCCCATAATTACTTAAAAACCTATCCCAAACATGCCATATTTGCATAAACATGGTGTTGATCAAATCAAAGCAAGAACAAGCAAACTCATGCTCATAAATTGAAATAAATTCAATCCTAAACATGAAGAAACAATGTTCTTCAAGACAAAACACTAGTAGTTAAGGCAAAGAGGCAACAATCAAGCATGAAAAATCTCAAACTAGATCTAGATCTAGACATGTAAATCAACCAAAAATCACCATGAATACTTAAGATTTTGGAATAAAGATTTAGGGTTGAGAAAACATACCAAATCCGGAGAAATAAGAATGAAAAATAGAGGGTTTTGGGTTGGTAATGAGGGAGTATGGATCGGTAACGAACAAAGAAGTATTGCTCGATACCGGGGTATAGCTCGGTTTACTGGTGTGTAGTGTGCGTTGGGGTTTGACAACAATGTCTTGGTGGCTCGGTGGTGCGTAGTGGTTCGATCCTTGGCGCGACAGTAGGAACTCGTCGATGGTGTGATTCAATTGGTGAGTGTAGGCAATAGATAGGAGATGGGTCGGCGTGATACTGGGTTTTTGAAGAAGGAGTTGAAGGGAAGAAAGAAAAAGGGTTTTAAGTGCATGTACCTGGGAGGTGGAATCCGGGTTTATTTCGGTTACGCTACAAGGGTCGGTAACGACCCACCTGTAGTTTCTCATCGAGTCTATTTTTGCTTCTATTTTCTAACCTCATTCCTGTATCGCTTTAGCAAGGCATTCTATTCCAAAAATCTAAAACCTATTCTAAAAATAAACCAAAAGAAAGCTAGTAAAAAGATCTAAGAAAGGAAAAACTAAACCGAGTTTCCTCCCGTAAGCGTTATTTTTAACGTTGTTAGCCCGACGAACTTACCTTGGCTAGTCAAGGCGACTCTCTTCTGGTTTTGTCGGGATCATGAAAGACCCCATACTTAGCCGAAAAGACATTTGAGCACCTGTAACAGAATTTGGTCCTCTTTCATCCATTAGTATGCTCGGTATTCCTACAAGTGGGTTAGAAAAGTCTGCCAACCAAGGGGGCTTTGACTCGTTCACAATATGTGTAGTAGGATACGATGTAAAAAAGGAATGAGAGAAGGGATCATGACCGGAATTGATTAGATTAGAGCAGGAGGACTCACCCTTGTCTCTTGGAGGATGGCTAGTTAACGAGGCACGATGGTCATTACCGACTTGTCTAAATCAAGAAAGGCCTCGATATTGTGTCGGAGTCTGCCCTCAGTGTCGTATTTTTCCAAGAAAGGATCGGTACCGACCCATGGAGGGTCCGTAGGATCCTCGGTATTGCAGCTAGCAACTACGTCTTCAACAAAGTTGAAGCGAAACTCGACCTTTTCATCCCCTATATCGAAGGTGAGGAGTCCCTTTCGAATATCGACTCGTGCCCCTGCAGTGGCTAAGAATGGCCGTCCAAGAATGATCGACACTACAAGGTCTTCTGGCATGTCTAGAACAATAAAATCATACGGGACAAAGAATTTGCTCACTTGAACAGGAACATCCTCCATAATTCCGGTGGCTTTTACACAAGATCCGTCTGCCATGTACAACCTCATATTAATTGGTTCTAATGGTCCCATGATGGCTTTGGACCAAATAGCTAGTAGCAGACTGGCACTGCCACCCAAGTCACATAGTGCTTTGAAACGGTGAGTTCCAATACCAATCGTTATAGCAAATTTCCCTGGGTCACCGAGTTTTTCTAGAAGTGTTATGTATCGGATCTCAGTTCTCAGCTTTGAAATAAACCTTTTTCCTACTTAAGATCTCTTTTAAGAATTTAGTATAGGCATGCATTTCATTAAGAGCCTCAACAAATGGTATATAATATTTAGGCCCTAAAGAATTTTAACAAAGCGTCTAAACTTTCCTTCTATGACATCATTAGCTTTCGTGGTCAGGAAAGCAAGAGTCTTTGACGGACTCGGAGTAGAAAGAGTCCTAGATCGAGACTCTACCGAATCGACAAGAGGGTCGATTGGTGCTGGGGAAGAGTCGGTACCGACCCTGGGGGGGGGGGGGCGTAACGACCTCTTGATTGAGGAAGGAGTTCAGTTTAGAAGACTAACCTGGTATGGTGGGCTCGTTAAAGACCCTTGTGTGATCGGTACTGACTTTTTTAGGCTCGGTATCGACCTTTGTGTGGTCGTTATCAGATTGGACTAGGGCATTGTCCTCGTTATCGTGCTCCTTTTCGTTGGCCTCAGCAAGTTCTGGCAATTTCTTTCCGCTCCTCATGTGTATTACTGCTATTTGTCCTCTAGGGTTCTCTTCAGGACGGCCCGGGAGTTTCCCTTGAAGTCTTGGAACTTGTGCAACAAGGTTGCCAAGTTGGGATTTCACGCTCTTTTTCCATGTCTCTAATTCTCCCAATTGAGCTTATACACCTTTCTTTTGATTCTTTAGGTCGGCACGCACTCCATTTATTCCATCATGAATACCTTGTACCCAAGATGGAGGTTCTTGATAGCCCGACGACCTATAAGGTGCGGGCCTTCGCTCTTGTGGTGGAGGTGCATGGCCTTGACCTTGGTTGGAACTTCCCCAAGTGGGATAGTTGTTGGGCTTGTTATAGTTGTTCAGCGGGTTTTTGTATTGACCTCTCATATAATTAGCATCAACATAGGTTTCAGCGGCTCTGACCTGCTCAATGTTAGTGCAAGCATATGTACTATGGATTGTAGAGTCTCCTTTGTGTTTGGGGGTATGTTGTGTCGCATACATGGCCTCATAATTGGTGAGCTTGTCTAGTAATGCCCATGCAGCTTTGGGATCCATCTCAATGAAACCGCAATCGGTGTGCAAGTTGATGCGATTTTTCGTCTCAGCATTTATCTTTGAAAGAAGATCTCTTGATGTACATATTGTGGTTGTCCATGGGTGGGGCATTGTCTAAGCATCTCCTTGAATGTCTCCCATGTCTCCACAAAATTCTCAGGAAGCTCAATTGCGGACTCTGGCACCCTCAGTTCTGGATGCATGTACTGCTTGGCGTTCCTTGGGAAGGCGTTCAACTGCTCTTTTAGACGGGCAGTGTTTTCCCGTTCACGTTCGGCTGCAACAACAACAACTTTTCGGTCAGCTTGCAACGCCTTCATCTGCCTGCGGAGGGCAGCCATTTGTTAAGCCATCTCTTCAGGTGTTACAACCATGGTACAGTTTTCTTGTCTCTTGAGATGAAGAACATGTTCAGGCTCAACATAGTAATCAGGTTGTTTAAATTCAAGCCGACGTCTTCCTGCTTGCATAAGCTGAGAAAACAAGCAAAAGTAAACTAATTAGAAACAAAAAACGAGGTCGGACTATTCCCAAACCCACAAACAACTAAACACACCGCTATCGCTTCCCCGACAACGGCGCCAATTTGCTGAAAGAGTTTCTTGACAACAAATAAATTTATAGTCAAGACCCCACTGAGTATACCAGAGTTAGGATCGTCCAGGAAAAAGCGAGGTTGTGTTTAATTACTAAACTAGAAAACAAAAGAAAACAAAACAAAAGCAAGAAATAAAGCAAAGCAAACAATCAGTCACGTCTCAAAGAAGACTCGGTACCGACATGTTCAATGTCGGTAAGAAGGTAAAACTAGAACGAATCAAAGCACGAACAAACAGATAACAGCAGGCTCGGTACCGAACCTTGATGACTCAATAACGAGGTGAAATTGAGATTAAAACTGTCTCGCAAGTAAGAGAAAAGATCTAGGATAAGGGTCCACCACAACACAATCATGCAATCTAGATAATATGAATCATAAAAATCATGCCTTGAACATACAGTTATCAACTTTCGTTGAATAAACAAGTAAATCAATCAACTTTCATAAATCAACTTACTCATCTACTTATTTTGATCCAAAGTTTGTAACATTCATTATCAAACTTTATCGCAATTCAAGTTTATAACTTTCTCTTTCGATTGAGTCACAAACGTGAATTACTTTGGCTTTCGTCAAAGCATAAGCACAAACAAGTAGAAAGGTAGATAAAAGGCATTCAATTCATTCAATCACATCATCATTCATGCAAGATCATGTTGGGTTTCTAACCCCAATCCTAGAATAAAAGACTACGCACTCATAATTGAGAAGAAACAAACAATGCAATTGAATGGAAACATAACTTGTATTAAAAACTGAATCTTATTTGAATTAAGTACAAACTTGGTCTTAGAACACACCTTAGAACACAAGAGAAAATCCAACAAACTTCTTTCTTGAGCCCTATGTAATAAACTTCTCTCCTAAACCAAACGTAAGAACTAAAACGAGAGAGAGAGAGAGAGAGAGAGAGAGAGAGAGTCGTATCCAATCTCCCCTAAAACATCTTAAAACAAGAGTATTTGTACTAGAGGAACTATCTAAAAGTTTCCTTAAAGATAAAACATCTAAAAATAAAAAGATCTCAGAATAGAAATCATTAAAAGGCTCGAAGTCGACTACGTCTACCGACACGGGGACCCCTTCAGGGTCGGTGGACTCTTCAAATTTTACTAAACTTCTGTCTTTCTACACACCTTGGTACCGACCCCTCCTGGGTCGGTAACAAGTCTGAATTTGACTTGTTTCCTTGTTATTCTTCATTCCTTTTGGATTTCCCGGGATTTCTTCAAGTAACTTCACCTCTTCCTTCCTAGCCATGCTCCGCTCACTCTCCTTCATCTTGATGTCTCAAGAATGCCTCCAACTTTGCTCCAAAACCTACACAAAAACACCAAACTAGAATAGTTTTCATACTTTTAACAAAATATGCATACTAGACTAAAAGACACAAAACTAACATAAAAACACAACTAAAGAAGACTAAACAACCTAGAAAAACACTCTAAAACTAAGCTAAAAACACAGACATCAGTCCCTCAGCTTTCTGTCAACTAAGATCCCCACCCCATTTTTACCACTAGGTGCAGGCACCTGAATACCACAACTTCCATCTGTCGATCTCCCGAGCCTTCCTACCCTTCCACTTTGTTTCCTGAATGCACGCTAACTCTACTTTGTAGTGATGTAAGATCTTGACCAATTCAAAGGATTTCCCAATCAGCGTACTCATATTCCAAGACCCTATCCTCAAACTCGTCGTCTGGCTACACGAAACAGCCCTCCTGTCAGTCCATCCAACCTTTATCCAAAGTTCTCCAGAACAGGCAGTTCCACTTGCAAAACTCACAAGGCACACACAAAAGCGCAAACAAGCAAAAGACTAAAAGAAAAGCCAAACACATAAAGCTAAACAAGTAGAACCACAAGAAGGTAAAGCCACATAATCAGGGCACAAAGCAACCACAAGAAAAGGAGCAAACCACTAAAACAACCAACTCTATCTTAAACTACTACAAGAGCAACCACAACAGAAGGTAGCACAAGGTGAACGAAGCACACTACAACTAACCACCTAAGAACCAAAGAAAAAGAAAAGAAGGAACAAGGAAGCAAAAAAAAACAAATCAACTGGCAACAAACGGAAGCACCGGGAGTGTGCAAAAGCTACAAACCAAGAAGAGGAAACAAGGAAGCAAACTTAAAACAAACCAACAAGCAACTAGCGAAAGCATCGAGAGTGTGCAAATCTACAAACCACATAAGGATAGAGCTATAAAACAAGGAACGAAGCAAATCTACAAACCACAATTGGATAGAGCCGAATATAGGGAACGAAGCAAATCTACAAACCACAATTGGATAGAGCTGAAAACAGGGAACGAAGCAAATCTACAAATCATAATTGGATAGAGTTGTAAATCAGGGAACGAAGTTACTGGTCGCGGGTGATGTAAGGAAGGATGGAGGAATCCTAGCTAGAGGAGGAATTGACTGGTGTTGAACTTGTCGTGGAGAGGTCAGATTAGGCTAGGGTTCGTGTGGGGTTGGGGTTGTGGGGATGTGGGAGTAGACAGCTTGGCTTGGTCGGGTCGGTGGCCCTGTGCTAGCGGCGTGCGGGCCTGGGTCGGAGGACTTGCGGTGGGGTTGTAGTAGTGAGGCCAATGGTCGCCGATTGTGAGCATCAGGGTCAGCAGAGAGAGGAGTTGCGAGTGCCTCAGAGGGAGGGGCCAACGTGGTAGGGTTCCGGCGGGCGATGGGGAGTCGCTAGTGGCCTGGGAGGCGGCCGGGCTAGATGGCTAGAATTGAAAACTTGTAGGTGAACATTGTCGCAGGAGAATCGCAGGAGAAATCGGAAGGGAGATGTATCAAATTATGATCAATAATATAAGGTATAGCTTCATAAATCCCAAGTTGGTTGTACATTTTGAAAGGAGAAATTAGAAGATTCTACATAAATGATGATGAATCTAATTTTGCGCCACCAAAGCATTATATACACAATTTCCAATAACTTAGCAGCCATCTGCAATAGGTGTCGACAAATCTCAGTAGTTTGGATGCCAAAACATTCCTTTAATGCCCTCAGGATCTGGTTCGAAACCTAGGTTCTGATAGAAGTCAACAACTGCAATGGGTAACCAAGTATATAAATGAATGAATGAATGATTAATTGAATGAATGAATGGATAGTGGAGAAATATAACCTTCACTATCTGCAAAAAGTGTTATGTTGCCAATATCTCGTTGTAGAAGGGCCCTTACAAGCTTCTCAATGAGGGCTTTTCCCAGGCCTTGGCCCTAAATGAGGAGTTTAAACCTTACTTCCGGATGAAACTTGTATTGTCAGTAGAATCAAAATGACCGAACAATCAGAACACATGCAGAAACATGTGTTTGTACCATATCCAGACAATAATGATATCTAGAGAGTAAGGCTCTATTTGGTTTATTGTGATATACGGAAACAAAATGAATCTAGACTATTTTTAGTGTCATAATACATTTATATAAAAAAATCATTCGACAACTTGTACATTGTAAAAGTGAGGTAGAAGGGAGTGATTCCCCCATTTTGTTATCCACCCCCTTGATGGAGGAATGATTGAGGTGGAGAAGCCCCTTTTTACAATGGATAAGAGGTTGTGCAAAACAAGTTGATTTTTTTTTTGTCATTGTATCATGATACTAAAATGGACTACATTCATTTCCATTTCGTTTACGTTTCCATGAATTGCAACCAAACAAGACCTAAATTTGTTTCAAGGCTAGACGAACCCAAAAATATTCACATAATTACACACGAGGTGCCTATATAGCATTCAAAGACAGCACATGGAAACATAAGGGAGGATTAAGAGAAAATTAACACCTTTCTTGAAAACCAGGACATCTGTTATACTGAAAGAGAAAATGGTTTATCTAGAGAAGGAACCTGATAAGCTGGATCAACCAGGACATCCCAAATTGTCGCATTGAAAGCGTGATCCGACGTAGCACGAGCCATGCCAATAAGCCTCTTGGGAGTTTGTTCAATTACCTCTGTTATACAACTAGTCCAAGTAATTTAAATGAATATAGTGGTAGGAAATAACTCACTAAGCAGGCATGTGTAAAGGGAAGCAAAAATTCACCTTCATTGGGTGATTTTATTGCAGAATGCAAGGTTGCAACAATGTAGCTATTTTTTAAAGCAGCAGCTAGCTTCGAGAGAGGCCTTCGAGGCCACCCTACCTATTAAACTAATATAATCAGATTCAGCATTCAGCTTACGATCACAAACTGATTTATGCTGCAAAAAGGATTTGATTTTTGCTTGTGTGCACACAACCATTTTGACAGTTGGAGTAATTTACTACACACCTTATCACACAAGGCTTGCAAGTCGTACACATCAACATTTCCGCCGAAAGAAAATACAATCTGCTCAATTGTCCCATCTGGTTGAGTCCTTTCAGCAAGGACAAACTCTTCAGGCATTGGTTCCTCCTCTTCTTCAACTGGAGGCTCAACAACTTGCATTGAATTGTTTTTCAAAATTCTATAGTAAAGAGAAATCAGTAAGACGATATAAACAGTATAATAGTTCAGAAGTCGTGATGATATAAAATCAAATTCATTGATGAAACTAAGCCACTGAAAAAACTGGATTGAGCATATGAAATAGTAAGAGCCCGTGCCCTGCTACAGCAAAGCCCTTCCTAATTATTACGAGATTAATATATTAGGGATTTGAATGTAATATTATCTCCATCATTCAACCTATCCACCAAAGAATAAAGATACCATAAACCGATGCAAAAATGGCATCAAAAGAGCAGCTTACGATAGGAAAGGAATTAGATACAAGATCTCCTAGAGCGTGCATATACTCATTTCATATGTGATACCACTTTTGTGAGTCCTCTACGTACATCTAATAAGTACCAAGATACCACTCAAAGGAGAATCTCTCAATGATAAATTTGTGTACGAAAATTCCTACGTTTTCTGACTTTTATTAATAATTACAACTGAACTGACACAAGACTTTAAATAATGCAAACTAATGACAGCAACTAACTAGTCCTCTACTAAACCACGAAGGAGAGACTTTAGGTCTAATAAACTAGTGCTCTGAAAATAAGGAAACTAACTCTGACTTAACTCCCTAGCTAGAAAGTAGGAATCAACCCTAGAAAGCTAACTAAATGCAAAAATAGATAGGAAATAAGTCTACTAAATTAAATTATATCTAACTTAATCATGTTGGTGCTTCTTTCTAACATAAGTCTTCCAAGGTTTGTCTTTAACTGGAGTCTAATCAACATCTTTGATACAGGTTTTTGTCAGCAATGCCACACTTGCAAACAATGTCATTCAACAGATTAATATCTTATTTTAAGAAAATAATTATTTGATATCCCACTACAAATTTGCACCTTTGTCCATAACTAATCCCTTGTTTTAAGCTCAGGAAAAAATTACAAAAAACTTTGAAGGGTCAACACAGCAAAACATAATTTAGAAGACAAGGATAAAGGTATAAGAAAAATAGGGATCTAATATGCACAAATAGAACAAATATAATTATTGCAAATGATTTTATATAGCATTTGGACACCAGTATCACAATATATGGGCATTACCATTGCATCGTATGAAATGTACGATCCTACATCAGTATCAAGCTCATATAATTAGTCTTCTACAAAAATAAACTTGTTATAATTAATACATACCCAGACCTAAGGGAGTCCCAAAATCCAGCCTTAAGCTGATGAACCTTCATCCTTTTGCTTCCTGCAAAAAGCATATAAGCTCTGAGCATTTTATTTCTTCCTTGGAAAGACAAATTAATTGCTATGCCAAAAGACCAATTGGTTTCCTCAGTGTTTCAAAAGGCATTTCTTAAGCACTCTATAGTGTTTCAAAAGGCATTTCACAAGCACTCTATACTGATTCATACAGGACAAATAAAAGAGAACAAAGTACAACAAGAACTTTCTATTTAAAATGAAGAGGGTTAACAAATTCCAAACTATGCCATCACACAATCCCTTTTTCTGCTAAATGAAAGGAAAACAATTAACTTAATATTAAGACATCAGCATAAAGTTCAGTAGTTCAAGCACCAGTTAATAATCTATACATGCAGCAGCATGATGGACCTTTCCTTTGGACACAAAAATGTGGAAACCATTTTCTGTAAACCTTACTCTTTGTCCTCTTTATGGAGGTCAATAAGCATTCTATTTTTAATTTCAACTGGATCAAGGTGATTTATTTATGCCAGTCGAAAAGACAAATCTGTATATCAAGTAATCCCTTTGGAACAAATTGGTATGTTCGGTATATTAACCTCTAACCAACATTTATACCTTTTCGCTTGTCAGACTTTGGTCAATAAACATTGTTGCAGTTATATATTATGAACCAGTTTTCATTCCATACAATTAGACCTCAACCCAAGCAAAATGTAAAACCCAAAATCACTTACCTTCTTCATTTTTTAATAACATTCATCATATAGTTACAACGAAAGGGTAACTGATATGAGTAGAAAAGGTTGTAAAAATCTACAGGATTACCAGCCTATGATTCCAGTTCATGGCATATAGCACAGGCTTTCAAGCAAGCTGTATCAAAATCGGGCATTGGCAAGGAGGTGGCTTCATAATTACATGTTACTGAACGTGTTTTTAAGTTCTTACTGTGCAATGTCATCGTCAAAAGCACCTCTAGTGTATCAAGAAAGTAGACTGTAGTGTTGATATTTTAGCCTTTGAGACATAAACTGGCTGGTGCTTGCTAATCACTCTAAGCTAATGTCATGCAGTTTGTAGTTTTCTGTTAATTGCATGATGCCACGAATGAGCTTGTGGCTCAAACACTCTTGTTTTCAATTAATTTTACCGTGCAGCCGGTCAGTTCAGCTTGAGAAAGGAACTGTAATTAAATGATGAAGAATGTAAGTAATTTATGGTTTTATGTTTTACTTGGGTTGAGGTTTAATTATATTAGCTGTTCAATAAGAAACCAGTTTATAAGATCTAAACCGGTCCAAGTGGCAAGAAGGTCTAATATCTGCTGATGGTATTTTAACATTCCAATCTGTCCTAATTACTATTGAATATACCAATCTGTCCTAATTGCTATTGAATATACCAATCTGCCTCAAGGATGTCTTTTGATATATTGATTTGTCTTTTCTGCCAAATATTTCCGTAAGCTGGACCTTATTGAGCACAATTCTGATAAACTGACTCCGAAATTGCTTTAGCTGGACAAAATTATTTCAGCTTAGTTTCGATTGTGCTTCAATCATGGCTTGGTGTATTCATTAAAGTAACAGTTCACCAAAGCAACATACAAACTAATTTATGAGCACTTATAAAAAAATGAGCGCACTGCGAAAGATAGGAGGGTTCAAACTTATTAAGAGGTCGATCAACCTCAGATCATATTGTAAAAATTGGATGCAAAGCTCACGGATTGGAAGGTAAAAAATGATGCATTGACTTTAGCAGCTGCATATTAGTTTAATATCTACTATTCACAAATCACAACAGCAGATGGTAAAGACAGTTGCTAAGGTTAATAAGCTGTCAAATGGTAGCAGAAAATTAGCAGATGGCTAATAATGTAGGATGGCTTCAATATCCCATGGTGCACATTAAGATGGCTATCAAGAATAGATCGCCTACTCATATATGACAGAAAATAAGCTGTGTCCAGGGCAAGATAATAAAGCCTAAAGCTCCCATTTTCCAGAGATATGTATCAAGTTCAACAACGATGAAAGGTCACTTTTGTGATAAAAAAACACAGTTTATAAAATATGCCAACTCTATGAAGTCAGATCTTCACTCGATTACTTTTACTTCTAATAAATAAAACCGTTAATTATCAACTCAAAACTCCTTCTTCAGAATGAGTAAGAGATTAAAAATAAAAATTTATAAAATAACCTGTAATAAGTCCATAATTAACAGCTTGAGAAGAGAACAACTGCGTTGCTGATTGTACAGAAGAGCTGTAAAAAAAGAAGTCGGTGGACATGTTATCAAAATCCATCAGTAAACAATTAAATAATCACTACTGACTAGATTGCTAGAAAATACATAAGAGCAGGAGTTTTCCAGGTAATGGTGGTTATATAGAGTTGGGAGTAAATATGACTCAATAGTATCATGGAGCAACATGCTCATTATTCTGGTTAGCAAAATTACTACATCTAGTGATAACAAAATTATAAATCCTAGTTTTGAGCAACTCCAAACAACCAGAAATTCCAGTTTTTTTTTTTTTTAAAGTTCATTAGTAAGAAGCTGAATGCCTCTTCAAAAGTGGAGCTCAATATCTTCTTTTTATGATGTAGGACAGAAAAATAAACTTAAAGATACAGTTCAAGGAAGAGATGCAAATCTGAAGCGAATGCATTCAAGAGCATAAAACGATAACTGCATTGTCAAATTGGAAGTTCCTTCTTCCTTAATTTCTGTCAGACAATTTGAGCTTATACCAATTAACACCTTAAAAATTGAATATCGAAATAATCATACCTCAGCATCGCATGACATAACTTTTGCTGTGGAGTCGAGCACTTGCAGACCATAAAATCTGAAATTTTCGAAAACAAAAAATAAACTCTGGAACTATTAATAAAAGCATAAGAGCCGGAAAGTTTACAGAGCTGATGAGCACCAGAGCCTCTCTGAATTGCAGTGAATATTACGATAGAAGGAAAGGGGAATTACCGGAGGCAGCAGCCGGATGTGTAGATATCATCGGTAGTATTGGTGGAGGCCAACGCAGGAACAGAAAAGGGCGGCAGCGAAAGAATGAGACCTCTACTCCGCGCTATTGCAAAAAGATAATGTTCGGTGCTTATTGTTTAATATTAAAAGCTGACCCGATCCGAAAAATCGACCCAAATTGCCCGAAAAACTTAGGGTCAAGATCCGAAAATTTGAACCCGAAATCAAAAATAAATTGAACCCGATAAACTCGAAATCCGTTGGGTTCAAACCCGAAAAAACCGTTGCGTTGACCCAATTTGTTATATTTTAAGAATATATAATATATTTTGAAAATTATAATATATTTTAACATTAAAATATATAAAAATAATAGATTTATTATTAAATATTATTTTTTAAATCAAAAAATATTTCAATAATTGTAAAAAAATCAATTTTCTTGATCTGTTAGGTCGACCCGACCCGCCCGACAACCCGCAATGACCCGACCCGATTGTACCGTTGACCCGTTATGACTCGAACTCGACTCAACCCGAACTCGAAATAACCGAACCCGAACCCGACCTGACAGGCCCGTTTGACACCTCTACTTAATATCCAACTTCTTTTTTTGTCTCAAATAAAAAGGAAAAATTGTTTCAAATATTTCAACCTTTCGTTCGGTTGCGCACTCTATTCCGACTTTTCTAAATTTTACAAAATATCCTATATTATAGGATAGTTGCGCACTATATTCTTAAACTGATCACACTTTGGATAAAATTATGAATTAACCCCTCACCTTTACATTTTGTGATAAAAATGTCCAATCCATGTACAAACAAAATTTTCATTTATAACATAGCCTTATAGATTTAATATTCTCAGTTATAAAAAAATAATATAATTACTTTTACTATTTGTTAATATAAATCTTACCTTTATTATAACCACATAAATCATTAAACCATAAATCATTAAATCATCCTCCAACTAATCCCCTTGTCTCCACTCCCATCGTAGGAATCGGGTTTAATGGCGTTGAAAGAATTGATATCAATAGCAAAGCTGGTTTCTACTTCTTTTCCTTGGACATTCTCAGTTCCTCCAACTTCCTCTTGGTTTTCTAAATTCACCTAGTTGGGCACGACTTTTGGGATTGCCTCTCAATACCATCTGATGAACCATAGTACGAAACGCTTCCTAGTGCCTTCGTTGAAAGCGACAGGGGGGATCAGGTGTAGGGGGATGATTAACCCGAGTTAAGCCTTTGACTTCCGATTGACTTCCCTCATTATCATTCTCAGTTGGGTTAGGATTGTTTCGGCGGTTGTTTTCTCTCGTAGTGACCATTTGAAGGATTATGTACAAATGTTTCTTCCATTAATTAACATTTGCATAAGGCATAGTTTAAAGGCACATTTTTAGAAAGAAGGGATGATTTTATTAGAACTCTTAAGGGAAACAAAATACGACGAGCTTTATACAATAAGCCCTTACACCAAAGCCGAAAGGTAATACTACCTAACTGACTATTCAAGAGAATGGATAGTCAAGTGAAATGGACTACTTAGAGTTTCATACTTCTTAATGATAAACAACCGAATTTTAAGCATAGGGTGTGCCTAGGAGACAAAAGTTTTCCAAAAATCCTTCATCGAACAAACTTTCATCGAGGGCTCCTCCCTCGTGGTTCAACAACAATTGGGCCTGCTCGATGTGTCGACGGGTTGCAACTATATAGCCACGGTTGACGAAAAGACGAGTATGTAGTTGATCGTTCTCATTTTGGTAGGATCTCATTTCATCCGACCACACGTCCTTACGTTAGTAGTCGTAATTTGGTCGACGAACTCTTGTTAGGTTTCGACCACCTATTGGAGATGGGTTTCTTGTTTGACCATTTGCTTGGTGATGGGATGACTCACTTTGAGTCCAGTTAGTCCATCCACCCATTTGATAGGTCATTGGAGTTTGACTTGTGATTTGGTAGCGTGGAGTCTCCGTCATATATCCCCATGGACGATATCCCGAGAATTCTTGCTCAGTGGTTTCTTAACTTGATTGGCGATGAAGTGAATTATCAACTCCCCCCTCGAGGTACTCCTCTTCAGGGTTCTCCTCCTCGAGATTCACCTCATGTGCATTTTCATGCATCTCCTATTGTAGTGCTAGCTCGGGGTTGTCCTCGGGGTATCCATATGGCAAGAATGACCATTGAGTGAAAGCCTCATCAAGCTCTTGAGAGGCCTTTCTGGCTTCGTTTCCGATTCGGGTTAAACTTCTTGTGATTGCCATTTCTGTAGAGGAGATAAAGGTGTTTAAATAGAATTTTCCATTGATTCTATATGACGAAGATATTCGAAGGAAGTTAGGGAGTTTTTAAACACAAGATTTAAGCATAAAGTATCATTTAAGGTAGATTTTCCTTTTCTTGGACTTTACTTAGAAGAACTTGAAATTCTTTTAAGTTTACTTAATTTTTTTGAATAAAAATTTCTAACTTATAAATGTTTCTAGGATGAATTTAAATTTAAAAGGTTTCAATTAAAGTGACTAAGTTAAGGAGTTTCAAAGATTCAACACTTAAGTTTTGGAAGATAAAAAGAAAATTTTAAGAATAGAAGTTTTCGGTTTGTAGAAAAAGACTTTTGTTTTTGATTTTTTTTTCGGTTTTCAAAGTTTTCGGTTTTGAAAAAAAAACGTCCGACTTTGATACCATAATTATAACACCCTTATTTTGCAACATTGGTTATCACTGCTAGTGACCTTGGATTTTACCGTCCAAATTCATCCAAGGCTTTATAAAATATTAAACTTAAATGAAATGCGGAAATTGAAATAAAATTACATATGATAAAGGTTTGCTCAACCATGAGAAGAAACTTGTTCTTACAATATTGACCATAATGAAAAGTGAATGAGGTAAATGACGAAAATAAGATATAATGTTCTTACAAAAAGTGTTTAATCCAAAATAGTCGGTAAATGACATCTTCGAGAAATCCGACCTTCCTGCCTTTGCTTACTTGATCTTCGTCTTCACACCTTAGAGGGAGTTTTCCTAGAGTCTGGCATTCGTCTCGAAGGGCGAGAAATGCCATGCAAAAATACGAAAATAGCGGAATTAGTCTAAGGAGACAAAGCGCGTGAGAACGGAAATTCTCAAGGGTAATTTGGTAACTGTAAGCAATATGTGTTTCAGATATAGAACTTTATGTGGAGCTTTTTGGACGGAAACGAGTAAATCTCGAGATGAGACAACTCTTAAACCGAGAGAAAGAACTACGAGATTGTAGAACTGCTTTAGAATAGGAATATGTTGGGAACGTTATTATTACACACAAGTTTTTGAAAACCTCTCGCGCCCTTGTCGAACCTCAACCAACCTCATCTTATTTGGTGATCCAGATCGGGGAGTTGGCCCGAAGACGCTCAAGTACCAAGCCCACCTTGACAAGCCCGAAAAAGCATTCAGATTGGAAAGAAGATCGTTCAAGAACCGTGAGCCGGGTGGTCTTCCCATGTTGTACTATTCCGACCCTGTTTTAGTTTCTTTTAATGTGCACTGGCACTAATTTTGATGTCGTGATAAAACTTCACATACGTTAATGATTTTTTAAGAGCGGGGGGAGGGGGGGCATGAATGGGCCGAAGTCCACTTAAAGGAACGGAGTTCTGACACCTAGCTAGGGTGCATACGCCGCTCATCCGAGTAGGAGCGGACATAGATCATGATCCTGAAAGTCGCGGGAAGAGAGGGCATGGTGCCATACCACTCGACATGTTATATAGAGGTGTTCGGGTCGAGCTTAGATGTTGGTGTTTTTAGCGTAGTTTTAGAGTGTTTTTCTAGGTTGTTTAGTCTTGTTTAGCTGTGTTCTTGTGTTAGTTTTGTGTCTTTTTAGGTGCATTTGCATATTTTGTGAAAAGTATGGAAGCTAATCTAGTTTTGTGTTTTTGTGTAGGTTTTGAGGCATCTTTGGAAGCATTTGGAAGACATTAGGATAGAGGAGAGTAAGAGAAGCATGGCTTTGGAGGAAGAGGTGAGGATACTTGAAGAAATCCTGAAGAAATCCAAAAAGAAGAGTGAAGAATAACAAGAAAACGAGACAGATCAGACTCGTCCAGGGTCGGTACCGAGGCATTCAAGAAGACAGAAGATTCAACAAAGTTTGAAGTGTCTACTGACCCTGACGGGGGTCGTTACCGAGGTCCCCATGTCGGTAAATGCAGCCAACTTAGTGCTTTTAATAATTTTATTCCGAGATCTTTTTATCTTTAGAATGTTTTATTTCTAAGGAAACTACTAGATAGATGTTTTAGTATAAATACCCTTATTTTTAGATGAGTGGGGGGACACACGACTATCTCTCGTTAGTTGAAGTTGGACGTACGGTTTTAAGATTTTTTTTGAGAGAGAAGTTAGTTGCTTGGAGCCCAAGGAAAGAGATTGTTGGAGTTTTTCTTGTGTTCTAAGTTTGTGTTCTAAGACAAGGTTGTTTTGAATGCAAGTAAGTTTCAGTTTTTAATATAAGTTATGTTTTCATTCAAATACTTTGTTTGTTTCTCTTTGATTATGAGTGAGTAGTCCTTTATTCTAGGATTGGGGTAGAAACCCAACATGATTGTGCATGAATGATGATTTAAATGAATCGAATTCCTTTTATCTATTTTCTACTTGTTTGTGTTTATGCTTTAACGAAAGTTGAAGTAATTCGTGTTTGTGACTTAATCGAAAGAGAAAGTTATAAACATGAATAGAGATAAAGTTTGATAACAAAAGTTGAAAACTTTTGATCAAAATAAGTAGATATGTGAATTGTTTTATGAAAGTTGATTGATTTGCTTGTTTATTCAACGACAGTTGATAACTTTATGTTAAAGGCATGATTTTTATGATTTATATTATCTAGATTGCATGATTATGTTGTGGTGGACCCTTATCCTAGATTTTTCTCTTAATTGTTAATCAAAACTTAAACCCAGTTGATACGTGATTGCCTTGTAATCCTCCTTGATAATCTCGTATATGACCCACACGATCCCGATCTTGCCTTGTAATATGATTTTCAATCCTAAAATTGCCTTTAAGTCAATAGCTTGGAGCACAAGTAACGATATCTGAAACGAAGTTGAATGAGCTTGAACGAGTTGAATGGATCGAAAAGATCAACTTCATAGTTCAATTGGATTGGCTTTAACGCTAAATCCAATTGATTAACTAGAACGATCTTTAATAATCAATTCTAGAACAACCCAATTGATTAATTCAACCAAACAACTAAGAGAGAGAGAGAGAGAGAACGAAAGGAGATTGATGATGATCGAAGTTGATGATGTTGATCTCGAACAATAGCAAGCACACACACGAGTTTTTGAGCCCAAGGACGAGATAAACCTTTCTTAGGGTTATCTCATCTCAAGTTGATTTTTCATTAATGAATTTGCAAAGTATAAATAGTAGAATACAAGAGTTTCCTTGGAGAGCAAGCAATTAGCCTTGGCCGACTCTAGAGAGAGATTTTGGGCATATCTTGATTTCCAAGATATAATAAAAAATACCTATAACTAACTCTATCTAGATTCCCTTAAATAAAATAAATCATGGCTGATTTATTTATTTAAGAAAATATCCTAACAAACTCAAAATATCTCTAACAAACTAATAATATCTCTAACAACCAGGACAGAGAAGATTCAACCAACTACCATCAGCCTATTGATTGAATTTCTCTACATTATTTAAATAAAACACGCCTATCATTAAATAAATAAAAATACTGATATTTTCTCTACTTAAAATGGTCAAGTTAAAGGGTTGACTTTGACCCATATACCAACTTATCTCACCGGTCACTTACTAAATTCAGCCTTAAAGTGAGACAAGCCAATACATGTTTCTAATTACAGAAATAAGTGATTTTCGGCCCTCATAAATTAGTCCATGGAATCCGGGCTCAATTGATGCCGAATGCACGAGACCCACTTCGTCTTGCTTGGCTCTTCAAGAACAGCTGCCAATCGAACCAAGATTGCCGTTGTGCCTTGAGCAACCTTCTTAGCTCGACTTCTTGTAATTGGTCCGTCAGAAGGCACTCGAATCAACTCATCGACGTCGGTTGGAGACATGGCAGGCTTCACTACATCACCAGTTTTACCTCATTACCGAGTTCCTTAAGGTCGGTACCGAGGTTGCAAGTCTTCTTTATTTGTTTGCTTTGATCGTGTTCAATTGTGCATCGTTATCGACCCTGACAAGGTCGGTACCGATCTGTTCGGTGTTTTAACTGGTTGCTTTACTTTTTTTTTGCCTTTGTTTTCTCTTGCTTTCTAGTTTAGTAATTAGACACAACCTTGCTTCCCATGGACGATCCTGACTCTGCTATACTCAGCGGTGTCTTGACTATAAATTTATTTGTTGTCAAGTAAATCCCTCTCAACAAATTGACGTCGTTGCCGGAGAAGCGATAGCGCTGTGTTTAGTTGCTTTTTGGGTTTGGGAGTAGCCCGACCCTGTGTTTGTTTTTAATTTTGTTTGCTTTTGTTTGTCTTTTCAGTATTTGTGCAACACGCAGGACGTAGACTAGCCTTTGAAACTCCTTCATACTATTCTGAGCACGAGCGTACTCTTCATCATAGGAGGAAAGAGAACCAAGCAATGGCAACTACTGAAGAGATGGCTCAACAGATGGCTGCTCTCTGCAGGCAGATGGAAGCGTTGCAAGCTGACCGAGACGCTGCTGCTGCTGAGGCTGAACGTGAACGAGAAAACACTACCTGTTTGCAAGAGCAGTTGAATGTTATCCCTAGGAATGCCAAGCAGTACATGCACCCGGAACTGATGGTGCCAAAATTGGCAATCGTGCTTCCGGTGATAGAGAAAGCCTTCGAGATGAAATCTCAATTTATATCCTTAATTAAGAGGGCTTAGTTTGAAGGGAAACCCACCGAGTGCCCAATGGAGCATATTAGAAATTTTATTGATTTATGTGATACTATTGTTGCTGATGGTATCTCTTTAGAATATGTTCAATTGAAAGCTTTGAAGCGGTCCCTTGCAAGAAAAGCCCTAAGCTGGTTAGAGAGCCTACCTCCTTGGTCGGTTAGGACGTGGAGAGCTTTGCATGACTTATTCATGACAAAGTTCTTTCCTCTTGCCAAAACTACGGAGTTAAGGAAAGACATCACCTCCTACCACCAGCTGCTTCATGAGACCTTTGTGGAGACATGAGAGAGATTCAAGGAGATGCTTAGACAATGCCCTACCCATGGACAACCACAATACATACTCCAAGAGATATTTTTTCAAGGGATAAATCCCGAAACGAAAAACCGTATCGACCTGCACACCGATTGCGGTTTCATTGAGATGGATCCCAAGGCTGCATGGGCATTACTAGACAAGCTCACCAATTATGATGCCATATATGGGACACAACAGACCCCTAGCCACTAAGGAGGCTCTACAATCCAAATACTGATGTTGATTCCGATGTCAAAAACCAATTCTTACAAGATGAAGTTAATAGTGTGAAGAAATAGGTAAGTTTTCTGAAAACCTCTCAACATTGTCTAGAATGCGGCTCTCATGGCCATAGTACATCTGCTTGCACTAACATTGAGTAGGTTAGAGCCGCTGAGACCTATGTTGATGCTAACTATATGAGAGGTCAATACAGAAACCTGCCTAACCATTATGACACGAACAACAACTATCCCGCTTGGGGAAGTTCCAACCAAGGTCAAGGCCATGCACCTCCACCACAAGAGAGAAGTCCCACACCCTATAGGCCTCCAGGCTATCAAGAGCCACCTTCATGGGTACAAGGGCTACAAGAGGGTATTAATGGAGTCCACAACAAGATTGATTGAGTCCGAGCAGACCTGAATACCCAAATCAAAGGGGTACAAGCACAGTTGGGAGATCTTGAATCATGCAAGAAAAACGTCAATCCCCAACTTGGCAACCTTACTGCACAGATTCCAAGACCTCAAGGTCAACTGCCGGGTCGTCCCAAGGAAAACCCAAGAGGAAAAATTGCAGCTATACACCTCCGAAGTAGCAAAGAGTTGCTAGGTCGAGCCAAGCCAAAAGATACTAAGCACGGAGTTGAAGACGAAGTCCCAGTCGACCTCTATACCGACCCCCCGGGGTCATTATCGAGCCCTCCAGACTAGGTAAGTCTTCTGAACCAAACTTTTCCCTCAGTTAATCAATTGTTACCTGCCCCACCATGGTTGGTATCGACCCTTCTCCAACACCGATCGACCCTCTTGTCAATTCGAGCCTCGATCCAGGCCTCTTTCTACTCCGAGTCTGTCAAAGACTCTTCCTTTCCCGACCACGAAAGCTAATGATGTTACAAAAGGGAAGTTTAGATGTTTTGTAAAAATTCTTCAGGGCCTAAATATTTCTATACCATTTACTAAATTCTTAAAAGAGACCTTGAGCAAGAATGAGATCTATATCCGAGCTGACTGACGAGGTCCGATCAATAGCACTCCTAGAAAAGCTCGGTGACCCAGGGAAATTTTCTATAACGATTGGTATTAGAACTCACTGTTTCAAAGCACTATGTGGCTTGGGTGCCAATGCCAGTCTACTATCCCTCTCTATTTGGTCCAAAGCCAACATGGGACCATTAGAACCGATCAATATGAGGTTGTACATGGCAGACAGATCTTGTGTAAAAGCCACTGGAATTGTGGACGATGTTCCTGTTGAACTGGGCAAATTCTTTGTCCCGAATGACTTTATTATTCTAGACATGCCAGAAGACCCTGTGGTGCCAATCATACTTGGACGACCATTCTTAGCCACCGTAGGGGCACAAGTCGATGTTCGAAAGGGACTCCTCACCTTCGATATAGGAGAGGAAAAGGTCGAGTTTCGCTTTAACTTTGCTATAGACGTGGTTGCTAGCTGCAGTACTGAGGATCCTACCGACCCACCATGGGTGGCTACCGATCCCTTCTTGGAAACGTACGACACTAAGGGAGGACATCGACACGATATTGAGACCTTTCCTGACTCAGACAGGTCGGTAACGACCCATCGTGCCTCGTTAACGAGTCATCCTTTAAGGGACAGAGGTGAGTCCTCTTGCTCTAATCTAATCAATTTCGGTCATGATCCTTTCTCTCATTCCTTTTTTACATCGTATCCTACTACTCATACCCTGAACGAGTCAAAGCCCCCTTGGTTGGCCGACTTCACTAACCCACTTGTAGGAATAACGAGCATACTAACATGTGCTCCAATGTCTTTTCGACTAAGTATGAGGTCTTTCATGATCCCGACAAAGCCATAATAGAGCCGCCTTGAGTTAGTAAGGTAAGTTCGTCGAGCTAACGACGTTAAAAAAAGCGCTTACGGGAGGCAACCCGGTTTAGTTTTTCCTTTCTTTGATATTTTTGCTAGCTTTCTTTGGGTTTGTTTTAGATTAGTTTTTAGAGTTTTCGGAATAGAATGTCTTGCTAAGTGATACAAGGAAAAAGGGAAGAAACAAGGCAACTTGGTGAAACACATGCAGGTCGGTAACGACCCCAGGGTCGGTACCGACCCACTCAGAAACACCAAAGGAACGTGCCTGCCGATCCCCCTAGGTACGTTCACTTAAAACCCTTTTCTTTCTTTCTTTCCACTCCTTTTTTCACAAATCAAAGCCCTGCGCCGCACTCTCCCTCCTCCTTCCTCTTCACCATCGTTATTGAGGATCGCATTGACGCACCACTGAGCCATCGCCACAGTTGCATCTTGAGCATTCCTTTGTGCACACCAGTCCATAACCAAGCCACATCTCGGTACCGAGCAATACTTCTTTGTTTGTTACCGAACAAAATTCCCTCGTTACCAACTCAAGCCCTCTATTTTTCATTCTAAATTCTCAAATCTACGGTATGACTTCTCAACCTTAATCTTCTATCTTGAATTTCTTGAGTATACATGGTAATTTTTGGTTAATTTGCATGTCTAGATCTAGATCTAGTTTGAGATTTTCACGCTTGATTCTTGCCTCTTTGCTTTGATATTGGTGTTGTGTTTTGATAAACATTGTTTCTTCATGTTTAGGATGGAATTTATGTAACACCCCCTTACTTACCCTGGAGGTATTACCGCCAGTAACCCCGATTAAGACTAAATCGAAGCTACCCAAGGCTTTAAATTGACTGAACAAACTAAAAGAAACATTACAGCGGAATAAATACAACTGGTCTTATACAAACCTTAACACAAAAAGATTAAATAAACATAACAACCTTTTATTTGAACAAAATCTTTATCAAGTCTTCCTTGAGTTCTTATTTCTGAAATTCAGCTTCACTTTGAAGTAGTTCAAACATGATCTTCACTCAAGTATAGCCATTGGAAACCTTTCTTCAACTTCTAGAGCTTCAAACATCTAAATCCGCCTCTTGAATCAACTTCCAAGAAGAACCTGATGTGTCGTAAACCAACGGTGGACACCAGCCGACCATATAAAAGAAAAGAAGATGGACGGGTTAGTCTAATGATAGACTAGCAAGCGGAGAATCTAACTTGGTTCTTATGGTTGTAACTAAACATATTGGCATCCAAATCCGATTAGACTCGGATTATGATCCAACAGTTAGCAGTCTTATAGAGAAAAAGAAGGAGACTCGCATAATCAAGAGAGAGAACACCACCGCTTGTGGTTTCCCTTACGAAACATGAACACTTGTTGGGAACTCATATTAATCACATAACATTTTGAAAAGCCTACATCGACTAACCAGATTGACTTAATCAACGTTTGATTAAGAATCATTCATAACCGGGAGCAAGAATGGTTATCGAATAGACTAACCATTCGGGTACATTAATGTGCCCAACGCACTTATCTATCATTACTCTCAATCTGTGCACTCGCACCATTTAATAGTTCTTACATAGTTCGGCCAACAACCGAGATCAGAGGGCCTGTTTCATCCATGATCATTTATATATGCTCGGCCAACAACCGAGATTCGGCCAACAACCGAGATCAGAGGGCCTATTCCATCCATGATCCTTCAAATGTGCTCCGCCAACAACCGAGATTCAATTGCACTTAGCTAGAGTGCACCATCGTTCTCCTTCAACGTGAAGTGTGACATGAGTCATGACTCCAATATTGGGGTACACTAGGAAGCTACGTCCCCCAATATAGATTTTGTTATAAAGAGGCCATTGGAGACTCAGCTCCTACCCTTGGACTACCTATTTCACAATAGTGTTTCAATACAGGACCACTAAAGAGATGTCTTGGAGTCTAAACTCCCATCTCTACCATCTTATTTCACAGCAATGTCTCAGCATGAGACAGCTAATCATACAACGGTCCTAAGTTCAGTTCTAGTGCAAAAACTAAAATAACGACATGGTCGTTATTTCTAACAAAATAACAACCTATCAAACTTTATTCAACATACAAATTATTCCCAACATGAGGATCAAAATGAATTCAATCCCTCATTAATAATCATAACGCAAGAGAGAATCGTCCACTTGCCTTATAAGGCGTGCTCGACGTCCTTAGCAATTCCAACAGTAATCTGTATCATCCCTCTGATGTTCGCATTTTTAGTATAGTTTTTAGTAGGTTTTCTTTGCTTATTAGGTTTAGTTTTGTTAAGTTTAGGTTTAGTTTTGAGTGTTTTTAGATAGTTTTGCATATTTCTATGAAAAGAGTGGAAGCTACGCTATTTTGTGTATTTTGTAGGTTTTAGCGAGGAAAAGAGCTATATGGAGCTGAATTTGCAGCATTACAGTGAAAGACGGAGGAGTACAAGATTGAAGAAGTCAGAGCTCAAGATTACGAGAGGAAGTGTGGAAGAAAACAAAGCCCAGGCTCGTTAACGAGACTGTGAGGGCTCGTTAACGAGGCCACGAAGGAGAATATTTGAAGGATAATTTTTATAATTCACCCATCCTGAGCGGGAATTTATTTCCGTGTCGGTTGAGTTTCTTTTTAGAATCTTTTGTGGTTATTAGAATATGTATTTTTGGTCTTATTATCTTTTTAGATTTTATTTCTATCTTTTAGAGTTTTATTTCTATCTTTTTAGGAAAGTTTATATCTTTTAGCATTTTTAGTTTTTAGCTTTTTAGTATAAATACCCTTCTATCTAGCATAGAAAAGGAGAAGCTTTTAGGAGATAATTTTTAGAGAAGAGAATTTCGAAGGGCCGAGAGAGAGAGAAGTCGGATCGGAGTTGTGATCGAGGAGGCTCGGTAGACGAAAGTCACCGGGATCGTTAGGCGTGAATTTGATTCGGTATTTTGATGTTTTCAGTTTCTTCTGAATCTCTGCAAGACGATATTTTCTTATTAATTTGCGTTTTGTTTTGTTTTCAATGTTTCCTGTGATTGAAATTATTAGTTTCTTAGTTATGAGTAGTGAGTAGTTTTCTTTTCTAGGATCGGGGTTAAGCCCGGCATAGTTGAGCATGTTTGATGAGTAAGATTGAGTGTTGAATGCCTTTTATCTTTTATTAAGATTTGTTTATTGTGTTTATACCGAAATGAAAGTTGAGGTAAATTGAGTTTTTAACTTGATTGAAAGAGAAAGTTAGTAACTTGAAGGTTGATATTGTTTGAATACGAAAGTTTCAAGCTTTAGATCCAAAACAAGCAATTAAGTGAATTAGGATACGAAAGTTTGTCTTCTTACGAAAGTTGATGACTTTATCTGTTTAAAGGCATGATCTTATCTTCTTACGAGGTTATATGCTTGGCTATGTTGTGGTGTCCCTAGTCCTGGATTTTTGTTTTATTTGAATTATTTCTAGTGAATTTTCGTTGCTGAGTACTTGCCTCGGTACCGAATTTAATTAGGTCGTTATTTGAAGTGTTTTTGTGTTCGGTGGTTCGTTAACAACCCTGACAACGTCGTTAACGAGGCTACTTGCTGAGTGTTTTTATTTGCTTTTTAGTAGATTGATAAGCGAACAACCTTGCTTCCTGTGGAACGATCCTGACTCCCCTGTACTCAGCGGGGTCTTGATTATAAATTTATTTGTTGTCAAGAACCCTCATTCAACAAAATTGGCGCCGTTGCCGAGGAAGCAACGAGTTTGTTAGTTTATCTTTGGGTTCGGGAATAGCCCGACCCTGTTTTTGTTTTTAATTTTTGTTTTCTTTGTCTGTTTTTCTCAGTGTATGCCGGTAGGACGACGAAGGCTTCAGTTTGATAACACTGGTTATTACTCAGAACCCGAACGTTCCCTGCACCGTTGACTCCGAGAAAACCGAGTCATGGCCACAGCAGAAGAGATGGCTCGAGAGTTATTGATCCTCCGGACTCAGATGGAGGCACTGAAAGCTGAAAAGGACGGCGCTGACGCCGAAGCTGAGCGTCAACGAGCTGACAAAGCTCGTCTACAAGAAGAGCTTGATGCCTATCCAAGGAATGCCAAACAATACATGCATCCGGAACTGAGGGTGCCAGAATCTCCGATTGTGCTTCCAGCGATAGAGAAACCTTTTTAGATCAAATCTCAATTTATATCCTTAATCAAACGGGCTTAGTTTGAAGGGAAACCTGCTGAGTGCCCTATGGAGCATATTAGAAACTTTCTTGATTTATGTGACACCATAGCTGCTGAAGGTGTCTCATTAGAATATGTTCTGTTAAAAGCTTTTAGATGGTCTCTTACGGGAAAGGCCCTGAACTGGTTGGAGAGCCTACCTTCTAAGTCTATCAGGACTTGGAAAGCTTTGTATGATCAATTTCTTACAAAGTTTTTCCCTCCTGCTAAGACAACGGAGTTGAGGAAATGCATCACCTCCTATCACCAGTTGCCTAATGAAACATTTGTTGAAACATGGGAAAGATTCAAAGAGATGCTTAGATAGTGCCCTACTCATGGGCAACCTTTATATGTTTTGCAAGAAATCTTTTTCCAGGGTATCAACGCAGAGACCAAGAACCGCATCAACACGCATACTGCGTGCGGTTTTATAGAGATGAACCCGACAAAGGTGTGGGAACTGTTGGATAAGCTGGCTAATTACGATGCTATGTACGGAACCCAGCAAACTCCGCAAACTCAAAAACGTCTCTACATACCTAACCGAGATGAAGTTGACCTAGAGGTTAAAAATCAATTCTTACAAGACGAGGTCAACTGTCTGAAGAAACATGTAAGTTTTCTTAAATCCTCTCAATCATGTCAAGAATGTGGTTCTTCTGCACATAGTACTTCTTCTTGCACTAACATTGAGCAGGTTAGAACCGTTGAGAAAATAGCTGAGATGAATTATATGAGAGGACCATACAGGAACCAGCCTAATTATAATGACAGGTCGAACAACTATCAACCATGGGGCAATCAAAATACAAGCTATACAGGGCCCCCACCAGATAGACGACCTGCACCATATCGACCTCCATGCCATCAGGAGACGCCATCATGGGTTCAGGAAATAAAGGAAAGCATTAACGGAGTGAACAACAAAGTTGATGAAGTTCAAGCCAAACTGAACCGCCAAGATAAAAGATGGGGAGAGTTCGATGTTTGGAAGAGGAGTGTTGATTCCCAACTAGGGGACTTAGCTGCACGGATTCCAAGACCACAAGGACAACTCCCGGGCCGCCCCGAGGAGAACCCTAGAGGCCAAATAGCAACAGTACACCTCAGAAGTGGGAAGACATTATCGGAGAGAGTTCAAGCTGAAGAGAAGGAGGAACAAGACCTCGCAAAATGGCTCGTTAACGAGCCAGCGAGAACAATTACCGAGCCTAAATACCAGGATGACGAGGCTCCGAGGGTATTTGACGACCCTAACCCAGGTAAGTGTACTAAACCGAGCCTTCCTCTCAATCCCAGGGTAGTTAACGACCCCACCAGGGTCGGTAACTACCCACCGAGGACACCAATCGACCCTAGTGTCGACCCGGTACTCTCACCTCTCGAGCCTAATTTGGTTCCGAGAATGGTGAAATCTCTTCCATTTCCAACTAAGAAATCTATGGACTCTACTGAGAGTAAGTTCAAGCATTTCGTTAAGATTCTTCAGGGCATTAATATTTCCATCCCATTCGCTGAGGCCCTAAGCGAAATGCCGGCTTACACAAAGTTTTTGAAAGATATTCTTAGCAGGAAAAGATCCATTACAGAGCTGCAAGATGAAGTCAGATCAATAGCTCTACCGGAAAAGCTAGGAGATCCAGGAAGGTTTGCAATAACGAACGGCATAGGCAACCACAAGTTTAAGGCTTTATGCGATCTAGGTGCCAGTGCTAGTCTCGTTCCTCTCTCAATCTGGTCTAAAGCCAATATGGGACCACTAGAGCCCATCAACATGCGGCTTTATATGGCAGACGGATCTTGCATCAAACCAACAGGGCTGATAGAAGATTTTCCAGTTCAAGTAGGCAATTTCTTTGTTCCTAACGACTTCATCGTTATGACAATGCTCCAAGATCCAGTGATGCCAATTATTTTGGGAAGACCGTTCCTTGCCACAGCAGGAGCCATAATTGATGTTAGGAGAGGACTCCTAACTTTTGAAATTAGGGATGAGGTGACGGAATTCCGAGTCAAACAATCCAACAAGGAGTCCGAAAAAGCCGAAGTCAAGATGCTCTACACCCACAAAGAGATCATTGAATGTGGAGACCCTATAGGAAGATCAACATTAAGCTATGAAATTTCAGGGCAAAGATGGGCAGAAATAACCACTGCAGTTTCAGTAACGAGTCCTCCAGCATCGTTACCGATTCTCCTGGCAGGAGACGCAGGCTCGTTAACGACCACTCAAGGTTCGTTAACGACCCTAGCCGAAGACAACTAAATTTCAGTCTTTGAATGTTTTGAGGAAGTGTTGAAGACGGAACCAGAAGAGCCGATTCTAATCCCTGCTGAACCGTCCCCAACACTTAAACCTCTGCCAGACTCCCTCAGGTATGAATTCCTCTGTCCTAATTCTACTCTACCTGTCATCATTAATGTTGAATTAAAAGATGAGGAAGTAGGAAAACTCCTGAATGTGCTTAGGATGCATAGAAAAGCCATAGGCTACTCCCTAGATGATATAACTGGCATATCCCCTTCTCTTTGCATGCATAGGATTTACATGGAGGACAACCAGAAACCCACCATAGAGCATCAACGTAGATAAATCCTAATATGAAGGATGTAGTTAAAAAGGAAATTATTAAATTACTTGATGCTGGGATCATATTTCCTATTTCAGACAACCAATGGGTGAGTCCGGTCCATGTAGTCCCAAAGAAAGGGGGGATGACTGTGATAGAAAATGAAAAGGGAGAGCTTATTCCGACTAGAACCACCACTAGTTGGAGGATGTGCATCGATTATAGGAAGCTTAATAGTGCTACTAGAAAAGATCATTTTTCGCTTCCTTTCATAGATCAGGTGTTAGAACGCTTAGCCCAACATGATTATTTCTGTTATCTAGATGGCTATAGCGGTTTTTGGCAGATTCCTATTCACCCTGATGATCAGGAGAAAACAACCTTTACATGTCCCTATGGAACCTTTGCTTATAAAAGAATGCCATTTGGGCTTTGCAATGCCCCTGCTACCTTTCAAAGATGTATGATGGCCATTTTTTCGGATATGATAGAGGATATTGTAGAGGTTTTCATGGATGACTTTTCTGTTTATGGTTCTTCATTTGATTCTTGTCTTGCTAACCTTGCACGAGTGCTTAAAAGATGTGAAGAAACCAATCTTGTGCTAAACTGGGAAAAGTGTCATTTCATGGTTCAAGAGGGGATAGTACTAGGACACCTTGTCTCTAAAAGAGGGATAGAAGTAGATAGAGCGTAAATTGAGCTTATAGAAAAACTACCTCCTCCTTCTTCTGTAAGAGACATTAGGAGTTTTCTAGGGCATGCTGGCTTTTACAGACGATTTATTCAAGATTTTTCTAAGATAGCTAAACCTTTGACTAACCTACTAATGAAAGATGTAGTGTTTGAGCTGTCTCCAGAATGTCTTGAAGCATTTTACAGGTTAAGAGTTGCCCTCGTGTCTGCCCCCATCATGCAGTCTCCAGATTGGACATTACCCTTTGAGATTATGTGTGATGCCAGTGACTATGCAGTTGGCGCAGTCTTAGGGCAACGGAAGGATAAAAAACTCGACGCCATCTATTACACCAGTAAGACGCTAGATGAGGTGCCGAGTAAGTATACCACAACGGAGAAGGAATTCCTCGCTGTGATATTTGCCTTTGAAAAATTCCGGTCCTACCTTGTTGGATCCAAAGTGATTGTTTATACTGACCATGAAGCTGTTAGATACTTAATGGCTAAAAAAGATGCCAAACCTAGATTGCTTCGTTGGATGCTCTTACTGCAGGAATTTGACCATGAAATAAGAGACAAAAAGGGAGCAAAAAATCTAGTGGCAGATCACTTATCCAGGTTGCCAGTAGAGCATATCACCGAGTCCAACAATGAGGTGTCGATAAACGATTCCATACCTGACGAACACCTCCTGCTGAACGAGGTCGAACTCCACAAGACCCTCGTCACCGACCCCTTCAGGGTCGTTAACGAGGTGCCGAGGCTGGAAGACAGAAATAACGAGGGTAAATTTTCAGAGAAGGTCGGCATGCCAGTCAATCAGGTCGTTACTAAGCCACGGGAGATCTTTACCGAGGTCAAAATAATGATTCCTAGCTCGTTAACGACCCATCCAGGTAAGATTTCTGAAACTAAGCCTTCTCGAATCAATTTCATTCCTTCTCCTTCTTCTATTTCTTCTTCCTCAATATCAATCCATGCTGTTAGAGGGTCAAAAGCCCCTTGGTTTGCAGATTTCGCTAACTATCTTGTAGGAGGCGTGATTCCTGAGGGCCTTACCCCACAAAAGAAGAAGAAATTTCTCCATGATGTAAAACAATAGTATTGGGATGATCCCTACTTGTTTAAGCAAGGGAGCGATCACCTCTTTAGGCGTTGTGTTCCAGAAGAGGAGATCGAGAATGTAATCCGTCAATGTCACACACTTCCAACTGGAGGCCATGCAAAAGGATTCAAAACTACTGTGAAGATTCTTCAAAGTGGTCTCTATTGGCCGACCATGTTCAAGGATGTACAAGCTTATGTGACAGCATGTGATGGATGTAAACGCTCAGGCAACATAACTTGGAGACATGAAAATCCACTAACTGGGATATTAGAAGTTGAGCTATTTGATTTATGGGGCATTGACTTCATGGGACCGTTTCCTGCCTCAGGACCCTATAAGTATATCCTAGTTGCGGTTGACTATGTCTCTAAGTGGGTAGAAGTTGTTGCTACAAGGACTAACGACGCCAAGACTGTGGCTAAATTCATCAAGACGAATATTTTCCCCAAGTTCGGCGTTCCAAGAGTCCTTATCAGTGATGGTGGTTCCCATTTCATTGAGCGGAGTTTCGAAGCACTTTTGGCTAAGTATGGGGTATCTCATCGGGTGGCAACGCCTTATCATCCCCAAACTAGTGGCCAGGTTGAAGTTTCAAACAGGCAAATAAAGAGCATATTGGAGAAGACAGTTTCCCGTTCTAGGAAGGATTGGTCCTCCAAATTGGATGACGCTCTGTGGGCATATAGGACATCATACAAGACGCCTCTCCGCACCACTCCTTATAATCTAGTGTATGGCAAAGCATGTCATTTACCAGTCGAGATGGAGCATAAAGCATTATGGGCTCTTAAGGAGCTCAACATGAACCTCGACGCGGCAGGAGCAAAAAGATTCATGGACTTGCAAGCATTAGAGGAACTGAGGCTGAAGGCGTACGGAAATGCTGAAATCTACAAGGAGCGCACCAAAAGGTGGCATGATCGAAAATTGGTGCCCAAAATTTATTACGTCGATGATAAGGTACTCCTCTTCAATTCTAGACTCCGATTATTCCCAGGAAAGCTAAGGACACGATGGAGTGGGCCATTTGTGGTTCATCACATTTATCCTCACGGAGCGTAGAGTTGACCGATAACCGAGGCGTAATCTTCAAAGTTAATGGACACTGGTTGAAGAAATTCCCTGAGCAAACTGACCCAGACGAAGAGATAAGAGTCACCATGGCTCTCACATCATCAGACTAGCAAGGGAGCTCGCCGAGCTAACGACGTTAAAAATAGCGCTTACGGGAGGCAACCCGCTTTAGAATAGATTTAGTTTTTCTTTTTTTTTTCTTTTTCTTTTTAGATTATTTTTCTTAGTTTTCTTTTGTTTTTTCTTTTTTAGTTTAGTTGGGATAGAAAATAGAATTTTTTGAGCTAATAAGATTTCAGGAGAAGGGATCGAAAAATCACTCCAAGAAGGCTACGGCAGCTCGTTAACGACCCACCCAGGGTCGTTAACGACCCGGTTCGAAGACCCGACTCGTCAAAACACGGGGCAGGTAAGATTTTTTTACCCTAATCTATCTTATTTTCTACCCTAGCCGCCGCCTCCACCTACCCTTCCCTCTCCTATAAAAACCCTTTTACCCCCTCCCACAAATCTACCACCATCCTCCCAATTCCATACTTCTAAAAAACCTAAGGAGCTCGAAATTTATCTCCCTTCTCTCCCACCGGTTCAGAATCCTTCACCAACCACCAAGAGACCGTCGTTACCGGAGCCCCGAAACCGCTTTCCTCACCGACGAGACCCGAGCTCGTTAACAACCCCGATTCCGACCCCTTGTTCTTCAATTTCTCGATTCTCCGGTGTGATTTCTAAACCCTTACTCGAAATTGCATGATTCATTGTCTTTAGGGTAGAAATTTCATATCTTGAATCTTGTTTTTAGAAAGGTCGATTTGCATGCTTGGTTTTCGTTCATAAAAATTCTTGATTATGCTTAGTTGTTCATGTTTTAGGAAGGATTATTCATGTTAGATTATCTATTGCAACACTCTAGTTAGGAAAGCATGAATTTTTCTTGTTCTAAATCTTAAGTTCAAACTTTGCATGTCAAAATTTTGGGTAATTTTAGCATGTCGGGATGGGTAATCAAGCAAGTATGGGGTGCTTATACCCGATTGTGGGAATTGGTGGAAAAATATAGAAGATTGCATGCTTGATTTGTGCTTTAAATTAAGGTAGATTAAATTCGGAAATTCTGGTTTTTGTTCTCGGCGGCTCGTTAACGACCCACCCAGGCTCGTTAACGACCCTGCAATGCTTCAGAAATCAACACCGAGTCCAGAATCGTAAACGACCCAATTGGGTAGTTAACGAATAATTCCGAGGTTAATTCGAGACCAAGTATGGGGTCTTTTACCTATCTATTTTTGAGTGGATCTTATCTTGGAAAAGTCTTGATTATTTTGTAGGATCCATGGCAAGCTCAAGCAGACCCGCTACCCGAGCTCAGAAGAAGAGGAGAAACCATAGGTCCCCATCTCCACCTCGAGTGGATGATGTGATTTTGAGCACTTAGGGCCAAGTACGGCGTTACCGTGATTTTCTAGAGAAGGACCACTACACCCGATGGTTCTCAAAGTCCAACGCTGTCAACACGGGGATCTACACGGACGTCAAGGAGGCTTTTGTCATCCTTGGTGTCGCCCATCTTCTGAAGCAAGAGAGTTTGCCACACTATCCGGCCCTCACATCCGAGTTCTTGGCCACCTTGGAGACCAACTTCTCGTCGAAGACCTCGGCGGGACGGATCCGGTTTCGGCTCGGTAACGAGGACCGTGAGTTCACAATGGCAGAGTTCAACGCAATCTTAGAGCTCCCAAACCCGTCTAGAGATTACATCCTGAAGGACTACCGAGTGACTCGCACTTGGAGCTACATCACCGGGGAGGTTCAATCCTCCACCGCGACATTATCCGGGGCAACCATCATCAACCCCATCTTCAGGATTATTCTTAGAGTCTTAGCCGCGACGTTTTGGCCAAAGAGAGAGTTGAACCGGCCTACAAGGACGGAAGTTGCTTGTTTCCGCACCATCCTTTTTGAGGAGCCCGACCCCTTGAATTTGGGGTACGAGTGGCTTTACTACATCGGAAAATCAACCAAGTCCAAGGAGGTTTGGTGTGGCAACTTGGTTATCCTCTTGGCTAAGAATCTTGGAGTCGATCTCACCCGCTACACACCGGCTCACGCCCAACTCCTCAACAAAAATTATTGGTATAGCTCTGGTGTCTTCATTCAAGCCGAGGGAGGATTCAAGGTGAAGGTTCAAGATCGCATCGTTACACCTACCCTCGACAAGTTCGAGCTTCTCTATGTACCGAATTGGTACGAGGCTTGGACGGGACATGCCTACCCATTGGAACCTAAACCGGAGGACGAGCTTTCGCTTAGGCCATGTGAATCTCGGTTTGAGCGGGAAGCCATGGATGAAGATGATGATGAAGATGAAGAAGAGGACACCGAGGTAGTAGGCAACGACACTGAAGAGGCCGACACCGAGGGCGGGACTGAGGAGCTCAATTTCGAAGAAGAAGACATCGACACGGAAGTCTTAGGGAGCACTGTCTTCGTTGACGAGCCCACCAGGCTCGTTAACGACCATTTCCAACCCCATCCCAACACTGTTAACGAGGAACCCAGCTTCGTTAACGAAGCGCCGAGAGCTCCTGTCGACCCACCACCAGCTCCTGTCGACCCTCATGCCTATGGACTCATGCCTTACAACCCGGTGATGTATCAGGACCACTTCCAGCCTCACTACCCACCGCCTCCTCAGCCCGAGTACACCGGGTCGACTATACCACCACCATGGGCCGAGGATCTTTCTACACGGATACAACAACTTCACCTCCAGCAGGATCACATTCATAGGAGGATGGATAGATGGGAATCTGTCTATTCAGCTCGCATGTCGATGGAGGATGTGAGGCAGCGTCAGAGAGAGGCGGAAGACGCTGAGCGTTGGAGGACGATGTACGACTTCATGGGGAACTTTGAGCACTACTTTCCTCCACCGAACCGTTGATTCAGCTCGAAGATGAAGTTTTTCCTTGTTTCCACTTTTGAAACTTTGTAAGTTTTTATGTCTTTCTTTTTCTTTTTAATCTTTTATTGTTTTCTTTTCTATTTCTTTTCCTTCTTCTTATTTGTCTTACAGTGGGGACACTGTAATTTTAAGTATGGGGTGGGAGAAAGTAGAAAACTTATGTCCTAGGTGTTTATGTGTTTTATGTAGTTTCTATTTCTTTATGTCGAAAAAAAAATCAAAAATCGGAAAAAAAAAAATTGAAATTTTTTGAAAAATCTAGAAAAAGTTTTAGAATTGATAGATATCCCTTTCTTAAGTTCTATGATAGCAATCGCTAACTTAATCATATAATTCCTTGCAAGCATGTCTTTAAAAGTATAGCCGGATTCTCAACTTGAACTTATTTGTTTTAGAAGAAGATAGCATTTGATGAAATTGAGCACATATACTTTATAGCATAGATGATTCAATCCAACAAAAATCTACCTTGTGAGTTATTTTTGGCCTTATAGGGAGAACATTAAAAAATCCCTCTTCTTTTCTTGTGTGATTTACTCTCTTTATGCATATTATCTCTTGGAATTGTGATGGTTATCTATTTCTTGAGACTCGTATATGATTTTTAGTTCATTACTGTTGAAAATCATATGATGGAGAACTTATTTTTATAAGCCCTATTATTCCCTATCTACCTTTACATTATTCCGTCTTTTTGATAACCAATTCTAGCCTGAAACCTTTTATTTTTAGCTCCACAAAAAATTATTCCCTAGCCGAGATAAGCTTGACCCTATCCGGGAAGTAGGACTTAGATTGAAGAGGTAAGTTTTGTGGTGTGTTAAAAAGAGAGGAGTTGCTTATATTTTGCTTTAATTGAAGGATATTTGGGAAGGGTAGATTGGAAGTCTCTTGTTTTTACATGTAATAAGAAAGTCTCTTGATAAGTAAAAATGCACGAAATAAAGTATTTGATGAAAGAAAAAAAAAAGAAAAGAAAGAATGTATACGTCGGCTCGTTAGCGACCCTGAAGTAGGTTCGTTAACGAGGCAGCGAGGTGATAAATAAAAAAATAAAAAAAAGAGAGAGAAAAGAGAGAAGAAGAATGATAAAAGGAAGTGAAGAGTTGAAGTGCATTTGTATTTATAGATAATATCAGAGATTCTTTTAATTTATTATGAGACTTTCTAGGATAAAAAAAGGTGAGTGAAAATAAGTGCATAAAGAAAAGTGAGTTTGGTATAATCTTTTATGAGAGTTTTTGGATATATGTGAGTTTTTAGGAGTCTTTGATTCCCGGATATTATTAGCACCACATGCCAAAAATATTTCCACACCTATTGTCATTACCAAGCCCCATTACAACCCGGCCGAATGGAAGCTTCTATGAAGTTTTTCATTGAGCCCCCTAAGTTCTCTTGATGATTTTTTGCTTGTTTTGACAAATCTTGGGTGGAGAGTATTGGTGATATAAGTTCCAATTTCTATGAGTTTTTGTATATAAGATGAGTTGAGAGATTGAATTTATAAGCCTAAACACTTGAGAGTTGAGTGAAACACAATATCCCATGTAAGGTTGGATTGTATTATCTTATGTTTATTTAAGTGCATATATGTGTGAGGACGTTAATAGCCTTTTGCTATATTTTTCTCATGTGTAGATGTTGCTTTTTAGAAGATGGCTATGTCTTGATGAGTATGTTTATTATGGTTTTGGTTAATGTCTTGTTTATTGCTTGAGGACAAGCAAGTCTAAGTATGGGGTATTTTGATGTTCGCATTTTTAGTATAGTTTTTAGTAGGTTTTCTTTGCTTATTAGGTTTAGTTTTGTTAAGTTTAGGTTTAGTTTTGAGTGTTTTTAGATAGTTCTGCATATTTTTATGAAAAGAGTGGAAGCTACGCTATTTTGTGTATTTTGTAGGTTTTAGCGAGGAAAAGAGCTATATGGAGCTGAATTTGGAGCATTACAGTGAAAGACGGAGGAGTACAAGATTGAAGAAGTCAGAGCTCAAGATTACGAGAGGAAGTGTGGAAGAAAACAAAGCCCAGGCTCATTAACGAGGTTGTGAGGGCTCGTTAACGAGGCCACGAAGGAGAATATTTGAAGGATAATTTTTATAATTCACCGATCCTGAGCGGGAATTTATTTCCGTGTCGGTTGAGTATCTTTTTAGAATCTTTTGGGGTTATTAGAATATGTATTTAGGTCTTATTATCTTTTTAGATTTTATTTCTATCTTTTAGAGTTTTATTTCTATCTTTTTAGGAAAGTTTATATCTTTTAGCCTTTTTAGTTTTTAGCTTTTTAGTATAAATACCCTTCTATCTAGCATAGAAAAGGAGGAGCTTTTAGGGGAGAATTGTTAGAGAAGAGAATTTCGAAGGGCCGAGAGAGAGAGAAGTCGGATCGGAGTTGTGATCGAGGAGGCTCGGTAGACGAAAGTCACCGGGATCGTTAGGCGTGAATTTGATTCGGTATTTTGATGTTTTCGGTTACTTCTGAATCTCTGTAAGACGATATTTTCTTATTAATTTGAGTTTTGTTTTGTTTTCAATGTTTCCTTTGATTGAAATTATTAGTTTCTTAGTTATGAGTAGTGAGTAGGTTTCTTTTCTAGGATCGGGGTTAAGCCCGGCATAGTTGAGCATGTTTGATGAGTAAGATTGAGTGTTGAATGCCTTTTATCTTTTATTGAGATTTGTTTGTTGTGTTTATACCGAAACGAAAGTTGAGGTAAATTGAGTTTTTAACTTGATTGAAAGAGAAAGTTAGTAACTTGAAGGTTGATATTGTTTGAATACGAACGTTTCAAGCTTTAGATCCAAAACAAGCAATTAAGTGAATTAGGATACGAAAGTTTGTTAATTTACTTGGTAAGTCAACGAAAGTTGATGACTTTATCTGTTTAAAGGCATGATCTTATCTTCTTACGAGTTTATATGCTTGACTATGTTGTGGTGTCCCTAGTCCTAGATTTTTGTTTTATTTAGGTCGTTATTTGAAGTGTTTTTGTGTTCGGTGGTTCGTTAATGACCCTGACAACGTCGTTAACGAGGCTACTTGTGAGTGTTTTTATTTGCTTTTTATTTTTTTTAGTAGATTGATAAACGAACAACCTTGCTTCCAGTGGAACGATCCTGACTCCCCTGTACTCAGCGGGGTCTTGATTATAAATTTATTTGTTGTCAAGAACCCTCATTCAACACCCTCTGACAAATATAACAAAAGGATTTCTCAGCAACGAGCTCACAGAAACACTTCTTAGTTGTATTCTCAATTCCTACAACCTCATAATCGATAAACGATTTAATTTCCGAATATCGATATATAATAAATCCTTAGTTATCATGCTTCAAGGAGCCATCTTGGCGGAATTATAACTAATTATCCGCTTCACTTTTGAAACAATTTTCTAAATAAAAATTGTTCATTAGCAATAGTTCCTAAAGATTATTAAATTTCGGATCAAACGGCTTAACAACGAATCCCGAGTAATTAACCGAAGTCCTTTACCTGCCAATCGGTAACCAAAACTTGTATTCGCTATAACGGAAGATCCGGACGTCCGTTTCTCGAGCGGTTTGAACCTGTGTGACCGTATCAATGTCAATATTATAAAAACCATAAATTTAATTAGCAAAGCAGAATCGAAAAGCCCTTACGGTGGCTCCGCAATCAATATATCCGCTAATTAATTTCGATCGTATATACCTTCACTCGAACCCATGGCTCGTTTGGCTTGATCATTGATCGATCCGCGAGCTCGAGGGTGGTGAAGTATTGCCCGGAAGCAGCCCTTGCCATGGGTGGTGGTCGGAGAAGCTAACGATCGCCGACGGCGGGGCAGCGAGGCAGAGAAGATAACCGGCGGTGAAAACGTCTCGCTTCCCGAGTCCCATCGTTCCGACCTGATTCTCACATGGTTCTAGCTCCTCCTAGCAGCAACAACATGGCAAGAAGAAGAGTTGGAAGGTGGAGGTGAGGAGGTGGCTGTGAAGGCGGGAAAGAAGGAGCAGCCGACGGTGGAGCATTCGAATTCCATCTCCCCCAAGTCCGTCGTTCAGTCCTAATTTCTTTCTCGGTTCTGTTTTTACAGAAGCCACAAAACCCAGCAAAGAACACGAAGGGAGAGAAGAAGGTGATGGTGAGGAGGTGGATGTGAAGGCGGGAAAGAAGGAGCAACCGGTGGTGGAGATTGCTCGAATTCTCCCGAGTCGTCGCTCACGACCTCGCCCCAAACCTCCTCTGTTTGGCTTTATTTGTTCGAGTCCCTTCCCCCTCTAAAGTTATCTCTTTGATTCCTTCGTTAATAAGGTAAGAAAGGTAAGCTTTTAAAACTCAAAACCCGTCTCGGAACGGGACTCGCGTTAAAACAATAAAATTATGTACCTCGGTTGGAAAAACTCACTAAACGAAAAACGTCCCGTAAAATATGTAGAACAATAAAATCAATTTTTCATGATTTTATCTTGCTACCTTCAATTTTTAAGGCTTCCGTTTCGTATTTTAAAACCTTTCCGGTACATAATTAAAAAGATGGCTTATCCAATAAATATTCTTTTTCCACCGAAAAATCCTAGAATTCACACCGATCCATAAAATCATTTCTTTGTGGTTTTAAGATATCACCAAGAATTTTCTAGGATTTAATCTCCAACAAAAATATTGGATTAAGCGTTAAAACGGACAAAGAGGTTAGAAGGATATCCGAGAAAAATTCAAAAAATATCCTCAAAAACCGCAGTTATTACATTAGTACCCCCTTAAAAAGGGTTCCGTCCTCAAAACCAAGGAGAACTCGATCCACAAGGAAGGATAGCATAAGCACACAAAACCACTACAAACCTATACAGAAGTTTTTAGTACCCCCTTAAAAAACATATTGTTACTTCTGCACCAAGCACAATCAACCATTGCTTAGTTACCAAACTTTTTCTTACAACGTTCATTAACTTTGGAAAATGACTCAGCATTTCCTACCTGGTTCTTGAAGTCTTTTCTTCACCTCCATTTTTAGGCCAAGGTAGCCTAATCAAAGGTATTTTTTTTTATTCAGGATTCAACCCGACCTTTCTTCACAGGTGTCATTTGGTTGAATATCCATCTCATTATTGTTGAGTACATGAGATATATTGAACGCATACTATCTTAGAAGAATCACAAGGATGACATTATAGATAGAATGCACTGAAGGTGGCAATGCCAACCGATAAACAAACTTATCAGTTCTTTCCAGTATCTCAAAAGATCTAGCATAGTGAGCATTTACGTTGTCTCGCATTCCCCAACGGAATATGCCTTTCAAGGCGGATACCAGAACAAAAACGTTTTTCTTTACAATAAACTTAACATGCTCTCACTTTAGCACAACACGCAACATGTTGTCGCTTTTGAGCAGCCATAACCCTTGAACATGTTAGTGCAATATCAACGGTTGTTCTCTTGGCCAAGTCTGGCCCATGAAGAACCTTGTCAGTATTGTCATTCCAACAAATTGACAACCAACACTTCCGGCCTTACAAAGCCTCAAAAATAGTCATTTCTTTATCGTGAACTCAAAATTCTTGTATGTGAATTCACTCAAACTCAAACTACCATTCCAACTTGTGTTCTCATCCAAACTAAACCTTTAGTCCTTCTTAAACTAGTTTCTTTACAAGGATTACTTAAAACCTTACTCAATTTCCTTTTTGAGATAAAATCTCAATATTACGTTAATCAAGAATGTGAGATTTATCCAACACATGACAAGATAATAACCTATCTTGTCAATCCTTTACATCCTTTTCCCAACCAAAACTCAGCTTGGGCATACTGACATTCAAAAGTAGTTATCTCTCTTTCAACTACTTCAAACTACACTCTTACGCATTACTATACCAACATATTGGACAATAATACCTTTTAGTCCAATAATTTCCAACAAAATTGTCTCCATTGACAATTTTCAGTCTTTTTCATCAAAGAACTGTTTAGACTTCATTTAGCATTCTGACTTGTTGAGCAACCTAACTCTTAGGATTAAAAACATATCCTCACGTGTCCACTCTCTATATCCAACAACTTATCAGGTTGAGATTGAATATCAATATTAAATTACATATCCAAACTCCAGACCCATTGGAGTTCTGCTTAAAGTCCTCACTTGACTATCTTATCTCAAAGAGATTTAAGTTTTCAAGACAACCTGAAAACAAATAACAACTAATGGAGAAATTACTAGTACATCCTTTATTCCAAAGAAAGTATTACTACAATATCATTCCTTAGAAAGGATTCCATTCGTGGAGTCCATATCATCTTACTTTCAAGGACAATTTTGCTAAAAAGGCAATGATTTTCTTAGGTCATGATGTCAACCAAGATGAACTACTAGCAAACTGCTTAGAGATTTCCAATAATCGTTGATTGAAAACAATCCCAAACTTTTAGAGAAGTACGGAGTTACTCCATGCTCTTCAGAGACCAACACAGATTTGTAAAGAATCTTACCAAATTTCTTTACTTATAATTGAACTATTTTGGGAAGTTTGACCATACTCCTTAAATGGTATAGGATACCAAGGATATACCAACTCAAAAGAGTTTTACAAAATACTAGATATAGCAATAGATATAGCAATTGCTATAATGCAAAAGAAAACTTGCATCTTTCATCTCAACCAACTACACATGCAAAACTTATATGATTGCCAAGTCATACTAGAAACTATTCTTTAAAACCCAAGGAATTATGTGATCTTATTCTACCATGTGATCAGGATGGGGAGATAAAATAAACATAATTGTTTACTGCATTCTCATAGGAATAAGACATGTAATCTTGCCTTACCATGTGATCAAGATGGAAGACAAAATACATTCTTACTCACCACCATGAAAACCGTAGAAAATTTTATTCATGAATTCCGTATATCAAATCAACATTTCTTTAAAAGAAATTCGTACCAAAATTCTACAAAGTCCTAAGATTTTTCTCAAAAGAGAAAATCACAAAAAATTCAACTATTCCTTAAATCCTAACAACTTGACAGGAACTCGACATAGTCTACAAGCATACATGCTTTAACTTTGAATGTCACTGAAACAAAGATTAGCTACTTTCTTGAAGAATTGGGCGCGTCAAGCCAATGCATCAAATAAAATTGCTGACCTTATCTTAATGATGCTACTGACGCTTTGCCCTAGTTCTGTGCTGACATTTGCACATTAGCTGGCATTACCAACTTGACCAAAGTTTCAAATTAAAATTGAGCCTCAAAGGACCTAAGACAATCCAATTCATTATGCGTACTACATTTTCTTTCGAATGTAATACTTCATTCCCTCCTCAAGGTAGAACTTGATGACATACCTTGACTTTTCTTAATTAGACATACTGTTAGATTTTTTTATAATCCATAATATTGAGTAATCTCTGCCTGATTTAACTCAGTTCTAGCCCAACTAAACTTCACAGGCTCAATAAAAGAGTTAATCACTCCAATCCACTAACTTGCAAACCTTAGGGAAAATGTGATTCCAACATCTTCTTACTCATAACAAATTCTCTTTTTTTTTCAAGGTCGCTCTCAACTTGTATGTCTCCTTGCAATATTACCTTAAAGTTATACAAATATGATCCGTTGACAAAAAGTTAATACTTGAGTTCATCCATTCACAAGACAACGAGCCTTCTGCAAGTGAATCTTCATATAAATTCTGATATCCAAAAGTAAACTATCAAACTCTTCTGATGAGATTAAGGCCTTTCAATCCTTTTATCTTCAAGCCATGATGTTCCTTTCATTTCCTATATCTTATAGTAGGGAAAAGCACATGATCAAACAAGATATTCTTAAACATTCCCCAAATCTGCATTGGGTAATCAAACCAAATTCTTTATCATTCACTATGCAAACTATATTCCCTAATAAATTGCTCAATCCGAGAAAACTTAAAACAATCCAACAGTTTCTCTCTTATCATTATATGCATCAAATCTGCTTGCAATAGCTATCGTCAAAATCAAGCCCACCTGGAATTATTTTTCCAAGGATAAGGTCTAAGCTTTATTGACCATAATATTGAATGATTGATATTTTTCTCCCAACTGTTTAAAACATCAAAGACGAATATGCTAAGATCATTCCTTGATTGATCTTCTCAAAACTGAACTTTTTCATTCCCATCCTTGAAGAAACATAAGCCAACCCATTGGCATATTAGAACATCTCAATAATGATTATATTACTAGTCCATTATAGACCTCAAATCTCTTCTCATTATCCCAAGCTAGGTATTATACAACGAAATTCCAATAACGTTGTCACATAAGTTAGTCGTCTGGATATCAATAACTCATGAAATCAATTAACACTTGTGCTAAGTAGTTAATTGAACATAAACACATTACTGATGAACTTTTACCCGTTCAATTCATTCTGACCAATCAACCTTATTCACAATAACCTTGATGATTAACCACTTGTTCACAACTTAAACTGAACCAACATTCTTCCTTCCTTTCTTACTATAACCAAAAAGAGATTCTCATTCCATTTAGGATTCTCAATCCTTTTAACTCAAATGATAACAACATATATGAAAATCCGAGTTTGAACACTATCAAGTTAAAAATTGAATTGCATTTTCCAATAGATTAACAATTCCATCGATCCAACACTTGAGCACTTCAAAGCTCTTTAACTTCCCACTGGGCAAAGAAAAGTACAAAATATCCATGATTCTATACTACAAAGTCACAAACATAGTTGTTGAAGAAAGTTTCCAAAGGTAATCCTTTTCTTTTCAGGATTCTTTTACATCACTTCATGATCCATACTGATCTTTTAAAATCACTCAAAACTTATAAGATTCTCCAAATCTTAATATTGAGAAGTAGAGGTTCCAACTCCAAACTTCCATTGATAATCGAATTTCAACCAAATTCAGAAACTCCTATAAAAATATTCTCATGAAAACTCTTAATCTTATGACTTCAAGACAACACTTGAACTTTCATATCTCAAGAAAAAGAATTAACAACTTCTTACACATAACTTTGAATCATGAACTTTCTAACAAAACTTCTTAACTTGAACTCTTCCATCATACGAGGTTAAATTAGGAAACCTTCAAACTAGAAAGTCTTTATGAAGTACAATACTTAACTTCAAAATCTCACAAGAAGTTTCCTAATATGGAAGAAATGACGAGGGTACACCCAATTCAGATTCTCAAGAGAGAATAGGAATTCATTGAGAACTTGGTCAAGAACCGGGTCAACTTTAGGAATCTTCACCTAATCTTACTCTGGATCCTTCTCGGAATCCATTCCCATCTCCAGGGAATCAAATGTCCACCATAGGACAAACTTATTACCTCATGTCTCAAATTCCTTTCCTCCTCCAATCATTTTCACGATTCTGACCCTCAATCTTAACCATTTTCCGTAAATGGTTCTAAGACAACACCAATATAGAATTCTCCATAATTCTATATGGAAGATGAAAGTCTTAAGCAAGACTTAGGAACTTTTAGCTCTGATACCACTTCTGTAACACCCCCTTACTTACCCTGGAGGTATTACCGCCAGTAACCCCGATTAAGACTAAACCGAAGCTACCCAAGGCTTTAAATTGACTGAACAAACTAAAAGAAACATTACAGCGGAATAAATACAATTGGTCTTATACAAACCTTAACCCAAAAAGATTAAATAAACATAACAACCTTCTATTTGAACAAAATCTTCATCAAGTCTTCCTTGAGTTCTTATTTCTGAAACTCAGCTTCACTTTGAAGTAGTTCAAACATGATCTTCACTCAAGTATAGCCATTGGAAACCTTTCTTCAACTTCTAGAGCTTCAAACATCTGAATCCGCCTCTTGAATCAACTTCCAAGAAGAACCTGATGTGTCGTAAACCAACGGTGGACACCAGCCGACCATATAAAAGAAAAGAAGATGGACGGGTTAGTCTAATGATACACTAGCAAGCGGAGAATCTAACTTGGTTCTTATGGTTGTAACTAAACATATTGGCGTCCAAATCTGATTAGACTCGGATTATGATCCAACAGTTAGCAGTCTTATGGAGAAAAAGAAGGAGACTCGCATAATCAAGAGAGAGAACATCACCGCTTGTGGTTTTCCTTACAAAACATGAACACTTGTTGGGAACTCATATTAATCACATAACATTTTGAAAATCCTCCATCGACTAACCAGATTGACTTAATCAACGTTTGATTAAGAATCATTCATAACCGGGAGCAAGAATGGTTATCGAATAGACTAACCATTCGGGTACATTAATGTGCCCAACGCACTTATCTATCATTACTCTCAATCTGTGCACTCGCACCATTTAATAGTTCTTACATAGTTCGGCCAACAACCGAGATCAGAGGGCATGTTTCATCCATGATCATTTATATACGCTCGGCCAACAATCGAGATTCGGCCAACAACCGAGATCAGAGGGCCTATTCCATCCATGATCCTTCAAATGTGCTCCGCCAACAACCGAGATTCAATTGCACTTAGCTAGAGTGCACCATCGTTCTCCTTCAACGTGAAGCGTGACATGAGTCATGACTCCAATATTGGGGTACGCTAGCAAGCTACGCCCCCCAATACAGATTTTGTTATAAAGAGGTCATTGGAGACTCGACTCCTACCCCTGGACTACCTATTTCGCAACAGTGTTTCAATACAGGACCACTAAAGAGATGTCTTGGAGTCTAAACTCCCATCTCTACCATCTTATTTCACAACAATGTCTCAGCATGAGACAACTAATCATACAACAGTCCTAGGTTCAGTTCTAGCGCAAAAACTAAAATAACGACATGGTCGTTATTTCTAACAAAATATCATCCTATCAAACTTTATTCAACGTACAAATTATTCCCAAAATGAGGATCAAAAGGAATTCAATCCCTCAGACTACACATCACTTAACCAACACTTCATACTTATGATTTTCCAAAGACAACACTCTTTATCTACCTTCCACAATCACTTTGTTCTCACCCAATCAAACCATAACAATCTTCAACAATTTCTTCTAAGTCCTAATTCCCGGATCAAAGGGGTCAAGCTTATCATGGCTAGGGAATTTTTTTGGAGCTAAAAATAGGCTTTAAGCTCAAAATAAGGGGCTACAAACAGAGGGATCATGTATAGGTAGGAAAAGGAATATAATAGGCTTATAAAATAAGTTCAAAATCATTTGACTTGATCAAGTAATGAGCATATCTCCATTGGTCTCAAGTTTTAAAATAACCATGCCATTGTCAATTGGTATATTGCATTTGGAAGAGTAATTTACACATGAAAGAGAAAGGAGTAAGAATGTACATCCTTTATAGGCCAAAAATATATCTCACTTAGGTTCAATTTTTGTTGGATTGCTTTCACATAGAAATATGCATGCTCAATATCCATTATAAGCTCAAAATTCAAAAAGCAAGATCATGGTTTAGGCAATTCTTAAAGCATGTCATAGGATTTACATGATGATGCAAGCAATTTCCATCCTAGAACATCTAAGGAATAGGGCATTTATCCATCTAAAATCAAAAAAGAAAACGACTCAAAACAAGACTCAAACAATGCTAAACACACACATCAATCAAAACACAAAACAACACATGACTTAAACAAGTAATCTCCCAAACCACCCCAGACTTAAACATCAATGTCCCCATTGATTAAGAAAGTAAAGAGAAAGGAAAGAGAAACTAACTTGGACACTTTGAAGCGTTGGCAAAGGAGGAGAATCATTCTTGAGGAGGGTGAGGAGGTGGTGGCGCTTGGAAGAGTTGTTGCGCCAACCAATGGTTGTAATCCGCTTGAGCATTCCATCTTGCAACATCTTGCTTGTGATATTCATAGTACTCAATGCGGAAGTCCTTAAGCTCATGTTGGTGGTTGACAAACAGATTGTGGTGGTGCTTGAGCGCCCCATAAAGATGGTGTTGGTGAAGCATAAGGGCGTCCATCTTAGACGAGAGAAGGGAAATATCGGGATTGCCACCCGAAATTGAACCGATATGATATGTGCCTTGTCCTTGAAAATGAGAGCCGCCGGACCCATCAAAGCCATAGGGGTGGGAGTAGTAGGGGACCATGTCAGTTTGAGGTCCCATTGTGAAGTCCATAGGGTCAACACCATGCTGCTTATGGTAGTGACCGCTCAGGTGGGTCGTCTTCGACCCCCTGTTGGTCGTCAATGACCCCCTGTTGGTCGTCTCCGACCTCCTGTGGGTCGTCACCGACCTCCCCAGAACGGCCTTTTGGTGATTCCCACTCGAAGTCCGCCTCTCTCGGCGGTGGGTTGGTCTCGTCTCTCGGAAACCTGCAAGTCAGACGTTTGGCACCAAAGGATAAGGAGTGGGGGCCCATACATCATACCAATTGGGGCGGTAGAAAAGCTCAAGATTTTCAGGAGTAAGAACTACATGAGTCACATCCGTACAAATTGGAAACTTGTTAATGAAACCGGCAGAAGATTGAGCAAGCACTTTAGCATTCAAGAAGTACTTCACATCCATAGCAATGACCTTTCTTGAAGAATAGGCGGAAAGGTTGATTTTTAAGGACTTGGCAAGGAGAGCCACAAGCCAACCAAAGTAAGTACTAGTGTGGGTTTTGAGGACTTGGTGGCTTATGACGGCATCTGCAAACTCAAACCCCAAATTCATGTGAATGGTCGGCTCAAAGAGAATAGTGGATAAGCATGCAATCTCGTGCTTGTGGGGGCGCGAGAGCTCGTACCTTGGCCAAATTGTGGATCCGAGGATGCGTAGGATAATCCGGAAAACCGGGCTAGCAATGAATTGAACGGGAAGCTGGTTGGTGGGAAATTCAAACTTACCGGTGAGGTAATGCCACAAATCCTTGGTGGGAAAAGTCGATGTTGTGTACGCTCCGGATGGGGCGCGGAAGCCAAGATATTGGTTGAATCTTTTAATGTTCATCTCGTAATCCCTATTGCCTAGTTGAAATGTGACCTTGGACTTGTTGAAGTCGGTTTCATTCCGGTACAAGCGGAAGTTGGACATGAACTCACATGTGAGCGCCACGTAGTGTTCCTTAATAGGATGCAAGATAAGGTGTTGAGCTCCGATCCAAGAGAAAGCCTCAAGTACCTCCCTATGAAAACCAATCTTCATGGCGCCACCCCTTTGATAAGCTCGCACACTAACATCTCCACGCCACATTTCAAGAAACCGGTCCTTTTGATCCTCGGAGTCAAACACCACACTATCCACCTTTTGCTTGTCTTTCTTGTGCTTCTTGGCGGGTGACGAGAAGAAGAGGCCATTGTCCTACAAAACGTTCAAGCTTCCAAGATAATTGCCAAGGTTTTAAAGAACAATGCCAAAACAAAGAACACATATATCACCTCCCAAAGAAGTACCCCATACTTACACAAAGAAACATGCTCAAATTTAGAAAGAATCTCAACCTAACATGCTTAATCATGAAGAGTAGGTAAGTAGAGGGAAATATCATTCTAAAAGTACTCAAATCATGGTGAAAGTAGCTCAATAAGCATGCAAATAATGAGGAATACGAGTCAACCGGGGTCGGAAACGACCCTTGGAGGCTCGGAACCGAGCAAATACACGCTAAGGCTCTATAATAGGACACTGTTGGGTCGTCATCGACCCCCAATGGGTCGACACCGACCATTCCGGGCAAAATCAAGTCCGAAATTTCAGCATGATGTCCTAGGAAAGGCTACCAAAAATTCCGAAAAAAAAATCATATACTTTCTTAATCAACCAATCAACCAAGTATGTATCAAAAAATTCCACTTACAACCCATAATTCATCATGATATCATGTAGATCTAACCACTTAAGCATTCAAACAACCCAAATATCCATATTCAAACTCAAGAACACCCAAAACCTAGATTTTCAACTAATCCCTCAAACATAAATCAAGTAAACATGAATTTAACATCAAAGGAGTAGAAAAACATACCAAAGATGAGTGAAAATAGAGCAATGAAAGTAGAAGGGGGGTCGTATATGAGCACTAGAGCGGTTCCAAAATTTGAAAAATCGTGGGAAAGGGGCGGATTTTCCGGTTTTTAGTAGAGAAATTGAAAGATTTATGTAGCACAAGGAAGAATTTTGTTAGATATGGGATGGGGATGAGGGATTTGTGAGGTTTGGGAGGCAATGAGAGATTAATGGAGGCTATGGGTTTTGAGAGGGGAGAGGGTCGGCGGTGTGGGGGAGAAAGAGAGGGGAGGGGTAGGGTTAAAAAGGGGTAAAAGTTCAGGGACTTACCTGCAATTTCCAAATTTCTGAAATTTTTACCGTTTTTTGCTTGGAGGGGGTCGGTGCCGACCCAAAATAGGTCGGTAACGACCCACCCTGACTTTGCTTCCACTCATTGTCGAGCATTTCGGCCCTCTTGTTCCTTTTTCGCCGTCTCGGGTCCCTGCAAAACCTTAGTGGAGATACAAGACAAGAATCCTACCTATTCTAGGCTAAGAAAAACAACTAAATTTAGGCTTAAAAACAAAAATCCAAAAGAAAATAAAAACAAAACGGGTTACCTCCCGGAAGCGCTTAATTTTACGTCTTTAGCTAGATGAGAAGTACCTCAACTTAATCAGAAGATGTGAGAGCCCATGTGGCTCGGAGTTCCTCATCGGGTTCGGCCCTTGCATTGTATTTCTTCAATCGATGCCCGTTGACCTTAAAAATCCCTCCATTCTCGTCTATGAGATCGACTACTCCATGTGGGTAGATGTGGTGAACAACGAAAGGTCTACTCCATCGGGATCGTAATTTTCCGGGGAATAGTCGAAGTCTAGAGTTGAAAAGAAGAACTTGATCACCGTTGTTGAAGGTCTTTGGGATGAGCTTCTTATCATGCCATTTCTTGGTTCTTTCTTTGTAAATCTTGACATTCTCATACGCCTTGAGCCTTAACTCCTCCATAACAATAAAATCATTAGGCACAAAGAACTTGCCGACATGAATAGGGAAATCATCAACAACTCCAGTTGGTTTTACACAAGAACCGTCTGCCATATAGAGCTTCATATTCACCGGGACCAAAGGGCCCATGTTGGTTTTGGACCATATAGAGAGAGGAAGAAGACTAGCACTTGCACCAAGATCACATAAGGCTTTAAAGCGATGGGCACCTATGCCAATAGTAATTGCAAATTTACCGAGTTTCTCCGGGAGCTCTAGAGATCGCACCTCATCGGTTAGTTCGGACATCGACCGCTTCTTTGACAAGATCTCTTTAAGAAATTTGGTATAAGCTGGCATCTCATTCAAGGCTTCGGCAAAAGGAATAGTGATGTTAAGCCCTTGAAGAACCTGAACACAATTCTTGAATTTGGCTTTCGTGGAATCTTTAGCCTTCTTGGATGGGAAAGGAAGCACCCTTGTTGTTGATGTAGAAGGAACGGATGGAAGAATTCCGGAAAGAGGGTCAACCATGACCTAAGTGGGGTCGGTGACGACCCTGTCTGTAGTGGGGAGAGGGTCGTTCACGACCCTTGGTGGGTCGGTGACGACCTCCTCTGAGCTCAGCCGGTCTTCATCGTCCGTCGCCTTCTTGCCCGTTTTTTGATCCGGCAACTTCTTTCCGCTTCTCAGATGAACTTCAGCAATTTGACCTCTCGGATTCTCATCAGAATGACCCGGTAATCGCGCTTGAGGTCGTGGAATTTGGGCCGCTAAGTCACCGAGTTGAGAATTCACATTCTTCCTCCAACCTTCAAAGTCTCCTAGTTGATTTTGCACTCCTTTAAGATCGGTTCGGATGCCATTCATTCCTTCAGGGAGTCCTTGTGCCCAAGTCGGTGGCTCTTGAAAACCGGGAGGTCTATAGGGAGGGGCTCTTTGCTCTTGTGGTGGTGCTTGAAAACCTTGACCGTAGCCATTGTTGTCCCATTGAGGAAAATTGTTGTTGTTCCTCCCTGGATAAGCATTGTTTTGGCCTCGGAAAGGCCCTTCTCATATAATTTGCCTCCGCATAAGCCTCAGCTGCTCGGACTTGTTCCACGTTCGTGCAAGAAGAGGTAGGATGAGCATGGGAACCACATTCTTGAGAAGGTTGAGTGGTGGACTTGTAGTGGCTTACTTGCTTCTTGAGCCGGTTTATCTCATCTTGCATAAATTGAAACCTCACATCTTGATCAATTGATTCTGCATTAGGATCATAAAGTCTCTTCTGTTGAACCTTGATGGCTTGTTGGGTGCCATACATTGCATCATAGTTGGTGAGTTTGTCCAATAAGGCCCAAGCTTGATCGGGATCCATCTCAATGAACCCACAATCTGTGTGGAGGTTTATTCGATCTTTTGTAGCGGCATTAATTCCGTAGAAGAAAATCTCTTGAAGCACATAAGGAGGTTGTCCATGAGTCGGACATTGCCGAAGAAGTTCTTTAAACCGCTCCCAAGTTTCCACAAAAGTCTCATTGGGAAGTTGATGATAAGAAGTGATGCGCTTTCTTAGCTCTGTAGTCTTAGCCGACGGAAAGAATTTTGTCAGAAACTGATCATGCAGAGCCTTCCATGTAGTAATCGACCTGGAGGGTAAACTTTCAAGCCAAGTAAGAGCCTTTTCGGCCAAAGACCATTTGAATGCTTTCAAAAGCAGAGGTCAGTGAAGTTCTTGATGTGCTCCATAGGGCACTCGGTGGGCTTGCCTTCAAATTGAGACCTCTTAATGAGAGTGATGAAGTGTGACTTTATCTCAAAAGCTTGCTCGATAGCAGGGAGCACAATAGCAGATTCGGGAACATTGAATTCAGGATGCATGTACTACTTTGCATTACGTGGAATAACATTGAGTTGTTCTTGAAGACGGGCAACAACCTCTCTTTCCCTCTGCACAACATTTCTCTCTCTCTTTGTGCAACAACAGTTTGAGCATCACGCTCTCTTTGTATACCTTCCATCTGAAGGCGGAGATCGGCCATCTGGCGAGCAAGGTCCTCAGCATCGGCCATTGCTCTTCGTTCTCTTAGCATGTGGTGAAGAGTTCTCTCAAGTTCATAATCAAAAGGAAAAAGGTCGACTCCCCTTCACGAACTAAAGGTCGACTCCCCTTCACGAATTAGTAAACACAAAAGGGTATGGGCTATTCCCAAACCCGACAAATAACTAGACAAAGAAACTAAACTAATTCCCCGGCAACGGCGCCAATTTGTTGAAAGGGTTTCTTGACAACAAATAAATTTATAATCAAGACCCCGCTGTGTATAGCAGAGTCAGGTTCGTCCATGGGAATTAGAAGTATCTAAATCTAGTTATTAATCCTAACAAAATAAAACAAAACAAAGCAAAACGCTCGCAGCAGGTGCTCGACACCGACCCACAGCAGGTCGTCACCGACCTACGACTCGACACCAAACGGAGGAGAAAACCGGAAAGGACTGGCAGCGCGGCACCGACCTAAAAGGGGTCGTAACCGACCTATCCGGGTAACAAATAAACTTCGAAAAATCAAATTAAAAGAGATCTAGAGCAAAGGATTCACCACAACAAGCTATGCATGCAAACATGAATCAAAATCAACCCATAGTACTCTCATGAATGACTTTCGCCATGAATAATCAAGTAAAAATCTCAACTTTCATAAAGATCTAAACTTTCAACCCTACTTGTTTTTAACAGGTTTTAACTTTCGTTTCAACCTAATTATTATCCAAATTCACAAATTAATCTTTCGATTCAATCATAAACATGAACATGCCTCAACTTTCATCAAGGAATTAATAGCAACAAGAGGATAAAGGATAAAGATTAAAAGAGATGGTTTATTGATGTTCGCATTTTTGGTATAGTTTTTGATAGGTTTTCTTTGCTTATTAGGTTTAGTTTTGTCTAGTTTAGATTTAGTTTTAAGTGTTTTTAGTTAGTTTTGCATAAATCTACGAAAAGGGTGGAATCTACGCTATTTTGTGTATTTTGCAGCACTACTACAATTGAGGTCTATTGTGGCGGATGTAAATCGCTACAAAATATTCAAAAAACGCTACAAACTACCTAAGGCAGCGGGTTATGAGCCGCTTCATTTGCTCGCGTTGCTATAGGCTTTTTGTAGCGGTTTTTTAAAGATAAGGAAGCGGTAGGAGGTTGAATTACACAACCGCTACCATAGATACATCTGACCGCCACTATTACAACTAAGGAAGCGGTTTTACTCTCATCTATGGCAGCGGTTTATATAAGCAATTGTGGCGGTTGAGAATCTATTGTAGCGTTTTTTATAGGCTTTTGAAGCAGTTTTTAATTTATTGTAGCGCTTTTATGAGCAAATGTAGCGGTTTTTCATGTTATAGCAGCGTTTTCGTCGAGCAAATACAGCGGTTTCATCTATTATAGTTATTTTGGTTGAACTTTTGAAGCGGTTTGATAGCAATTGCAGCGCTTATTATGATTTATGGTAGCCATTTTTGTCAAGTATTGCAGCGTTTGTTAAAGGTGTAGATTAGAATTTCATAAGCTATTGTAGCGGTTTATGATAGACATTTTAGTATTATTTAGCTATTTATTTACTAATAAATACCTATTGAATCATATATTATAATAGCGTTTGGATTGCTTTATAACATGCACATATACAGAGATTTAATAGAAATGAAATACTATTATAGTATTCAACCATCATTAACTACATAAAGCAAATCCAAGTGTTCACAACTTGACAATCTAAAAGGTTTCAGATCATCTTGAGGTTTCTAATAGTATTCAACCATCATCTCTAATGTATGCCCAAAATGGAGAGAACCATATAACCCATCATACAGGTTTCAAAACAAGAACCTGTTACAAAATGCAAGTCTCCATACACACTGGCACACTGCTAATTCCAAACCAAAAGTACCTGCAAATATTAATGAAATGAATAAGCTAACTAATTAAGCAGCAATGATCATAGCAAAACTGCACAAAACTTTGTCCACTGATACAATTTTATCCTATTCTAGTTTTATTTGGCTATGCCTTAATCACAACAATATTAGGTCCCATTATTAAAGTGGATAGCATTTCTTTGATCAATTTCAATCCATTGCTCACTACTTGTTGATATTATAGCAAACACAATGATAGATCCCATTTTAGTTGCTTTGCTGGACAGCCTAGATTCACTTGGCTTAAAAACCAAGCTACCCATGAGCACCGCATCATCAGCATGACCATACAACACAACAGGACAAGTTCCAAACATAAAGGCATGTTCAAAGGAGACATCAGGGTGATGCATTAAGTGAAATTTTGTGGGTTTAGTCAACTAGAGCTAAATGGAACCTATGACCATGCCATTATATACAGGAACATCCACAAACAAGTGATGATTGCTTCCAAGTAACTAGAAAAAAATATTACCATTATGTGATCCATTCCACCTCCCAGCCGAGGGCAAAAAAATCAAAATTGTCCCAAGTCCTAACTAGCAGTGATCCTAACTACAATACTTTGCCTAAATTAAAAGCTAAGAAAGAGCCACATTGATAAAGTGATGAAACTTGAGTAATGAACGTACCTTAGATGCATCTCTTTCATGGATAGCCTAGATTAAGTTTGATGGGAGGAACTAGATGCATTTTCTTCATTTGTTGGAAAATCGGGGATAACCAGATCAACTCCAGGATTAGCTTCTCGTATCTTTGCTAACATAGCAGCTAGTTTTTGCTCGAACTGTTCTTCTCGTCTTTTGTCAACTTCTTCCAACTTTTTATCTAGTTGTTCAGAGATGCTCTCCAAGAAAACAGGGGGAAGTATATATGGATTATTGGGATCCTTAGTTTTCAAACTTGCCTTTGTCACACCATGTCCATACAAGCATAAGCGCCCATTATGCTCCTTCTTGGTAATCACACCATAATATGGATCAGATTTGCTATTTCCATCATCCAAAGATTGGAGTGCTTTCATTTACTCCTAATTAGATAAAAGTTCACAACAAAAAAAAGATTTAACATGTTAAAAATATAATAGCTTAAATAGATCGACTAAAACATAATGTAGGAGACATAAAATAGATAGCTCACAATATTTTGAAGTGTCTCATCGTTCTGTGTCAAGTATGTGTGTCCAACCTTTCTCTCCCTAGATCCAATGTACACGTCTGCTTGTGATGGACATCTCTTTTCAGGGTCATTTTGTTGCTATACCAAAAAGTTGAAGACAAGTGTGTGACTAAGTTAATTAAATAACTAAAAAGAAGAGGGCAGAATACAAATTTACAAAAAAAAAGAGCAGTGCTAACAAATATAATTGTTTTACCATCTCATGACGCAGCATAGCCAATGATGTTGGACCCAAAGTATGCATGTCAGTTTGATTTGCTCGGTTCGCTTTGTTTCTCTTACTCTCTTCCTATATAATAATAAAAACACTGATTTCAGACTATTCCTAATTTTAGATTATTCAGCAATTATTCAACAATTAATCAGATTATTCAGCAATTGACCCAGAAGTTATAAAACACTGATTTTGTCCAGGGGAATTAGATTCAAACCTGTGCTTCTTCAGTGCACCAATACTCTATGAGTTCTCTAAATTGAGGCTCAGGAATGTCCTTAGGCCTCCTTGCAAACATTTCTTCCATGGTTGCCCCAATAGAGAAGTGTAGTTTCTTTAATCGAGATTTGTTAGTCCGCCACTTTGTTCCAATATTTGATATTATCTCTTCTTTTCCGACTTCGGGAACAATATATTTACTCTAAGAAACAAAGAAATGCAAAATCAGTTCAATTATAACAAATTAACTTTCAAAAATGAGGTAGCCATTTAATTACCTGAATATACTCCCATATCTTATCCTTTGTAGGCATATATGTCCAACTTAACATATTAAGAGGTGCAAACTTTGGATTTCTAGCCAGAGTTCCAGTGAAATGAGCAAATGTTCGGACTATACGCCTTGTAGGCCCAACTACTTGGTGTAGATCATTTAAAATAATGACATCACGCTCTTCCAAAGTACGCTCATGTATATTTGCCAAAAAGGTTCTCCCTCGATGCTTCTTTTTTTCTGCAACTAATTCATTTGTATAGTCTGAAATAAAATGACTAAAATATGAAACTTAGCATCCAAGATCTATAATCTGAAAATTAATTATTACCTGCATTCACATTTGTATCCAATGCATTTGGTGCATCTGCTGAAATATCATGGTAGTCTCCATTATCTTCTGTAAGATCCATCTCATCGTCAGACAAATGTAAGTCATCATTTGGTTGTTGCATGTCACTAATGTTGTTGATTCTTTGACCAGTCAAATTCTGATTTTTTTTCATGTTTGCATATCGACTCATAGACCCTGGAGCACAATAGCTTTTTTGAGGTTGATTCAAACTTGCATGAGATCGTTGGCTCTTCTTTTTTGATTGGCCTTGATGTTGTTCAACATGATGAGTTTCATGATTTGCTTGACCTTGAAATGATAGCTCGTTTTCTTTCTGTTGGACCAAACCAGCTTGACCTTCATGTCCTTGATTTGTCTTTCCTTGCTTTGATTTTTTTTGCTGCTCTCTCTTTCTCAGCTTCATAAATTCTGCCATGGGTACAGTTTGAGTAAGTGTTGTTTTTCCACTCTTGTCTCTTAAGCAATTCATTTTCCTTTGATCCTGCAAAACATGTAAGAACATTCACCAAAATCATATTCTAGTTCTATTTACATAGTGAACAGATTAGAAGCACATGTTAGGTGAAGGTCCACAATCCATACCCTCTGATTAACTCCGCTAACAGCAGTTACATCATTAAGATGTTCAATACTTTGATCAGAAGATGTTCGTGCTATCTTTTGCTTCTTGCTGCAAAAGAAATATAAAATAATTATGTATGGTAAGGAGACTACCATAATTCCAATAAAGTATTTTTTAAATAAAAAAGTTGATCAACCTGGGTAAAGAGTGCGAAGAACCGATTGCATCAATTGGTTTCTTTTTGCCATGCATTACCATAGGACCATCCAAAGGGATCTGAGAGCTATCCTGTTTATAGAGTAAAAGCAAAAGCCTATCAACCATCCGCTAAACCTGGTTTCTCATTTTTGATTAAATGAAAAGAATGGTCAGAAATTAAATCCAGTAGCAACTGCCTACTAAGCTAAGGTGTGTCATTTTTTGGCCAGAAAATGGCATTAGACAAGAACTGGCTGCCTACTGCATAAAAGAAAATGTCTACTAGCATGTATATCTATTGCATTAATCACTAGACTTTAAACAAAAAGAAAATGTTTAGCTACTGCATAAAAGAAAATGGCTGCCTACTAGCATGTACAAAAACCCTAAAGTTTGATTCTGGGAGACTCTACACAAAAAAGAATTTATTTTTGCCATCCAAAATGCATTAATCAATAGACTGTTTACTTGTTTTCTTCCTAAATGAGCATAAGACAAGAACTTAATAATCTTGATCCATGTGAATTTAGAAGACACAAAATATTCTGAAATACTATGTAAATTCCATTTTCAGTACCTGAACCTGAAAGATCATTTCTCTTAATTCCATTTTCAGACACAAAATATCTCTTCTTGATCCAAAAAGAAACCAAAAATGTGTCGTTGCTAGAACCTCATAAAAGATACTATGGGCTCCTCCAGAAAACCATTAAAAAGCCACACATTGTGTCCAAGCGCTTCTTTCTTTTCTGCATACAGACAGTTCAAGTAGATCTTGTTTGTCCCTTTTGGGTCCAAGTGCTTAAAAGTCATCTAAGAACACCCTTCACTTCATATAAAAACAATGCAGCAAGCTGCAAACTCCAACATTGCCAACAAGAAAAAGGAAACTTCAACATTACCAAGTTATCAGACATCATACCAACATCCAAGACATGTTATTGGAAAATAATAAAAAAACAGAAATTCTACACCAACAGAAATGCTACCTCTGAAATATGCTTCAAGCATACTGATTTATAGATACATTCCAAAACTTAGCTTAAAGATGTATTTATGCAAAAACCTGATTTCTCACTTGTAATATAAACAAGAACCAAAAGCCTAATTTAATAGAGTTGTGCAGAAGCCTGATTTCTTATTTCTAATATCCACTAAACCTAAATTCTTATTTATAATATCCACTAAACTCATATAAACAAATGAAATTCAGTTTTGTTTAATTAAATTCAACAACAAATAGATTGCTAGGCTGGCAAACCCAATAGTAATAGCATCATACCTGAATTTCGCAGTCAACATGCTCTTCTTGCTCGTATAGTTCAGGAAATAAATTCCTTGAAACCCGATCATACTTTTCTTGCAAAGTTTTGCTCAATAGGCTTTTGTTAAACCCCTTAGCTTTCATTTTTGCAACGTTTGCTTCTAGATTTTGCATCCTTTTCATTTCATATGGGTTTATAACCTCAGTTTGATTAGAGGGCTTGCTTTTACTGCCCATCTGTTCAACACAACAGACCACTTACAATCAGTCATGCATAAAATAAACCAACAAACCATTTATGGGATAATGACAAGCTTAAATTTAGAATTTAATAAACCAGGAAACCGTTGAAATAATGCCCAAAAAGAACAAAATAGTATTCATGTTGCATCATCAAGCAAGTATACTTTTACACATGCAAAATAAAACATAACATAGAAATCAAGCAAGTATACTCATGGCATAAAATAAACTAGCGTACCACTCTAATAAACCTGATTTCCCATTTCTAATATCCAGTAACATGATTTCTCATTTCTAATATAAACTAAAAGAAGAGGATCTTATTAAAAATGTCAAACAACAAAATCTGATTAAAATAAGACATAGGCAACATAAGACTGATTTCTGAACAAAGATAACATAGAAAATAAGTTTACAGCCAAGAATGAAATACAGCTTAAAAAGATTGACAACTAACTAGTCAAAACCATCTACAACATTTCCAGACAAATCAACTATTGTCCCTTGTACATCCTCTCTCGTACGACTTATTTCAATATCACCATCTACATTGTTAGATCTATTCCGATGAGACCAATGAGGCTCTCTCCAATATATCGCAGCAACTTCATTGTTTGTTTCATCCTCAAACTCAAAATGTTCTCTAGGAAGCTCGTTTACAACATAATACAAATCAGTTGCTTCTAGGTCTTGAACATAAAAAATCTGACTTGCTTGAGATGCTAATATAAATGGATCATGTTGAGAAATCAGCTTCTTTCGATTGATTCGAGCAAGTCCATTAGTATCTTCCTCGGATTGAAACCAAACACACCCAAATAAGACGACACTAAATTTATCTTCATAGAATATCTCAATAATTTCTTCAATGGAGCCATAGTAGGTGACATTTCCCGTAATAGGGTTTTTATCCTTGGTGCTAGCAAAGCTTGGAGTTAAGGCTGACATTGTAACTCCACTATTATCTGTTGCACCATGTTTATCACGTTTCATGGTGTGAAATTTGTAGCCATTTATCGAGTACCCGCTATATCTTTTATTAATGAAAGAAGGACCAACAGATAGCAACTTAATAAAATCGGGCACTTGTTGACCTTGACCAAGCTCAAACTCAACTCTCTCCTTGAACCAATCTACAAAATCATTACTATGGCTTTGAAAACTGTCCCACCTTCTTTTATTTTTGCTGCTAACCAGAGTTTCATGCTCACTGTAAGAAAATACAAACATAACTAAGTTGGGACATATTCAGCAATTTAGAATTTTCAAACATTGCTAACTTTAATTTAGCCTTTAAAGGTGGTTCAGATTAGTACCTAATATATCTTTCAACTTCTTCATTGTCGCAATTGAATAGAACATACCTATGTGTTTGACCCCACTTTACAAGATCAATCTTGTAATGTTCTTTCTTTTTTTTCTTTCCTCACCCCATTATTGGACGACCCATCTTTGGAAAAATACTTTGGGCATTTGTATGGTGATCAGTTGGCCTATCTTGATTGTTGGATCCATGATGCAAATATCTAGCACAAAAGGTAATACATTCTTCAGCTAAATACGCTTCAGCAATTGATCCTTCAGGACGACCCTTATTCCGAACAAAAGACTTTAGCTTTCTAAGGAATCTTTCGGTTGGATACATCCACCTAGGAGCAACAGGTCCCCCAAGTCTAATCTCTTCAACTAAGTGGACATGCAAGTGTTCCATAATGTCAAAAAATGCAGGAGGAAAAATCATTTCAAGTTGACAAAGAAATTCAGCAATCTCATCTTGTAGATAATCAAGTTCCTCTGGGTCAATAATTCTACGACATATAGCCTTGAAAAAAGCACTCAACCTAATGAGCGGAGCTGCAACATCACTAGGCAAAGTTTGGCTGACAACAACGGGAAGTAAATTGTGCATTAGGAAATGGGCATCATGACTTTTATACCCCATGATTTTCCGTTGATGGAGATTAACACAACGTGCAATATTAGAATCACACACTTGAGGCAACTTGGCATTCTTAATCACAGTACAAAATCTGGACCTCTCTGCCAATGTCATCCAAAAACGAGCCTTTCCAATTTCCATGTGTTCACCATCACTAACAATCTTTGGTTGAAGTTCTTGCATCAAACCAAGTTCTTGGAGATCCATTCGTGCTCTCAAATGATCTTTTGTCTTCCCTGGAATATCCAACAATGTCCCAATAACATTATCACAAAAGTTCTTCTCTATATGCATCACATCAAGGCAATGACGACAATCAATATGCATCCAATATGGTAAATCAAAAAAAATTGACTTCTTTTTCCATGGGCAAATGTCATCTTTGTTCTTTTTGTTCTTCTTTTTCCTGTACTTACTAATCTTCTTCTTGGGTCTGATCTTTCCAAATTGATTTTTAAATCCATCCAACAGTTCCAGAGTTTGACTCCCTGACAAACGCACTGGAGCAACTTCGGTATCAATCTTTCCATCAAAATTCCGCCTATTACGGCGATATCGATGATTAGCCCTCAAAAATCTACGATATCCTGTGTAGCACATCTTTTTACTATGGCTCAAATATTGTGAACGATTCTCATAATGACAGACAGGACATGCCAACGGTCCTTTTGTGTTCCATCCAGATAAGATTGCCAAACCCGGAAAATCACTTATGGTGAACATCAAGGCTGCATGCATATTGAAAACTTGATCGCTTGAAGCATCATATGTTTCTATGCCACACTCCCATAATTCTTTTAAATCCTTCACCAAAGGTTGCAAGTATACATCTATGTCATTGCCTGGGGATGAAGGACCTGGGATAAGTAAAGCTAGCATTAAAAATTCTGCTTTCGTGGACAGCCACGGTGGCAAGTTGTAAGTGCTTAGTATTACTGGCCATGTACTATGCACTATACTCATTGAGTTAAATGGATTAAATCCATCACTAGATAAACCCAATCTGACATTGCGAGGATCTTTTGAAAATGATGGGTATAACAAATCAAAATTTTGCCAATCTTTACCATCAGCGGGGTGTCTTAACAGTCCATCCTTTGGCCGCCCAATTTCATGCCATGTCATTTGGCGAGCCGTCTTCGGGCACAAAAAGAGCCTTTGCAACCTCTTCTTGATGGGGAAGTACCTCAGAATTTTTGCTGGAACTCGACAAACCTTACCAGTTTCCTCATCTTTTTCATCTGATTTCCACCGAGAAGTCTTACAAATATGACAAGATGTTGCTCTAGCATTCTCTTCCCAATACAGCATACAATCATTGGGGCATGCATCTATCTTGACGTAATCAAGACCCAAGAGCTTAAGAACCTTCTTGGCTTCATTAAAAGAACTAGGCAACCTAGCATCTGGTTGCATAGCTTTTAAAAGTTTTAGCAAATCAGTGAATGCACCATTGCTTAATTTGTGGTCTCGCTTATAAACAAATAATTGAATTATGAAAGACAACTTGGAAAAGTTCTTGCAGCCGGGATACAACTCTTCTTCCCCATCTTTAACTAACTTGTAGAAATTCTTTGCGTCTTCATTTGGACCATTTCTAAATGTGTCATGTAATAGATCATCAATATTCTCATCAAAGATATTCCCACCATCGTAATTCATTGTCGTTGTTCCCTCCACTGTTTCTTCTTCATCCTCTGGTACTTGATGAAAACCCTTTGCAATCACATGATCTTTGACAATATTTTCAGGCAACCAATTTCGACGGTAGCATAGTTTACAAGGACAACGGATTTCATTCCCTTCTGCTTCCTTCACAAATGTCTTTTCTATATACTGATCTAGTCCTTTTTCATATTCCTTACTCCATCTAGGAAACATACACCACTTGGAATTACTTTCACCCATTCCTAAAGTATATTAATGCAATCAATAGTTTATTTTTTTATTTCCCACTAAATCAAATTAGTAGTCTCTTCATATGCAAGTAGGCATCAAAATAAGGTTTCAACCATTATACATAGAACATAAATTGCTTGGAACAAACAAATACCATAAATTCAGGACAATGACACTAAATAATAATCAACAAGCAAACATCAGGTTGTAGAGAAATACATAGAATGCTGATCAAGCATATTCTTCATGAGCATTAATCAACATTTTATGATGGGAAATGAGCAGAATAAGGACAAAATATAATATTGAAGCAATAACTTCACTTGATCCACTTGATGATGTTGATAACTAAGATTAATGGGCATATATATAGATATTTCATGCACATAACTAAGATGAATAGTTCCCACGATTTTTCATGAAGTAAAAACAGACAAGTATAACAAGAAAGAAATCATAATATAATTCATCATTTACATAATTGTAACTGCAAAAAATTAAAAATAACAAAAATTAGAAGAATTGGATGATTACCTTCTACTTGAGGTTAGATAGCAGTTCACTAGTATCCACAAAAATTTCTGATGAGGCTAACTTGGATTGAAGAATACTATAGAGTTATGTCCTCTTGATGACTTCGATCAGTGCTGAGAATTCCCACATGCAAAAACACAAGCAAAAAAAAAAGGAAGGTGATATAACAAATTAATCAAGTGAGTATAAATTGAATAATTAAGTTCTTTGAGCTGTGCAATCTGATATGATTGGAAGCTTTTTTTGTCTTGTTTTCTTTATTTTCATTACAAACTCATCAAAGTCCTTTTTCACACACTAGAAGAGACCATCATTCACATAAAAGCCTATAGTCCTTTATTTCTTGTAGGGTCTATTCTGGCTTAGCTCATGACAACATCATTAATTAATATTTAAATCAGGGTTTCAAGGGTGATGGTGCTGGGTTCTTGGTATTTTTTTGGATCACTCCACATTTTTTATGTCCAAACTATTCCTCTGTTGGGTTCATATATGAATGATTTGGATGTAGTCAACATACAACTTTACTTCTCTTACAATGTTCAAATAATGTCAGTTTCTATCTTCAAACTATTGTCTAAAAGTTCTCTTTTTCTACTCAGATGTTGATGAATGCAAGGAAAAACGTGCATGCCAATGTTCTGAATGCTCCTGCAAGAACACATGGGGAAGCTATGATTGTTCTTGCTCAGGGGGTCTTTTGTACATCAAGGAGCATGATACTTGCATAAGTAAGCTACAACAGAAAATTTCTACTAAGTTGCTGTGAAAAAACTGGACCACCCTTTTAAATTATCCTATTTCTTTGTATATTCTATACCCCCATTTCCAAATAACTAAACTCTGAAAGTTGTTTGGTTCTATCTGAAGCTGAAAAGCAGTTAAGGGTTTCTAGTGAACGTTCAACATGGTTTACTGCCACACTTTTATAGCTGGGTTCATTCACCTCACCAGAATTAACTTTATCTAGAAGTAGTAGGAAGCAAAGTTCCAAAACAACCGAGGAAGATCAACCAGCAAGAAAACTATATAAAACCCATACAAACACCTCTAAAACTACTTCAAGCAGCAAGATAAAGTAAATAAAACCCACACATCCACAATTGCACTTGATAAAGAGCACACTTTCAATTTTCTTCACATTCATTTCGATGGTCCAAACCTCAAAGGGTTTTCAATAGTGGAAATTCACAGCACTCCATTGCACAATTCAATCAGCCCAAGGTTAATTTATGGCACTCAGGAAAATACAACATTCATAAAACAAGGACTATACTAATTACTATACAAGTTACTGAAAACCCTAGGAAATCAGTCAATGAAATAAAACAATATCAATCAAATAACTATAGAAACAGAGAACAAATCATTTAGCAAATCAATTAGAACCCAAGGGTAAGGGACAAAAGACTAACTCGTAGTGTCCAACTCGATGGCCTTGTAAGAGAAACCCAAATCCTTTAGCAACTTCTTCACAACCACGCAATAGGGCCAGTGTACACTTGCTACAAAAGTGAAATGAACGAACTGATCAAACCCTAAAAAAATCAATATTCATCAATCGAAAATTAAGCATAAACTAGATTAACTTGCCTCAGAAATTAAGAACTCCGAGGACCATATTCAAGCAGCCTAAGAGAAAAATAGCAAATTCAGCCATGACCTCCAACTTTTCGTTCTTCTTGCAAATATCTAACCCATTTTCCAACAATCTCTTCCAATCATTCGCTCGAATTTAGAACAGAAATTTCTAAATCCCTCTGTTTCGTACTTCCTCCTCTCTATCGGCGAGGTTCTTCTCTGGTAAAACCGAATTTTTGAGGTTAGAAGGAAATTTGGCTCCGAAGAGGCAAAGACCTAAATTTTGAGCTGCGTGGTATTTCTCTAGGTTTCGTACTCCAAAGAGGCAAAGACCTAATTTTTGAGCTACGTGAAAATGTAAATGGCGCATATAAATTTCGCTCCCCCGCTAAAATTTAGTATTGATGGGCAAAAACAATAAAACCGCTTCTATAAAGTAATTTTCATTTAATAAAACCGCTACTATAAATCAATATGACCGCTTCAATAGCTATAAATAAAAAAACCGCCACTAAAATCACTTCTATAGCTTAGACCGCTACAAAAATCGCCACAATAACCTCAACCGCTACCTAAACCGCCCAAATTGTCAAACCGCCACAAGAACCCGCCACAAAATACTTTAATTGTAGTAGTGCAGGTTTTAGCAAGGAATGGAGCTGAATGGAGCTAAATTTGGAGCATCACAGTGAAGGACGGGAAAGTGCAAGATTTAAGAAGTCAGAGTTCAAGAGATCGAGAGGAGGTGTTGAAGAAAACATAACCCTAGGCTCGTTAACGAGGCTGTGAAGGGTCGTTAACGAGGCCACGAAGAAGAAGATTTCGGAGTATTATTTTATTATTCACCGATCTTGAGCGGGAATTTATTTCCGTATCGGTTGAGTATCTTTGTAGAATCTTTATGGGTTATTAGAATATGTATTTTAGGGTTTAATATCTTTCTAGATTTTATTTCTATCTTTTAGAGATTGTTTCTATCTTTTTAGGAAAGTTTTTATCTTTTAGCCTTTTTAGTTTTTTAGGATTTTCTAGTATAAATACCCTTCTATCTAGCATAGAAGTGGGGGGAAATTTTGGAGTCGAATTTTGAAGTGGAGTTTTAGAGCTAGTTTTGAAGGAGAAGGAAGGCCGAAGGAGAGGCTGCCGGATCGGAAGTCGGTAACGAGGTTCGGTGACGACGGTTTCCGAGGTTCGTTGATCGAGTTTGTGGTTCGGTGATTGTTTTGTTTTGGTTTTTCTCTGATTCTTTGTAAGACGATATTTTTGTTATTAATTTAAAGTTTGAGTTTTTGTTTCAATGTTTGTTTTTATGGAAGTTTTTAATTTGTTTATCATGAGTAGTGAGTAGTCTATTTTTCTAGGGTCGGGGTTAAGCCCGGCATAGTTGAGCATGTTTGATGAAGTAAGATAGTGTTTTGAATGCCTTTTTATCTTTATTGAAATTGTTTGTTGTTCTTAATACTGAAACGGGAGTTGAGGTAATTTGAGGTAATTTTAGTTTTAACTTGATTGAAAGAGAAAGTTAGTAACTTGAAGGTTGATATTGTTTGCAAACGGAAGTTTCAAGCTTTAGATCCAAAACAAGCAATTGAGTGAGTTAGTTTATGAAAATAGATTAATTTACTTGTCTAGTCAATGAAAGTTGATGACTCTATCTATTTAAAGGCATGATCTTATCTCCTTTTGAATTCTTATGCTTGGCTATGTTGTGGTGTCCCTTATCCTAGATATTTGTTTTTATTGAATTATTTCTGATAAATCTTCGTTGCTGAATACTTGCTTCGGTACCGAGTGTTAGTTAGAATTTTATTAGGTCGTTAATTGGTGTTTTTGTGTTCGGTGGTTCAGTAACCATCCTGACAAGGTCGTTAACGAGGCATCTCGTTAGTGTTTTGCTTGATTTTATTTGAATTTTTATTAGATTGATAGACAAACAACCTTGCTTCCTGTGGAACGATCCTAACTCCACTGTACTCAGCGGGGTCTTGACTTATAAATTTATTTGTTGTCAAGAAACCCTACCAACAAATTGGCGCCGTTGCCGGGGAAGCAACGAGTTGTTAGTTTATCTTTGGGATCGGGACTAGCCCGACCCCGTTTTTGTTTTTAATTTTTGTTTTCTTTGTTTGTTTTATCAGTGTATGCCGGTAGGACGAAGAAGGCTTCAGTTTGATAGCTCCAGTTATTCTTCAATGTTCCTTCTTTAATCGCTCTTGGCCTTCTAAGACTTCCTTTAGCTCCTTCTTAAAGCACCTTGATCTTGAAATCTTCACCTTGGATTCATCAAACCTTCAAATGCAATCGACTCTTCGTCCTTCTATCAACATCACCACAAGACAACTCTAATGCCACCTCCTAGAAAGCTTGAAAAACCGGGATATCTCCTCCTCAACGCTTCAAACACCTACAAAACACCATCAAAGCTTATGTAGACTCCATATCTTAAGATAATATGAAAACCTACACAAACGACTCAAGACAACACAATAAACCTAGAAAAGACTCAATCCTAGCTAGAAAACTACCCACTAAAACCAACTAAAAAGTACGACATCAGTGTAATTTCGAGCTGTGATGACACTGATGCCGTGGTCACACCCTTATTTCTCTTGAACAGTGTGGCATTTAGCTAGATAATTGTTAGCCATTTGTGTGCACTATACATCCCTTCGTGATAAGCCACACATATCATCAATATTGTCATTTTTTTATTTTTCTTATTCACGACTGTAATCTCATTATTTTGCTCAAACTTGGCCTTCGATCGACTATATTGCATGCCGCCACCCTTGCTGAAAAACAGGCGCATAATATTGCTCACATAATGCATGGCCTACTTTGATGCCATTGTGGCGCACCTTCTTGAATGATCTCTAACACTAGGTACTATTGTCACCACATGGCCATGCATCGAGCAACAAGGCCGCAATGGATCCAAATGAGGCCTCCATGCCAGAAGAAAAGGTGAAAACATTTTATTTTTATTTTTAGAGGAACATTCTAATCCCCTTGTTAGTTTTGCAGGAAACCAAAAGCCTTATCCACGTTTCATGCAACCACCATTTTCGTGCCATGCGAAGCCCTAGAGGCGCACCACTGATGACCACTAAAATTCGCCTCCCATTAATTGATTATTTCTTCCAAGAGAAGTAAGAAGATGATTACTAAATTTAGATTTAGAATATCCAATTTCATTCCAAAGCGGCTCGGGTCTGCTTCTCCATTTCCAAGATCCAACCTTCAACCTTAGATTGACGACTTTGTCGTATTCCGCTTCTCAATGCCCCTTCTTGCCTATAACCACCAAGATCGGTTGAAAATTTTCAAGTTGGATCCTAATTTTTTTTGCCTCTAACCCTCTTGATCTTCACCTTATTTTATTTAAATGTATAGATTGCCTATTAAAGTAAGTACTGACCGGAGATTAGATGGTTGGTACATTAGTTTAAGTTGCTTATATATTGTGTGTCGTTAAAATAGATTGCTAGCTTATACATTAGTTTAAATGTATAGATTGCCTAGGGGTGCTTGATCTCCCCTCCTCTTCTCATATAAAGATGTAAAGACGTACATAGTCTTTTCTAGGTAAGTAAAAATACTCGTTTATCTCGATACACATCGATAGTATAAACCCTTTATGAATCAGGCTCGAGATCAATGAACACACGAGTGATCACCCTCTCGCGATCGATCGCGAAAACCAGTACAAGAACATTGAGTGCGGGTCAATGGGGCATCGCGAGGATTATGCGGTCCTTTACAATCCTAATTACACCAGCGCTTGTGTCCCCTGGTGTGACCTCATCCCATCGAATGGTTGCCCATGCGAAGGTTCACACACCACGGCGAAGACATGCTAAATCGGGCATGGTGGGAGATTGGCTAGTCGAGCAACGGAGGAATCGGGCAGGGTCATGGTGGTGGAGATTTCTAATAAGTCATGACTGGTGGGCGAATGGTGGGTCCCTCTTCAATGGTCCAAACAGTAAGAACTGTGCTTCAACGACAACAAAACACAAAGTCGAGGAAAAATTGATAAGAGACATAGGAACCATGATGTACGAGAACGAGCGGGCAAAACCCAAGTAGGCTCATATGAGATCCCGTCTTGAAGACCCTCTTGAAGAAATTACCCGCTTAAAATATGCAATAGATAAGGTCCAAGGAAAACACCCTATGAAAAAGATGGAAATGTTCAAGACCAATTGAAAGCTCGCTGGTGTCATCCAAATCGCTAATGACCACCATGATCCCGAGACCAATTGAAAGCTCACTAGAGACGATCCTTAAAGGATGAAAGTTCACTATGATAGCGGTTATAGTGCAAGCCGAGGGAGAAGGGAATACACTCGAAATGTTGTTCCATCTTGAAAGAGGGCTGAGAAATCCTAGGATCACCAGGATAATATCGACCAAGCTCGACAAGGAGGTGATTACAGGTCCCCTTCCGATAGTTCGGGGAGATTGGGAAGGAGAGAGTTCAATAATGTAAGTCATGGGGGCTGGTGACGCCAAGGAGGAGGTGGTAGTTGCGACCCGGGGTGTCAAAAATCCAACGGGGCACGTGATAAAAAGAGGTGGGATGACGGGAGCGATAATAATATCCACCAAGGTAGGAATGGTAGAGATTGTGATGCGGGGAGAAATAGTCGAGCCATGCAAAAACCGAGAAGAGACTTCTTGACTTGTTGATTGCACATGGTGGGTCCCTACAAATGGATCAGGAATAAGCGGAGCAAAGCTGGTTTTATTAACATCTACCCCATTTGACTGAAGTATCCAGAGAGCTAGACCACCCACCATGTTTCTCCCCCGACTTTCGACTTGTATGAAGGTCACTCGAACTGGGTTAATCATGTGGCATCATTTTCTCACAAGTTGGCTCTAAGGGTTTCCGATGACGCGATTATGTGCAAGATATTCCCGGGGAGTTTGGGGAAATAAGCCTTGAAATGGATCCAAACATTTAAGCCAAAATCTATTAAGTCATGGAACCAGTTGGCCACCGAGTTTTTAGGCACTACATTGCTAACAACAACGACTCAATCTCTTTAGACATATTTTTTAGTCTAAGGAAGGAGAAGGGTGAGAGCTTTAGGAGATTCTCTAACAAGTTTGTGGAGTGCATTTACAGAGATTGGCAATTTTGATGAGAAAACCCCCATAGTACTTTCAAGAGAGCTCTACCCCGAGATAGCAGGCTAAGAGAAGACTTGATGCTTCAAATTCCTACTATAACAATTGAATTGCAAGAGCAGGTTAGGCAGTTCATGAGGTCTGAGGAGGCCGACTTGAAACAAAGGCACCGAATTCCATCCCCACTACTTAAAGCCCGCAACACATCGAGTTGGTACGGGAGTTGGCGCACCTTCAAAAAATCCGTGGGCATTCGACGGTCATATACTCAATTTTCAATGTTCCCATCTCTCTCATTTTCTCCCGTATTAAGGACGAGCCATAGTTCCGATGGTTGTTAATGGACGAGGAAAACAAAGGGCGGAAGTACACATGTACCACAGAATCTGAGGACATCTTATAGAAGATTGCGATCCTTACAAGAGACATCTTGAGGAGATATTCAAGTAGTGGAATCTATAGAAATTTGTTCAAAAAGATAGCTTCCCAAAAGGAGAAAAATCACCTAAAAATAAGCTGACTCAAATTGAAGTGATTCAAGCAATTAATGCCGCCAATAAGGATGACAGTTTATAATCAAGAAGGAAACGCTAGAAATCCTTTCATGACTTGGACGTAAGAAGAATTCAAGGAGGCAAGCCTAAACCATTCCGGCATGTGGGGGCTCGGGATATTGTATTCAGTAAAGAATATCTTACTATAGTACAACTTCGTCACAATGATCATTGGATCTTGATAGTAGGAGTGGAAGGTTGTGAGTTGAAAAGATTCCTGGTATACCATATGAAATTTTTTCATAGTGGTGGACATCCCCAACCCATACAACTTGATCATAGGAAGATCTTGATTCATGCCATGGAAGAGGTACCTTCGACCCTGTATCAAATGATCTAATTTCTAGACGGAAATGCTTTGGTTCCAGCATAGGCTAATCACTTGGAGGCTCGATTATGCACTCCATGTGCCCGACATAAGGCCAATTGCGTGCATGATTGGTGGCTGGCTGAAACGGAGTCGAGCACGACTGAGCGTCGGGAAGGTGATTCGACGATCCATGCATGTGGGATCTGCCATTAGGACTTCATATCAGGAAATGACACTCTTTTTCCTATGTGGTTTTGACGATGCCCTTAGTTTTTTACATTTTAGTTTTGCCTTAGGTTTCATAACATTCATATTTAGTTTATTAATAAAAGTCGTTTTTTTGCATTAGATTTAGTCTTGCATAAAAAAGGGTCAACGTTAATGAATCGCGTTAACAGACAACTCGATATTGAGTGAAGTCACCCATACACGCGTATGGCAGAGCAAGGTTCCCATGTTTAAACACATGGGTGTACGAATATACGAATAAAGTGGGCAACCTTAATTCCTCATGGCCACTCGCGATTAAGACATGGAGGATTTGAACGCATAGCAATGCATGTAATTGACAATACGATTCAAATGTGGCAATTGTGTGGGGGATAAATTTTGGTAATTTAATATTGTGCTTTTAATTAATATTGCTATGGTATTTATAATGCCTACACTTAATATATTTATTTTATGATATTATTTATCCTAAGATAGATATTAGTTGTTATTATTATTATTATCTATGACGTTTATTATCCTAAGATCCTGAAACTCAACAGAACCCATCCAAATTTCCGATCGAAGTCGTCGGCGCTGGTTCGTCAAAACAGAGGGCGAGTTGATCCTCGTCACCTGTTCGTGGCCCTCGCACCGCCGTCTCAGTGCTGATCCGACACTGCTATATCCGACAAAAGAAATTCGGCATGACAAACTCCTTGCTATCATAGCCCCCGTGTCCAGTCACCGCTTGAGACACCAAAATATGTTGCTCGTCCTCTTTTCTACCCTTGTTTAGATTTTGTGCAACCCTATTTTTATTGTTTGTAATTTCTCTTTTATTGTTTTAATTTCGGTTTAAGCTGAAATAAATTGTTTCTAATTGAAATTGATATAAATATGGGTTGGTAAGGTATTTTTAAGAATTTATAAAGATTATAAAAAATTTATGATATAATGGTTTTTATAAGGGGATTGACCTATTTTCATACAATGGTTTTGAAAATAATTATAATAATGATAATAAGGGATGATTATTGTTTTTATAAGAAAAATCAAAATATCAATTAGTCCTTCCTTCTCATAACAATATGATTTTAATGAAATATAGTTATGAAGTTTTTTTTTTAAAGCGCTTCGTCTTAGGAATTCTTACACCATGCTTATAAGATAATGGAAATCTATGGGATTTTGGTTTTAAACTTATACTCATGTTGTGTCATCTCCTATTATAGGTTGGCAATCCAAGGTTATACAATCTCAACTATAACCGTTCCGAGTTTTTGAGGTCGTCAATAAGGCAAGTTCCCATACTTGCTCGGCTAGGTCACTTGTTTGATTTGTGTGAAGAGTCTAATAACGATCTTTGTTTTCTTGATTGATGTGATTATGTTTAAAATAATTCATGCATAAATATATTAAGTGTGTTAGAAATATAACCACTTTTGAATGCATTTGCATAAGCATTTAGTTATATTCTTTAATAAAAATAGAATTAAGAATAATAGTGATAATAATAATAGTTACGCTTGTGTTGTGAGTTGACTACGACTAAGTAATTACGTCTTTCTCTCATCTGAAATCATACTTGGGCTTGTCAAATGCGCTAGTAAAAATGGCAAGGAGGGCTTGGTGTTGTCCATTGTGTGACTATCCTCCACTTTCTTGGAGCTCCGAGTATGATAAAGTGGGTCAAGACTCAAATCAATAATTGAAGACATATGGAATGAATATGGGTGCTTGATGTGGTGAAAATGATGACCTTTTTTAGGTAGTGTTGTACCACCATTTTTAGTCAACACTAGTTTTGAACACTACTAGAAAACGTGCATATAGCCAGGAAATTATAGCCAGGAATATCCGGTGTGGGTACGTGTGTGGGTAACTGCCACAACATCCCCCACAAACTCAAATTTTCTGGCTGTTTACCCATGAAATTCATGGTTGGCGCTACATTTGGGGAATATTTTCGCGAAATATACACACAGCTAAGTTCGATTCTAAGTTTGTGGCCATACAGCCATGAAAATATGGGTTGTGGCTATAGTTGCGGCAGATGTGAACATATTACAAAGCTAAATTCAGTTCTAAATTTATGGAAAATTTGTCGCGAAATAATCATGCAGCTAAGTTCGATTCTAAGTTTGTGGCCATATAGCCATGAAAGTATAGGTTGTGGCTATAGTTGCGGCTATATTGACGCGAATATATTACGAACCTAAATTCTGTTCTAAATTTATGGGAAAATTTTCACAAAGTAATCATGCAGCTAAGTTCGATTCTATTTTTGTGGCCATATAGCCAGGAAAATATGGTTTGCGGCTATAGTTGCAGCGATATTGACGCAAATGGATTATAAAGCTAAATTTGGTTCTACGTTTGTGGTCAATTTGACACGAATGCTTTTCACTTATTAAGAATTAGGGCATACACACACACACACACATACACACACAACTACAAGGCCATGCTTTGAACCAATCTAGGCCAAATTAACCATGATAGAAGATTAGTCTTATAATCTATCAAACTATCCAACTCCATAACCTTTCAAAAACAATGCAACCATAGCTTGTCTAAACTATCTAACTCCTCAAAAGATTGTCCCAAACTCAAACAATGCACATATAAAATTTGCCATAACTTGGCCTAAAAATGCACATACTAACCTGCCCATAAGAATGCATAAAATGTCAAACAAAATATTAACAAGTGCAATGGATTCAACACAATAAGATTGCAACACAATATCAGTGTCTTCAACACAATCCTCTAATGTAACTAAAACCAACTAAAGGCACACAAAATACAACTCTAAGATCACTAAAACCAACACAATCCTCTAAATGTTTTCCTCTTCCTCTTCCTCTTCCTCTTCCTCTTCCTCCTCCTCCTCCTCCTCTTCCTCTTCCTCTTGTTTGCTACAACCCACTTCCTCATCATCGTCACTAGACAAGTAAAGCACCACATCTTCATCTTCCATGGTTCGAGAGTTAACGATATTGTCCAAAAGAGAACTCATATTGGGATCCATGCCATTTGACTTGAAATATTTTTAAGCTTTGCACTCCTACCATACAAGAGATTTGCAAGTTAAAAAAAGAAAACAAAATAGAATGGAACACAAGGCAAAGTAAACCTACTAAGAGTCTAAGAAATGAAAACAAAACAACATGGAACACAAGGCAAAGTAAACCTTAAAAAATGTAAACAAAACAATATGGAACACAAAACAACACGTCCTCTTCCTCTCTTTTCTAGTGTCCAACATCAGCTTTCATTTGTTGTTTGTACTTGCCTACTTGGTGTGCAAAAAGCTTCAGAATATACAATTTAATTATTGCCTAGTTGCTCAAAGTTAACTTTGACAATGGCTGATTACTATGAGTGTATATATTATGTGACATATTTTACCATACAAGTCAAGAATCAAACAGCCCACTTTCATACATAAGGCAAAGTAAATAAAAGTTGGAATGAACAGAGTTGGAACATAAGGCAAAGTAAACCTACTAAACTTTAGTACATGGGAAGAATAGATGAGAAGTAAGGTGAAATTATGTGTGCATATTCAAAATTGAATCTCTAGAGAAAGTGAAATTTCATTCAAACTTCTATCAATTAATTGAATCCATTGAATCTCCAACACTCTAACCCCAATCAGCATGGTATTATTTTGCTAAATATGACCTTGTATTACTTTTGGTAAATATGATGAAAATTTGTACCAAAACGAGAAGTGTAAACTTGGTATTATTTTGGAGGGGGTAGAGTACAAGTTCGTATTATTTTCAGTAATTTTACCTAATATTCTCAAGTAAAAAGGATAATTTACACTTACTTTGTATTTCACCGCCCACCACTCGCCGTGACCAGTAATTTTCCAGGTACTTGAATCCCACATGATACCCCCCTTCGTTTGTCGGAAAAGGCTCCATATCTTCCAAAGCTTAAAATAGTGAGTATACCTTGTTGGTAATTTGTGAAAGTCATCAATCCATTTGGTGTGAGTCATGAATGGATAAGTGTGGGAACTACCAATGGTATCGCTTAGGCTTGGGGCGTGCGAGAGGCACGACCTAGTGATCGGCCCAATGATGGTTCTAAGGGTTGGAAGAGATGTTGGAATCATGGTGGCATCGATGCAAGGACGCTAGAGGCGCGCCTTGATCGATTGGACCCAAGTTGAGGTTCACGGCCTTGGGCTGGCCAAGGCACGAGGCTTGAACCTCGTATGTGCCGAGCATCATGCGTCGGCGTGGTACGCCGAGACGCACCAGCGGGCGCGCGTCTAGTGCTGAGGCACCAGCGTCGGCGCGCCGCTGCGCCGCTGCAAGCGCGCGACAACCGCGATTTGCCAAGGCGCGCCGAGGGCGCTGTTTTGTTTGTTTTGCAAATGTAACTTGATTCATGTAATGAATTGGCAATGTGATGATTCCTAGGTTGAGAAATAAAGCTCAAGGACTATGTGGCAAAATTTGAGAGCTAACCACATCTTGGAACCTCGGTTTTAAGCTAGCTCAAGTTAGGAGCTGTTTTTGGTTTGAGCTGGGTTTGAGCTAGGGCGTTGACCTTTTAGCTTCGCGAAAGCTTCACCTAGCCTCGTAGGGACGAGACGCACAGTTCATGTCTCGAGTGTGTGGGTGCGACAAGCTAGCTCGGAGCTAGCATCTCCTTGGAATGGGTCGCGCGCCTCTTGGGCCCTTTTGGGCTTTGCCTTGAGTTTTGGATAAGGATGAAGTTTGAAATTTGAAAGTTAGTTGAGGGAAGTTACCAAGGTGGTTACAACAAATTTCCTATTTCTTCTCCTTGTTTTTCTCCTTAATTTTCTCAACAAAATAACTTCCCATTCCTCTTTCCATAACCGCCCATTCTCTTGCCTATAAATAGAGATGGGGGACGCCTCTTGTTCAAGGGTTCGAGAATTCATTCTCTTAAGAGGGTCATGAGTTCTAACAAAATCACGAGAGTTGTGTTTGATTGTTCTACATGAATGCACAATACACTTATTGAAGAACGAGGTGCATATATATGCAATGATGATACATGCTTGCCACATGATCATTGTATAGCAACGTTTTATCTCACAAAGTTATTGTGGTTAAACCCTTGACATATTAATAGGGGCAATAAACGTTGAAGGAAAGATCGATCTAATCGTTCGACTCGTTGTCATATCAAGTCAAGTCATGTTTTGTTTATGGTTTTAAGTTTTAACTTGTGCTAACATAAACTAACAACATTCGGTGGTGATTACCCTTGTGGTCTACACCCAACGAGATTACCTTCGGGTCTACTCACGAGATTACCCTTCGGGGTCTACTCAAACGTCTTGATTACCCTTCGGGGTCTACAAGAGCCGAATATAACCTTCAACTAACAACACTAACTAAAACTAACAATCTTTAACGTTTATTATTATTGTTTTAGTTTTTGTTGTTTTGTGACTTGCAAGGCAATTGATAATGGAAAAATCGAGTGAATCATCGATTAAGGAGATGGCCTCTAAGTTCGTGAAACTCAAAAAGTTTGAGGGTCTGGATTTCCGTCGATGGCAAAAGAAGATGCATTTCTTGCTTACTTCTTTGAAAGTGGTGTATGAGCTTACAACACCAGACCTTGGAACAAAGCCAACAAAGGCAAGCCATAGCGCTAGAACATAGGTGTTATGGGAAATGGGAGAATGACAACTACATATGTCGTGGTCATATCTTGAATGGTATGGCGGACTCCCTCTTCGATGTGTATCAAAACTACGAGTCTTCTCGAGGCTTGTGGGAGGCACTCGAAGGGAAATATTTGGCCGAAAATGCTTCGTCCAAGAAGTTCCTTGTCTCTAACTTCAATAATTATAAAATGGTGGAGTCTAGACCGGTGATGGATCAATACCATTAATTGGTACGCATATTGGGTCAACTTACCCAACATGGAATTGCTATGGACGAGAATTACGCCGTCTCATCAATAGTGGATAAATTGCCTTCTTCATGGAAAGAGGCAAAACATCTTCTCAAGCATTCCAAGGAGGACATGAATCTTGTCCAACAAGGCTCCCATCTTAGGATTGAGGAGGAGTTCAAAATGAACGATAAAGGGAAGAAGAATGAGGACAAGACCGCCCATTCGGTGAATACCATTGAGGCGGCCAAACGCAAGGGCACGGGCGCCAAGGGCGCCAAGTGGCCCAAGAAGTCCAAGGGTGGTAAAATAAGCAAAGGATTTAAGCGTGTATCCAAGGAAAAGATCAAGGGGACATGTTGGAATTGCGGCAATATTGGCCACATGAAACGAGATTGTGAAGTCAAACCAGTGCGCAAGGACAAGGGCGCGACTACGCCTAAGTCGGGCTCGGGCGCAAGCCACGAGCAAGGTAATCCAATGGAACTTGGTTTATCTAAAAATGATTCATTGTTTAGTGTATCTAAAATTGATGAATGTCTTGTCTTGAAGGATGAGAATTTAAATTGGTGGCTTGACTCGGGAACCACTACCCATGTGGTAGTGTGCATGGACAAAAGATGGTTCAAGCACATGAAGGATGTGAAGGATGGTTTAGTTCTCTACATGGGAAACGAGTCGACGACTCCGGTCTTAGGAAAAGGAGACGTGCTTCAACACTTCACAAGTGGGAAGGAACTTATTCTACATAATGTATTGTACGAACCCAACATTAGAAAGAATGTTGTAAGTGGTGGTGTATTGAATAAGTTGGGATATCGATTGGTCTTTGAGGCCGATCGTCTAGTAATAAGTAGGGCAGGAATATTTGTAGGCTTCATCCACTATAAGAACAATATGTTCCTACTTAATGTAATCAATAATAATAAAGTTATGTATGATTACATGGTGGTGTCAAAGGAATCGGTTTATGATTTGTGGCACGCGAGGTTAGGGCATGTCCACATGAAACGGATGTTGGATATGGCAAAGGATTAAGTTATTCCTAACTTTGAACCTACACAAGAAAAGTGTAAAACTTGCTTGCTAACCAAAATAACTAGGCTTCCTTTCAAGAGGATTGAAAGAGAGGAAGGAGTCCTAGGGCTAGTCCATTCGGACTTGGGGGATTTACATGCAACACCAACGTTGGGTCAAAAGCGTTATTACATAACGTTTATTGATGACTACTCTAGGTATTGCTATATCTATCTTGTTCATTCTAAGAGTGAGGCGCTTGATAGATTCAAGGCATATAAAACCGAAGTAGAATTGCAAACCGGGAATAAGATCAAAAGACTACGAACCGATCTCAGTGGTGAGTATATGGACAAGTAGTACTTTGAGTCTTGTGGTATAATCCATGAGACAACGGCTCCATATACACCTCAACAAAATGGGGTGGCAGAACGAAAGAATCGTGTGCTTAAGGACATGGTAAATGCCATGTTGTCCTACTCCGGGTTAAAGAACTCATTTTGGGGTGAGGCAATGCTAACGGTAAACATTATTTTGAATAGAGTGCTTAGCAAGAGGAATCGTCAATCACCTTACGAGTTGTGGTTCAGGAAAAAGCCTAGTCTTGACCATCTTCGTATATGGGGATGTCGTGCGTTCGTAAGACTAACGGACCCTAAACAAATGACTTTGGGAGACAGGGGTGTTGAGTGCATCTTCATTGGATATGCACATAATTCTAAGGCCTATAGGTTCTTTGTTATAGAGCCTAATCATGCAAATTCGGTAAATACCATGATAGAATCGCGTGATGCAATATTTCATGAGACTAGGTTCACATCTAGTCCGAGGCCTAGAGAAAAGGACCAAGAAGAAGTAGATCCATCCTCGGATCCAATGGAAAACGATGAAGAACCAACATCGGCGCTTGGACCGAGAATGACTCGCTCCATGACCCGTGCCGCCGCGCCACAAGAAGCGACACAAGGCATATCCTGAGGGGCGTCGCAAGGCGCGCCCTTGGCGCCGAGTGGGGATGACACCAGTATGATGCCGCTGCTCGAGGGATCGGACTTGAGTGAGGAATTAAGATCGCCAAGGCACAAGGCTGCGGAGATTGAGGATGAGAATGCCGACGCGCCTAGTGATGTAGAGGACAACGCCGTAGCGTTGCTTGGGACGAATGGCGCGGTGTGCCTACGCCGAGGGCTCAAAAGCGAAAGCGACGTCGGGTGCTTGAGGCACTTGCAATGGTACATAAGTCTCGTGAGCCCATCTTTGAGTTGTTCTTGGTTGAAGGGTCTAGAGAAAATGAGGGTCTAAGAATTTCACATTTTCATATGGATGAGGATCCTAAGACTTTCAACGAAGCCATGACTTCTGAGGATGTCTCGTTTTGGAAAGAAGCGATCCAAGATGAGATGGACTCTATTGTTGGCAACAACACATGGGAGTTGTCGGACCTTCCACCCAGATGCAAGCCATTAGGGTGTAAATGGATCTTCAAAAGGAAGATGAAGGCCGATGGGTCCATTGACAAGTTTAAGGCTCGATTGGTTATCCAAGGCTTTAGACAAAGAGAGGGTGTTGATTATTTTGACACCTATGCCCCCGTGGCAAGAATCACCACGATAAGACTCTTGATTGCCTTAGCAAGCATTCATGGTCTTGTCATCCATCAAATGGACGTGTAGACAGCGTTCCTCAATGGAGACTTGGATGAAGAGGTCTACATGAAGCAACCCGAAGGATTCGTAGTGGAAGGACAAGAACATAAGGTATGTCGTTAGATAAAATCTCTTTATGGACTTAAGCAAGCGCCTAAACAATGGCATAATAAGTTTGATGAAATAATCTTGGCCAATGGGTTCAAGATTAATCAAGAGGATAAGTGTGTCTATTGCAAGTTTGATAACTCTGGTCAAGGAGTTATAATTTGTCTATATGTTGATGACATTCTTATATTTGGTACAAACCAAATGTTAGTGGATAAGACAAAAGAATTCTTGTCTACTAAGTTCTCCATGAAGGATCTTGGAGAGGCCGATGTGATCTTAGGAATTAAGATAGTAAGGGATGGCAAGAGCTTGGCCCTAACACAATCCCATTACATCGAGAAAGTGGTGAAACGATTTAATTGTGATAAATCCATGCCGGTGAGCACGCCTATGGATCCTAGTGAGAAACTCCTTCCTAACCTAGGAGAACCAATTTCTCAACTTGAGTATTCGCAAGTTATAGGGTGCTTGATGTATGCAATGACGAGTACACGTCCCAACATAGCATATGCCGTGGGCAAATTGAGTCGCTACACAAGTCGACCAAGTGATAGTCATTAGAATGCTCTAAGAAGAGTGCTTCGGTATTTGAAGGGAACGATGACTTATGGTATTGTATACATGGGTAATCCTTCTACTTTAGAAGGTTATACCGATGCAAGTTGGATCACCAATATGGAAGACCACTCGTCGACAAGTGGTTGGGTATTCCTATTGGGTGGTGGCGCAATTTCTTGGGCATCCAAGAAGCAATCTTGCATAACAACTTCGACGATGGAATCAGAGTTTGTTGCGCTTGCCTCGGCGGGCAAGGAGGCTGAATGGCTAGGAATCTCGTGAGTGAGATCCCCTAGTGGCCAAAGCCGATTTCTTGTGATTGTAGTAAGAAAGAAAGAAAGAATGTTGATTCAGTTTAAGTTGTGGACAGGTGGTTAATCATCAAGGTTGTTGTGAATACGGTTGATTGGTCAAAATGGATTGAACGGGTAAAAGTTCATCAGTAATGTATTTATGTTCAATTAACTACTTAGCACAAGTGTTAATTGATTACATGAGTTGTTGATATCCAGATGACTAACCTATGTGACAACGTTATTGGAGTTTCGTTGTATGATACCCAATTCGGGATAATGAGAAAAGACTTAAGGTCTATAATGGACCAGTAATGGAATCAACATTGAGATGTTCTAATTTGCCAAAGGTATTGACTTATGTTTCTTCAAGGATGGAAATCATAAAGTTCAGTTTTAAGAAGATCATGCAAGGAAGAATTTTGGCATGTTTGCCTTTGATATTTTAATCGATTGGGAGAAAAATATCAATCATTCAATATTATCGTCAATAAGGCTTAGCCCTTATCGCTGAAAAATAATTTCAATTGTGTAGGATTTTGAAGATTTTATATCAGTCAAATCCAAGGTCTAAGTTGGTACTGGTGAAACTATTAAGTTGTCGGCAAGTCTCCTAACCACAAGTTCTTCCTTTGCAATGTGGTTTGAACTTGAGATGATAAAAAAATATATGCAATCTTCTTATGGTTAAGTATGAAGACAAGGGAATGAAGGAGAAGTTTAGTTGTTCACCAATGTTGATATCCTTTGAGTTAAGAGGATTGAGAATCCTAAATGGAATGCGGATTTCTTGTGATTGTAGTAGAAAAGAAAGAAAGAATGTTGGTTCAGTTTAAGTTGTGGGCAAGTAGTTAATCATCAAGGTTGTTGTGAATAAGGTTGATTGGTCAAAATGGATTGAACCGGTAAAAGTTCAGCAGTAATGTATTTATGTTCAATTAACTACTTAGCACAAGTATTAATTGATTACATGAGTTGTTGATATCCAGATGACTAACCTATGTGACAACGTTATTGGAGTTTCGTTGTATGATACCCAATTCGGGATAATGAGAAAAGACTTGAGGTCTATAATGGACCAGTAATGGAATCTACATTGAGATGTTCTAATTTGCCAATGGTATTATTGACTTATGTTTCCTTAAGGATGGAAATGATAAAGTTCAGTTTTGAGAAGATCATGCAAGGAAGAATTATGGCATGTTTTCCTTTGATATTTTAATCGATTGGGAGAAAAATATTAATCATTCAATATTATCGTCAATAAGGCTTAGCCCTTATCGCTGAAAAATAATTTCAGTTGTGTAGGATTTTGAAGATTTTATATCAGTCAAATCCAAGGTCTAAGGTGGTGCTGGTGAAACTATTAAGTTGTCGGCAAGTCTCCTAACCATAAGTTCTTCCTTTGCAATGTGGTTTGAACTTGAGATGATAAAAAAAATATATGCAATCTCCTTATGGTTAAGTAAGAAGACAAGGGAATGAAGGAGAAGTTTAGTTGTTCACCAATGTTGAATTGAGAAAGGTTTAAGAATACCTTGTTTGGTCATGTGCATCCATTCTTCTGTTAAAAGAAATTGGAAATTAAGGGTACTTCATTATATATAGAGAGGTATATGGATTGAATGTTTTGAACTTGATGCAATGTTCGAAAGTTCACTTTTTATTTTGAGAAGATTAAATTGTAATAGGATTGAAAGTCCTTAAAATTGTCAAAAAGAGTTTGATAGTTCACTCTTGATATCGGAATTTAAATGACAATTAAGTTGCAGAAGGGATATTGTTCTGCAAATGGATGATCTCAAGCATTGAATTTTTGTAACATATCATTGTTACATCACTTTAAAGTGGGATGTCAAGGAGACATACAAGTTGAGGTCGACCTTGGAGGAAATTGTTATAAGTAAGAAGATGTTGGAATCATATTTTCCCTAAGGATTGCAAGTAGATTGATACAAGCAATCAACTTCTGTTATTGAACTTGTGAAGTTAAGTTGAGTTGAGATTGAGTTAAATCTGGCAGAGATTACTCAAAACTATGGAAAAAAAAATTAAAAATCTAGCAGTATGTCTAATTAAGAAAAGTCAAGGAATGCCACCGGGTTCTACCTTGAGGAAGGAATGAAGTGTCACATTCGAAGAGTAATGTGGGACTCAGAAGTCAATTGCAACATCTTAGCTCCTTTGAGGCTCAATTTTGATTTGAAACATTGGTCAAGTTGGTAAGGCCAACTAATGTGTAAGTGTCATCACATAATTAGAACAAAGTGTTAGTAGCATCATGAAGATAAGGTCAACAATTTTATTTGATGCATTAGCTTGACGCGCCCAATTCTTCAAGAAAGTAGCTAATCTTTGTTTCAGCGACATTCAAAGTTAAAGCCTGTATGCTTGTAGACTATGTCGAGTTCCTGTCAAGCTGTTATGATTTAAGGAATAGTTGAAATTGTTTTGTGATTTTCTCTTTTGAGAAAAATCTTAGGACTTTGTAGAATTCTGGTATGAATTTTTTTAAGAAATGTTGGATTTGATATACGGAATTCATGAATAAAATTTTCTACGGTTTTCATGGTGGTGAGTATGAATGTGATTTGTCTTCCATCTTGATCACATGGTAAGGCAAGATTACATGTCTTATTCCTAAGAGAATGCAGTAAAGGATTATGTTTATTTTATCTCCCCATCCTGATCACATGGTGGAAGAAGATCACATAATTCTTTGGGTTTTAAAGAATAGTTTCTAGTATGATTTGGTAATCATATGAGTTTTGTAATTATATGAGTTTTGCAAGTATAGTTGGTTGAGATGAAAAGATGCAAGCTTTCTTTTGCATTATAGCAATTGTTATATCTAGGACCTTGTAAAACTCTTTTGAGTTAGTATATCCTTGGTATCCTATACAATTTAAGAAGTATGGTCAAACTTCCCAAAATAGTTCGATTATAAGTAAAAAAAAATGGTAAGATTCTTTACAAATCTGTGTTGGTCTCTGAAGAGCATGGAGTAACTTCGTACTTCTCTAAAAGCTTGGGATTGTTTTCAGTCAACGATTATTGGAATTCTTTATGCAGTTTGCTAGTAGTTCATCTTGGTTGACGTCATGACCTAAGAAAGTCATTGCCTTTTTAGCGGAATTGTCCTTGAAAGTAAGTTGATATGGACTCTTGGGATGGAACCCTTTCTAAGGAATGACATTGTAGTAATCCTTTCTTTGGAATAAAGGATGTACTAGTAATTACTCCATTAGTTGTTATTTATTTTCATGTTGTCTTGAAAACTTAAATCTCTTTGAGAAAAGATAGTCAAGTGAGGACTTTAAGCAGAACTCCAATGGGTCTGGAGTTTGGATATATAAATTAGTATTGATTTTTATTCTCAACCTGATAAGTTGTTGGATATAGAGAGTGGACACGTGAGGATATGTTTTTAATCCTAATAGTGAGGTTGCTCAACAAGTCAGAATGTTAAATGAAGTCTAAACAGTTCTTTCATGAAAAAGACTGAAAATTGTCAATGGAGACAATTTTGTTGGAAATTATTGGACTAAAAGGTATTATTGTCCAATATGTTGGTATAGTAATGCGTAAGAGTGTAGTTTGAAGTAGTTGAAAGAGAGATAACTACTTTTGAATGTCAGTATGCCCAAGCTGAGTTTTGGTTGGGAAAAGGATGTAAAGGATTGACAAGATAGGTTATTATCTTGTCATGTGTTGGATAAATCTCACATTCTTGATTAACGTAATATTGAGATTTTATCTCAAAAAGGAAATTGAGTAAGGTTTTAAGTAGTCCTTGTAAAGAAACTAGTTTAAGAAGGACTAAAGGTTTAGTTTGGATGAGAACAAGGTTGTGTGAATACCCTAGGATGTTATTCAAAATCTGTTGACCAGATCAAGGAAAAGTAGTATGAGAAAGTAATATTATTCAAGATCAATGGAGAAGATCAAGAATGTAAGACACCGGGATTTGTTATTTAAGATTATGGATTGCTTGATTTCAAAACTGTTCATGAGTATCTGTTGTTGATGAGCTTTGAAAGCTTAATTCAAAGGAGGCATAGTTATTTGCTTAATTAGTTCATCCTGGAACAAGTAAATGTATAAGGATTTAAGATAAAACTTTTGATGGATTGACATGAAGCGAAATGTCACCAGGTTTGTTTTGATGTGTTTGGTTTGTTTGGAAGTCTTGTTTGAGCATAGAAGACCAAACAAAATGCTATAGTCCCTTCCTTTTTCAGAATGGAAGTGGGAAGATGTTACAATGGATTCTTGTCATTAGTCGTTGAAGACATAATGAAAGGAAGGATGTAAGAAGGATTCAATATGGAGGTTGTTAATAAACTCACATAGAGTGTTCTTTTTAATACATTTAAGCTGACTTAAAGAGTATAGAAGTTAGCTGAGATGTTCATGCATGAAGTTTTGATCTTCATAAAACTCCAAAGACTTTTATCTCTGATTGAGATAGGTGGTTCATGTCAATGTTTTGAAAGGAGTGACATCAAGCTTTGTGGAGTGAATTGAATTTTAGCGTTGGCCTCCCTCATCAAAGTGATGAGCAATGCAAGGAAACAAATTCATACTCCCGAGGACATTTATTTTGAATTTCACACGAGTTGGAATGGTAGTTTGAGGTTGAGTGAATTCACATACAGGAATTTTGATTTCACGATAAAGAAAAATGACTCTTTTAAGGCTTTATAAGGCCGGAAGTGTTTGTTGTCAATTTATGGGAATGACAATACTGACAAGGTTCTTCATGGGCCAGATTTGGCCAAGAGAACAACAGCTGATATTGCACTAACACGTTCAAGGGTGCTAACTGCTCAAAAGTGACAGCAGTTGTGTTTTGTGCTAAAGCGAGAGCATGTTAAGTTCATTGTAAAGAACAATTTTTTTGTTCTGGTATCCGCCTTGAAAGACATATTCCGTTGGGGAATGCGAGACAACGTAAATGCTCGCTATGTTAGATCTGTTGAGATATTGGAAAGAACTGGTAAGCTTGTTTATCGGTTGGCATTGCCACCTTTAGTGCATTCTATTTGTAATGTTTTCCTTGATAGTATACGTTCGATATATCTCATGTACTCAACAATAATGAAATGGATATTCAACCAAATGACCCCTATAAAAAAGGGTCAGGTTGAATCGTGAATAAGAAAAATACCTTTGATTAGGTTACCTTGGCATAAAAATGGAAGTGAAGAAAAGACTTCCAGAACCAGACAGGAAATGCTGAGTTATTTTCCAAAGTCAGTGAATGTTGTAAAGAAGGAGTTTGGTAACTAAGCAATGGTTGATTGTGCTTGGTGCAGAAGTAACAATATGTTTTTTTAAGGGGGTACTACAAACTTTTGTATATGTTTGTAGTGGTTGTGTGTGTATGTTTGTGCTATCCTTCCTTGTGATCCGAGTTCTCCTTGGTTTCGAGGACGAAACCATTTTTAAGGGGTTACTAATGTAATAACTGTGGTTTTTAAGGATATTTTTGAATTTTTCTCGGATATCCTTTTAACCTTTTTGTTCGTTTTAACGCTTAATCCAATATTTTTGTTGAAGATTAAATCCTATAAAATTCTTGGTGATATCCTAAAATCATAAAGAAATGATTTTATGGATCGGTGTGAATTCTAGGATTTTTCGGTGGAAAAAGAATATTTATTGGATAAGCGGTATTTTTAATTATGTTCCGGAAGGAATTTAAAATACGAAATGGAAGCCTTAAAAATTGAAGGTAGCAAGATAAAATCATGGACAATTGGTTTTATTGGTCTACATAATTTACGGGACGTTTTGTATTTAGTATGTTTTTCCATTCGAGGTACATAATTTTACCGCTTTAACGCGAGTCCCGTTCCGAGACGATTTTTGGATTTTTAAACCGCCTCATCTCTTACTTAATGGGGAAGGGAAAAGCTAAAACTTCTTTGGATTGGTACGCACTTTTGGTAAAGTGGATAGAAATAGAGGCTAGGGAGAAGGAATTCACACGCCGACTATCTTCTCTTCCTCGTCAAACCAGCGATTCTTCCACCTCCATCTCCACCTTCCTCCACCTCTTCTTCTTCTTCATCTTTGTGTTGCTGCTGCTATAGACTCGAACTAGGGAGAGGAATCAGGTCGGAACGACGGTCTTGGGAGAACGACTCATCTTCATCGCCGCTCTCTTCCTGCCTCGCCGTATGTGATGCCGCCGGTGATCGGTAGCTTGTCCGACCACCACCCATAGCAAGATCTTCCGCCGGGCAATACCCGACCACCCTTGGACTTGGGGATCGAGCCACTATCGAGCCAAACGAGCCATGGGCTCGAGTGAAGGTATATACGATAAAAATTAATTAGCGGATTGATTACGGAGCCACCGTAAGGACCTTTCGGTTCCGCTTTTCTAATTAAATTTATGGTTTTTATAATCTTGACGTTGATACGGTCCCACAGGTTCAAACCGCTCGAGAAACGGACGTCAGGATCTTCAGTTATAGCGAATACAAGTTTTGGATAACGATTGGCAGGTAAAGGACTTCAGATAATTACTCAGGATTCGTTGTTAATACGTTTGATTTGAAATTTGGAAACCTTTAAGAACTGTTGCTAATGAACAATTTTTATTTAGAAAATTGTTTCAAAAGTGAAGCGGATAATTAGTTATAATTCCGCCAAGATGGTTCCTTGAAGCATGATAACTAAGGATTTATTATATATCGATATTCGGAAATTAAATCGTTTATCGATTAGGAAGTTGTAGGAGTTGAGAATACAACTACGAAGTGTTTATGTGAGCTCATTGCTCAGAAATCCTTTTGTTATATTTGTCAGAAGGATGATAAAGATTACTGTTGAATTGCTAAGGACGTTGAGCACGCCTTCTAAGGCAAGTGGACGATTCTCTCTTGCGTTATGGTTATTAATGAGGAATTGAATTCCAGTTGATCCTCATGTTGGAAATAATTGGTATGTTGAATAAAGTTTGATAGGTTGTTATTTTGTTAGAAATAACGACCATGTCGTTATTGCGGTTCTTGTGCTAGAACTGAACTTAGGACCGTTGTATGATTAGTTGTCTCATGCTGAAACATTACTGTGAAATAAGATGGTAGAGATGGGAGTTTAGACTCCAAGACATCTCTTTAGTGGTCCTGTGCTGAAACACTGTTGCAAAGGTAGTCCAGGGGTAGGAGCCGAGTCTCCAATGACCTCTTTATAACAAAATCTGTATTGGGGGGCGTAGCTTACTAGCGTATCCCAATATTGGAGACATGACTCATGTCACGCTTCACGTTGAAGGAGGACAATGGTGCACTCTAGCTAAGTGCCATTGACACTCGATTGTTGGCCGAATCTCGGTTGTTGGCCGAGCATGTATAAATGATCATGGATGAAATAGGCCCTCTGATCTCGGTTGTTGGCCGAATCTCGGTTGTTGGTCGAGGATATATGTAAATGATCATGGATGAAATAGACCCTCTGATCTCGGTTGTTGGCCGAACTATGTAAGAACTATTAAATGGTGCGAGTGCACAGATTGAGAGTAATGATAGATAAGTGCGTTGGGCACATTAATGTACCCGAATGGTTAGTCTATTCGATAACCATTCTTGCTCCCGGTTATGAATGATTCTTAATCAAACGTTGATTAAGTCAATCTGGTTAGTCGATGGAGGCTTTTCAAAATGTTATGTGATTAATATGAGTTCCCAACAATTGTTCATGTTTTGTAAGGGAAACCACAAACGGTGGTGTTCTCTCTCTTGATTATGCTAGTCTCCTTCTTATTCTCTATAAGACTGCTAACTGTTGGATCATAATCCGAGTCTAATCGGATTTGGATGGAAATATGTTTAGTTACAACCATAAGAACCAAGTTAGATTCTCCGCTTGCTAGTCTATCATTACACTAACCCGTCCATCTTCTTTTCTTTTATATGGTCGGCTGGTGTCCACCGTTGGTTTACGACACATCAGGTTCTTCTTGGAAGTTGATTCAAGAGGCGGATTCAGATGTTTGAAGCTCCAGAAGTTGAAGAAAGGTTTCCAATGGCTATACTTGAGTGAAGATCATGATTGAACTACTTCAAAGCGAAGCTGAGTTTCAGAAATAAGAACTCAAGGAAGACTTGATGAAGATTTTGTCTAAATAGAAGGTTGTTCTATTTATTTATTCTTTTAAGTTAAGGTTTCTATAAGACCTTTTACGTGTTTTTCCGCTATAATATTCAACTTAAGTTTGTTAGGTTTTCAAATGGTTTCATTTACCTTGTTTTTAGTTTGTTCAGTTAGTTTAAAGCCTTGGGTAGCTTCGGTTTAGTCTTAATCGAGGTTACTGGCGGTAATACCTCTAGGGTAGGAAGGGGGTGTTACAAACTAAAGCACATGTGAGAAGATATGGGACGAAAGAGCCTTTTACAAATGCGTCAAGGATAGCACGTATACGCTAAGAAACTCATGTGTAAAAGTTACTACATGTACTTAGACAAGTTGATGTGGTTCAAACCTTAGGAGCACCACGATTCTTTAGTGCATGAATATGATGATTACAAGTTGTAAATTCAAGTCTATGGACATTTACATCTATACATAAAGTTTGTTTTTATAAAAGTTCAAATTTATGACGTTGCACAAATGGGGGAGGAATGTTGGTGATTTGTGCAAGTCATCAATCCATTTGGTGTGAGTCATGAATGGATAAGTGTGGGAACTACCAAGGGTATCGCTTAGGCTTGGGGCGTGCGGGAGGCACGGCCTAGTTATCGGCCCAATGGTGGTTTTAAGGGTTGAAAGAGATGTTGGAATCATGGTGGCATCGATGCAAGGACGCTAGAGGCGCGCCTTGATCGATTGGACCCAAGTTGAGGTTCACGGCCTTGGGTTGGCCAAGGCACGAGGCTTGCACCTCGTATGTGCCGAACACCATGTGTCGGCGTGGTATGCCGAGACGCACCAGCGGGCACGCGTCTAGTGCCGAGGAACCAACGCCGGCGCGCCGCTGCGACGGTGCAAGCGCGTGACAGCCGCAATTTGCCAAGACGCGCCGAGGGCCCTGTTTTGTTTGTTTTGCAAATGTGGCTTGTATCATGTAATGAATTGGCAATGTGATGATTCCTAGGTTGAGAAATAAAGCTGAAGGACTATGTGGCAAAATTTGAGAGATAACCAAAGCTTGGAACCTCGGTTTTAAGCTAGCTCAAGTTATGAGGTGTTTACGTTTGAGCTGGGTTTGAGCTAGGGTGTTGACCTTTTGGCTTCGCGAAAGCTTCACCAAGCCTCGTAGGGACGAGACGCATAGTTCATGTCTCGAGCATGTGGGCGCAAAAAGCTAGCTCGGAGCTAGCTTCCCCTTGGAATGGGCCGCGCGCCTCTTGGGCCCTTTTGGGCTTTGCCTTGAGTTTTGGATAAGGATGAAGTTTGAAATTTTAAAGTTAGTTGAGGGAAGTTACCAAGGTGGTTACAACAAGTTTCCTATTTCTTCTCCTTGTTTTTCTCCTTAATTTTCTCAACAAAATAACTTCCCATTCCTCTTTCCATAACCGCCCATTCTCTTGCCTATAAATAGAGATAGGACGCCTCTTGTTCAAGGGTTCGAGAATTTATTCTCTCAAGAGGGTCGTGAGTTCTAACAAAATCACGAGAGTTGTGTTTGATTGTTCTACATCAATTCACAAGACACTTATTGAAGAACGAGGTGCGTATATATGCAATGATGATACATGCTTGCCACATGATCATTTTATAGCAACGTTTTATCTCACAACGTTATTGTGGTTAAACCCTTGGCATATTAATAGGAGCAATAAACGTTGAAGGAAAGATCGATCTAATCGTTCGACTCGTTGTCATATCAAGTCAAGTCATGTTTTGTTTATGGTTTTAAGCTTTAACTTGTGATAACATAAACTAACAACATTCGGCGGTGATTACCCTTGTGGTCTATACCCAACGAGATTACCTTCGGGTCTACTCACGAGATTACCTTTCGGGGTCTACTCAAACGTCTTGATTACCCTTCGGGGTCTACAAGATCCGAATCTAACCTTCAACTAACAACACTAACTAAAACTAACAAACCTTGATTGCGTAGTGATTCTCGTATACAAACACCCAGTCTCAGCCTTGAAGTGCTGGTGGACATCAACCCAGTTATGGGGGATGGAATCATTAAGGGGAGGACTAAGCTCTAAAACAATTTTGAGGAAGATCATCTCTTGTTCATGCGTCCACTTCATTGGATTGCAACAAAGTGTGAAGAAAAGAAATGGAAAAATGTCTAAGTAACTGACAAAATAATGATTGGAAAAAAGGTGAAAGAAAAGTGTCAATTGTTTAGGGTAGAAAGCAAACAACCATGTAATGAGTATTTGAGAGTAAAATAGAAAGGTTCACTGGTATACGTGTCATCAATAGAAAAAAAAATTCCAAGGCAAACTAATTTTCAAGGCAAATAGAATTAGGGAAAAAATATTCCAAGGTGCACTTTTATACCTATCTAAATCAAACTAATTTCATTTTACTTGTCATCAATTGAAAAAAAAAGTTTGAGATGCAAAAAAGCATAGAGGTCATTGACAATTTCCAAGGCATAGATAAATGAGAAGTAAGGTGCACTGGTATACTCATGACATCAAACAATACTAATCAAATTTTATACACATCAACCAATATACATCCAATTTGTGGAAAAAATACACTTAGATGTAGAAGAAAGAAACAAGAAGGGAGAGCAACTATTTAAACCAAAAACATGAGCAAATGGAATCCAGATTCATATACATCCCCCAAGTCCTAACCAAAAAAAATGGTGATCAAGAGCATTTTCAAGCATTTTCATTTGCAATCAAAATTTCATTTTCAATCAAGCAATCAAAAGAAAAATCCATATTCTTAATATTTTTTCATTTGCAATCAAAATCCATCACATACCAACTCAACAAAGTAACATAATACTATCAAATTGCATTTTCAAGTTTCATACATGTGTGAAGAAAGTGCATAAAAAGAAGGAGAGCGAGAGAGATGTGTCGCCGATCTAGTCGAAGGTGTTTTCGGTGTGGTGGACGGTGTTGCCAATCTGGTCGATGGTGTAGCCGGTGGAGAGAGGCGAAACCAATAGCGATTGATTGAGAGCGAGAGCGAGAGTTGAGAAGAAGTGTAGCTCGAGAGATATGGGGATCGACAATGATGAGGGGCAAAAATGAGGGCGTGTTTTCTAAATGGGATCACTTTTAGGGGGTGGCCGGAAAAAGTAGGTAGTCCAAGCATATGGGCCGAATTAGATTTGGCTTTTTTTAGGGATCCCAAAATGTATTTGTGGCTATTTTTCTGGCTAATTTAAACTTGCACTCTCATTAAATGATCCTCGTACCAACCTCATTTAATTCTCAACTACCATTGTAATTTGATACATCAATATGCTCATTTTCAGCACTTGTTTCCCAACATTCTCTCACAACTCCTCTCACCAAAAAAAAACCCAAATCTTGGATCATCAATCTTGGTAGTTTGAAGATAATTTTCTGTACATTTTGAGGATAAGAGGTGTACATCTTATTTGGATCAGGTAAGTTAGTTGCAAAGAGGTTTTAGGTTTAGGTTGTTTAGTATATATTTGTGCATTTTGCTTATTTATTGATGTTAACTTAAGTATATTTGGACAAATTTGCAGAATTATTGATGGAGAATCGCGATTGGATGTATGAGAGATGGTTTCCTGGTGGTGGTGGTTTGAATAGCGAATTTATTGATGGTGTTGAGAGATTTCTTAAATTTGAAAAATCTCAAAAGCATTTCATGGATGGGGAGAAGATAAAATGTTCTTGTTTGAAATATAGGAATGGGTGATCTAATGATGTAGATATTGTCCGCGTTCATTTGTTCAGAAAATGCTTCGTTGATAGTTATAATTGGTGGACTGCACATCGAGAATCACCATTTGCCAATGTGCCCCCTTTGGAGGAGTTGTCTTCCACCTCAAATCCTAATGATATTAATATCTTTGGGATTGGGATGCATTTGTTTGATAATTTGAACCTCACCCAAAGAATGGTGTTTGATGCAGCTGGTCCAAGTTTTGTTTCACCCCCGTGGTTTGACACAAGCACTTCTTATAATGAGCTAAGTAGTAGTCATTTAGAGGTGGGTGAAAACCATGACCTTGAAGAAAGAAATTACTTGGGAACAATCGACAATCACAATGTTTGGTTCTGGCAATGAGGACATGTCTTTATTGTATGAGTGCTTTGCTGATGTATTGAGAGAAGTAGATCGGCCATTATATGATGGTTCTCACATGTCACAGTTAGCTACATGTTGTCGGATCTTTGATGGAGTTGAAGACCAAATACAACATGTCACAAGCTGGATATGGTGCACTACTTCAAAAATTCAATGAGGTTTTGCAATTTTGATCTCATTGAAACTAAGTTTTAGAGGTCACACGAATGTTATTTTATACAAGACACGAATGTTATCCAAGTCTGATCTCATTTTTATTAAATGAAAAACATAGTTTAAATAGAACAAGAGAGGACTAGAAACTTGGATAACAAGCAAAGGAAGATTCATAATGATGACAACCAAAAGAATACAATGAAATTCTTATATAGGAATAGGCCGCAACCACCAAGGAAGAGAATGAAGTCAATGGAATGTATAATAGAAATCTTGAAAGTTTGTGTTCACGTTGAATTTTGGACAGGTTTTAGTAGACTGGTCATAACTTTGGCTAGAATGATATCAAGTTCATTCAAGATGCGTTTGAAAGATAACTCAATGATCTACAACTTCACAGTTCATGTCAAGTTGAGATTCCAACAAGAAGAAGATCAAAATCTAGTTTTACTGAGAGCTGCACAAAATCCTACAGGAATTATCTAATTTCCATAACTAGTTTCTTTTTATTGATATTTTATGAATTTAATAGCTTTGATATTTATATTTTAGATAGAAATCAAAATTACGTTCTTAGATGTTTTATTGGTTTATTTTATCTTTCTATATTTTATGTTATCTTTTATTTTAGGATAGAGACTTGAGAAAAGATAGAATATAATCAGTTGACTTGTAACTGACTCTTCCTTTGTTTGTTCTCCAAGTTTCTAGTCCTCTCTTGTTATCTTGGTAGTCCTCTTATAATTGAATCCTCCATCATTTTTCAAAAAGTTGGAAAGAAGACTTTCACACTCTTTGTCAGCAAGCTATTGACGATTGGTATTTTGCTGAGAGGAAAAAATATTGAGCCAGCGTCGCAATTGTTATGTTCCAAAACAAGTTATAGATGAGTCCATAACTAGGGAGTCATTGTCAAACGAAGTTCATAACGAAGAACACAAAGATGAACAACTTGATGACATAGTGATTGCACCAGATTGGTGTGGAGAACCGATAGTCTTAGAGGAAGTCTACCAAGAGAACCCTACTCTTGATGAAGAGCCATTGACCCTCGACATAAAATCCAATTCAGCCATACAAGTTGTTGAAAAACCTAGCTTGCAAACTTCCATAGGTCCATCTTTTTCTGATTTGAAATTATTAATTGATGAATCTCCCGTTGCATCTACATACAATGTCGAATCGAGGGCGATTGATAGCTATCAAAGGACCATGAAGAATACGCTTGCAAAGAAGGTGCCTAAGAGGCCAAGACCAAAACCTTTTCCAAGGTCTCGGGCCTTCAAGTTCAAGAATAACTTCAAGGACTTGATCTTATTTGTTGATTATGTTCATCAATGGCGTCCAAGGCTAGCAAGAAAGCGGATGAAGTCACAAAAGTTCGAAAAGTTAAGAAGCACGTCAAATTAAAAACAATGCTCAGTAAACTGGTCATAACTTTGGCTAGAAAATGTATCTCAAGTTCGTTCAATATGCGCTGGAAAGATAATTAAAAGATCTACAAATTTTGTAGTTTACGTCAAATCTAGAATCCAACAGAAAAAGAAAAGGGCTGGCTAGCTCGTGCAATCAACGAAAAATTCCTTCGCGTTAGTAAAAGGGGCGCAAAATGCGATTTACTGAGAGTTGTTCAAGTTTTACGCGAATCTTATCTTTAGTTTAAGTATCTATCTTTATTATATTAATTAGAGATACTTTTTTGGAAGGAATTTCAGCCTAGGATCCTTGTAAATACTCTTTTCGATTTTATTTATATCTTTTGTCTTTGTTAGGAGTTTGTTAGGATAGTTTCCTTATTTATTAAGTTAGATATTTATCTATTTGATTTAATTAAGATAAGGAGACTTAGATAGACTTTCTAGTATTATTATATGTTATCTTGGAAAACAAGAAAAGGACCTTTCTACCCTTCTAGGGCTAATCTCCTTGACTTATTCTCCAAGACAACTCTACCTTGTATTCTCTTTAAATAGCTTTGTTATTCATTAAATAAACTTCAGCCTGAATTAGATAAATCCCTATTGGTTTATCTAGTTTATGGGCCAAAACAAGACTGAATTGTCATCATCGAGAGATCGAGGAGATAACTCCGTATCACATGGGAATGTGTTCACGATTTGCGGACTGCCATGGAGAGTCCACTTCAATATCCTGATGGTTATGGTGAAACTCATAAGTTCACGAAGAAAAGTATATTTTGGTTGCTTCCTTATTGGAAGCATAATTTGCTCCGCCACAACCTTGATGTCATGCATATTGAGAAAATTTTGTTTGAGAATGTGATTAACACTGCATTGGATGTTAAGGGTAAGACAAAGGACAACTTGATCTCAAGGAAGGACCTACACTTATATTGACATCGTCTAGAGCTTCAAGTGGAGGATGACCACAAGGGCCCAAAACCAAAAGCAGTGTATGCATTAGATAGAAGGAAAAAGACAACGTTGCTTACTTGGTTATAGAGCTTGAGATTTTTGGACGGTTATGCCTCTAATATTGGTCGATGTGTGCAATTAGAAGAGGGTAGTCTACAAGGAATGAAGAGTCATGATTGCCATGTGTTCATGCAAAGACTTCTACCAGCTGCTTTCAAAGAACTTCTTCCCGTGGGTGTGTGGGGGCCATTGATGGAGCTAAGCTTGTTTTTCCAATCATTATGTTCATCTACACTTGACAAACAAATGATTGAGGATATACAACTGGCTGCACCTCTTTTATTATGCCAATTCGGAAAGGATATTTCCACCATCGTTCTTTGATTGCATGGAGCATCTCATTGTTCATTTACCATACGAGGCAACGTTAGGGGGTTCTGTACAGAACAAATTGATGTATCCAGTTGAAAGATTATTATTCACGTTGAAAGGGAACATAATGAACCCGCAAAAGGTGGAGGTGTCCGTAGTGGAAATTATATTTGTTTGAGGAGATACAAGCCCGCCTTAGAAAATTCGGAGGCCCTGTTCTATTCTTAAATTTTGACTCTTGTATATTACAAAATTATAAAATTTTAATATATATTTAATAAAAAGCGTATATGTTTTGGAGAGATGTAAACTTGATATATCTAAAATATTTTAATATAATGATAAAATTATTTAATTAAGTAAAAATAGGAGATTTAATTTTTATTAATAACATTTGAATACAAACTCAAACATATATTTCTTGACCTTCTATCTAAAAATTGGGCCCAAAAAATTAAACTTCTATTCGAAAAATTGGTAGATAAGTACAAATGAAAATAGGAGAAATTGATGGAAGATGATAGAATTGAACAAAAAAAATAAAGACGTGGAAAATGAAAATTCAAAGCTTGAAGAAAGGTGGAACGAGGTTTGAGGCAGGATGGATAAATAATTATCATGGGAAATGGGAGAAATTAATGATAGGAGATAGAAAATTGAAAAAATTTAAATGCGTAAAATATGGAAACATGGAAGCAGGAGAACTGTAAGCGTAATTCTCTCTTAATTGTGTCATTTAAGTATGATTTATTGATTTAATTATAATATGGATTCAAAAAATTTGGTCCTTTCATTTTTTGGGGCCCTTGTTGTTGGGCCTTTTGCACACCCTTATCTATGGACTTGAGGAGATAACAAGTTTCGCTCAACATCATCCTCAACATCAAGACTCCTCCTATAAGAGAGATAAAACCACCGCGAATGAGGTGAGTGTGCATCCTCAAATCTCAATTTTCAACCATCCGGGTCGTGTAAGTGGAAAATGCAAGACTATTTGGATGTCTGATGAGTTAGACTTTCATGCAGCACATACATACATCCTACTTAATTGTAGAGAGGTCGACTTCTACGTCGAGTAAATCAATGAAAATTATATATATATGCTATTTTAGACATGTATAAATAGTTGAGTGAAACTTTGAAGTACTAGTCTTATGTTGTTCTTTCCAAATGAGGGGAATTTCAACACACTGTAGGACAAGGAGATCCGCACAGACTTGCCAACTATTTTTGTACATGGTTTCATGAAATTGTAAGTACTAGTTCATATTGTGTCAACAATACAATGTTCTAACATCACACGTGTATAAGATCAATATATGTGTCTTTGTTTTGTAGGTTTTGATTGCAAAAGCCCTACACCCCCACTTGAGGATCATGATTTGATAAATAGTTTAGCTTAGGGTCCATCTCGAAAGGTGTTGTCATGGCCATCATATTGCATCAATGGCTATTAATTTGAAACGTTGCAACACGAAGAAGGAAAGTTAACCATGAATAGTGGTCTGTGTGCGTGTGCAAGCTTCTAATGGTGATACACAATCAGATTTATTTGGGTTCATAGAACAGATTTTGGAGTTTGAGTTCACTGGGATGCCGTGTAAGAAGATTGTCATGTTCAAGTGTTTGTGATTTGACCATAGCCGTAATGGGATAAATAGTTTAGCTTGGGGTCCACCCCGAAAGGTGTTATCATGGCCATCATATTGCATCAATGGCTATAAATTTGAAACATTGCAATGCGGAGAAGGAAAGTTAACCATGAATAGTGGTGTGTGTGTGTGTGTGCAAGCTTCTAATGGTGATACACAATCAGATTTCTTTGGGTTGATAGAATAGATTTTGGAGTTTGAGTTCACTGGGATATCGGGTAAGAAGATTGTCATGTTCATGTGTTTGTGATTTTGACCCTAGCCGTAATGGGACAAAAGTCCATCCAGATTACCATTTCCAAGAGGTTAATGTGAAGAAACGTTACAACAACCATGATCCTTCATCTTTTCTCATCAATGCATCCAAATTTACTATCTTGACTACCTTGGCGCACCCCCAAGTCATGAAGATTGGAGATATGTGTGTAAGACAAAGCCAAGAGCGAATGTTGAGCAACGATGGGCAAAGAGCAATGTTGAACAACCAACCATTTTTGAACCATTACAACCGGATGACTTTGAGATTGATGGCTTCGTAGGGTCGACAATTCAATCTTTACCTACAAATTTTAGTCATCCAGTTTCTTTGCATGAGGAAGCATACGATGTCAAAAGTGGCGATGATAGCTTCGATATTGAAAACGACCACGAAGAAGATGATTTTCCATCATATTCATGTTCTGAAAAATATGATTGGTAAATCCCTTTTTCCTCTTTCTATCATCTATGTAATTATTTGCTAATTGTACCATCTAGATTTTTGGTTTAGGAGGGAAATATTGAGTTTGAAGGGCAAAATTGATGTAGGATGGAATTATTCATTTAGGAGGCAAATTTTTGTTGAGAGTGAAATTTCAATTTCGGATTATGAATGGGAGGGAAATTTAATTTTGGGCTAAGAGATTGATTTTTGGGCTCGATCTAATCTAGGCTCGCTAGTGGAATTCATTCTCAAACCCTAACATGCTTTCAGATTGAGAAGTGAGGTTTAGGGTTTTGTTCTCACTCACGGCGCCCTCTCCCCGGCGATTCTTTCGATCTCTCCATCTGGTAAGTCTCTCTCCCTCTCTCCCTTGCTAGCGCTCCTTTCCTTTGAGTTGGATACAAAGGATGTTTGATTTTGGGCTCTCACTAACCTCTTTGGTGTTCTTTCAAAGCAAGCTCGCGTTTGGAACAAGGAAGTCGACGATTGGTAAGTCTTTCTCCCTCTCTCCCTTGCTCTCGCTCCTTTCCTTTGAGGTGGATACAAAGCCTTTCGATTTTGGGCTCTTACTAACATCTTTGTTGTTCTTTCAAAGAAAGCTAGTTGAGGAAGAAGTTTGGATCTCATTGTCGGCGTTTGGTAAGTCTCTCTCTCTCTCTCTCTCTCTCTGTCTCTCTCTCTCTCTCCCTTGCTCTCACTCAATCCTCTCTCTTTGTAGGTCCATTTTTCTTTCTTTGTTGGTTAATTGATCTCTCTTTTCTCTCTTTATGGGTCCTTAATGTTGGCGGTTTCATGGGTCCTTAATGCTAGCAGTTTCCTCTTGGACAACCCACCCTATCACCTTCTATTCATTCAGTAATGGTACAAGTCCCTAATCTCTCCCTCTTTCTTCTATTTTTTTTTCATTTCTTGGATGAATTGCATGCTCGTTTGCCCCAAATCTTGTTCTAGATTCACTTTATCTATGCATGCACTTATCTCTACATGAATTGCATGCTCATTTCTTCTTGGACAAACATGTATTCATGATTTCATTTGCGTGTGCACTTATCTTTGTATAGATTGCATGCTCATTTCGTCTTGTACAAACATGCATTCATGATTCATTTGTGTGTGCACTTATCTCTGTTTGAATTGCATGCTCATTTCTTCCTAGACAAACATGCATTCAATTGCATGATCAATTTTTTTAAAAGGACATTAATTTGTGATAATTTAATTTTATCAATCTTGAGAGCATTAATATGTGATGCCCTAAGTATATTTAAATTCTATTAATTTTTTATACTTTAATTCTAGACTCAATTTAGTATTCATGTATTTGTTGATAGGGATTTGCTCAACAACAAATAAATTTGTAGTCAAGACCCCGATGTGTATAGGGAGGTCAAGATCGTCCACGCGAAGCCAGGTTGTGTTTGATTACTATACTAGAAAGCAAAAGAGAAGGAAAAATAAAGTAAAGAACAAAGCATAACAACTAAATAAATGCACTGGAAGGGGTCGATATCGACCTTGTCGGGGTCGTTACCAAGGTATGATTTCAGCAGGAAAACTAAGTAAAATGCAAGAAGAAAAGGGGAAGTTGCAGGTCGGTACCGACCTGGGTAGGGTCGATTTCGAGGTAGCTGGGTTTGGATTTCGACTCAAAAATAGGGAAAAACTCTAGGATAGGGGTTCACCACAACATAATCATGCAATTTCAAATAACATAAATCATAAATATCATGCCTTTAACATAAAGTTATCAACTTTCGTTTAATTAATCAAGCAAATCAATCAATTTTCACAAATCAATTAACTTAATCTACTTGCTTTGATCTAAAGTTCCCAACTTTCGTCTCAAACTTTATCTCGTATTCAAATTCACAACTTTCTCTTTCAATCAAGTTAGGAACATGAAATACTTCAACTGTCGTCAAAGATTTTCACAAACAAGTAGAAAATAGATAAAAGGCAATCAATTCATTCATCACATCATCATTCATGCACAATCATGTTGGGTTATAACCCCAACCCTAGAAAAGGAGACTACTCACTCATGATTGGAGAAAAACAAGCAAAGAAATTAAGAGAAAACATTATTCTATTAAAACTAAAGGCTTACTTGAATTAAAATTTCAAACTTGTCTTAGAACACACTTAGAAAACAAGAGAATCTCCCACAATCTTCTTCCTTGTGCTCCAAGCAACACTTGTCTTCTAGAAAACCAAACTAACGTGTAAAATAAACCATAGGGGGCGTCCAACCTCCTCAAAGAGGGTCTAAACAAGAATATTTATACTAAAACATCGCTCTTAAAAAGTTTCCATAAAAAAACCTACAAAAGATAAAAGATTTCGCAATAAAAGCAATTAAAGAGCAATTATCCTGGCAGGCTGGGCTGAGTGCCTCGCTTGATTTTGCCTTGTTTCCTCTTGTTTCCTCTTGTTTCTTCCTTCTTCCTTTGGATTTTTTGGGGGTTTCTTCCATAGCTTCCTTCCTTCCCTCTTCCTAGCTTTATCCTCTCTTCCAATGTCCTTGGATGCATCCAATTCCGCCTCAAAACCTACATAAAAACACACAAAAAGCGTAGTTTCCATACTTTTCACAAAATATGCAAACTATACTAAAAAGACACAAAACACTCACAAGAACACAACTAAACTAAACTAAAAGACCTAGAAAAACATACTAAAACTATGCTAAAACATGGACATCAGTATTTGAGTTCATTTTTCTGTTTCTTTTTTTCTTTCTTTTGAGTTTTTTTACATGCTTCTTATGACGCCCTAAATATACTTGAGTTCTATTTATATTTCCTTGTATTTATCTGATTCAGGTCATCATACGTCACCTTCAAAGCACAGCTCGTGGACGTGCTGGGGTTACTAGCTACAACTTTGTGCATTATCCACCTCTTTCTTCTCCAGCTCAGGGTGCTTTAAGCCCTAGAAGACCTCCTCTGAAATGATCCCTCCAACTCCCTACTCGTAGTAGCCCAAGGCTTAAAAAATCAATACCACATACATGCAGCCCCTCCACAACAAGTTATTGCACGTTTAAAGGCTCCTTCAAAAACTTCCCAACAAACTCCTTCAAAAACTTACCCACCAGCGCCTCTACAAAGAGTTCTCCCTACTTCAAGAACATGTAGCCCTAACCTTACTCCTACCCCTCCTGTCCGACGAGCACGCAACCCTTCAAGGGCTCCTTCAAATGCTCGTTACAGAACTCCTAGCCCGGTTTCAAGACCTTGTACAAAGAAAGTTGTTCCACCAGCCCTACTAATAGATGAGGAAGAAAATTATGACCAACATATTGAGAATGATTTCAATGTGTATAATGAGCATGGGGTTCTTATGGAAGTTGAGGAAGATGTTGAGGAAGAACTTGAGGAATAGGTTGACGAAGAAGAGGAGGTAAGTGAAGGAGAACAAGATGTAGGAGAGAAAGAGCAAGGAGAGCAAGAAGAATGAGATATAGAACAAGGAAATGAAGATCAAGAAGAGGAAGAAGGCACACAAATAAAGCTTATATGGATTGTTGGGGAAGGCAGCCGTTCAGTGCTAAAACTCCTCACTTTTAATCCTAAGTTTCATTTTATTGATTACTAATAATTGTATCCAACTCTTTGTAGTGACTATGAACCAAAAACGTTAGCATTTGCAAAGGCTAAGGAAATCGTCCATGGCCATTATGAAGGTCCTTGGACTAGTATATCTAGAGTACCAAAACATGTGCAGACCATGTGGTTTCAAGAGTTTCAGGTTATTTTCTACTTCTTAAAATGCAAAATCGTTGTGTGATATCGTTGTGTGATCTGTTTATCTGATTTGATCTGATTAGTTGTGTTATATGTATTATAGTCTTGGATGAAATTGATATCTTTGGTACATGATAGCATGGTTCCGTTGTGATCTAATTCTAGTAAGGAAATAATGATTGAGATCTTCTTGGTAATCTTTTGTTTGAAGTTAGAAATTAATTAGGTTGCTAAAAAAAAAGAGATTAATTAGGAAAGAAATTGAATTTCAACTATGATTTTCATGTAAAAACTCGGTTAATGTTATTTCTAAAATACTTTGTTCGTAGGTTAATTCTTGCTAGAAGCTTGTTTTTTTATGATTTGGTTTTTGCAAAGTAATAATGTGTGGCATATGCAAACTAATCATTGTATTGCTGAAATTCTGCATTGATATATGCAAACTAATATTAATTGTTGAAATTCTGCCTTTGTTTAAATGATTTGGTTTGTGCAAAATAATATTGTGTGGCATGTGCAAACAAAAATTATTTGGCATGTTTAAATGATTTGGTTTAAATGATTTGACTTGTGGAAACTAATCAGTCTGTGTGCAAACTAATAATGTGCAAACTAATCACTCTATTGCTGAAATTCTGCCTTTCTTTCTCTTTAAAAATGAAAGAACAATAAGTTTTAGTTTAAATCAGCATATTGATGTAACATGCCTTCTATTTCTTTAAATTCATGAAACAAAGGCTGTCTTATTTCTTGTTTCTCAATGTAGAGGTATTTATGTTGGAGGGAGACAAATGAGCTGATGAAGGATGCCTTTCTACACCGAATTGGAAGGCACCTTAGCAATGTCTTCAAGAATGCGCGTGCTAAAAATGTACCACCAACCTAGTTAGCGAGCAGGCATTGGAAAAGGATGAAGACCTTGTGGAGAACTAATCCCAACTTGGTGTGCCAAGCTAAGGTGAATAAGGAGAACAAGAGTTCAAAGAAATCACTCCAGTCTGGACCATACCGAGGGGGTTCTCCCAAGTTCACAAATTGGATGGAAACGATGGTAATTGCAATTAGTTTTCACAAATTACTTCTCTTTTCTTTTGATGTTGAACTCAATTTTACTCTTTGTTTTTCGCGGGTGGTGAGTCTGTTACCATGCCTATGATTTCTGAGGTTGTAAAGAAGTTGTGGTCAGCCAAAGATGGAACCGTTGGTGAACGACCAACTGCTATCATTGTAAGTATCAGGCTGAATATTACTCATCATTTACAAATCTGATTGGGTTGAAATCTATTATCAAAATATGGCTTTTATGGGTTCTTTATGGTTGTCTTTTATGATATCTCATTTACACGTCTGATTGGGTTGAAATTTATCGTCAAAATATGGCTGTTATGGTTGCTTTATGGTTGCCTTTTATGATGGGATGTACTGTTTACTTACTTTTCTAGTCCTCTCTAGTTGAGCCTTTGATTGAGATTTTTATGCCATGATTTTGATGCTATTATGAAATTGTCGGGTTGTTTGGATTATGGAAGAAGTCATGTTTTGTATATTTTGAAGCTAATGCTCCATTAGTTAGCATGTAATGATTGAATGAAGCTTAGAAGATGTGTAAATGAGAAGCAAGTCATGTTTAGTATTATTTGGCAAGTGTAATGCTCCTTTAATTAGCAAATCATGTTTAGTATATTTTGAAGATGGAAATACTCTAAGTCATGCTTAGTGTTATTTGGCATGTGTAATGCTCCTTTAGTTAACAAGTCTTGTTTATGATTGAAATTTTCTATAAGTTATGTGCTTTGTGCTCTTGCTATATGTGATCTATCTTGTGCCAAAGATAGAGATTTTTGTGAATTCAATTTGTTGTTATCTTGTGTCAAAGATAGATGTTTGTGAATATTTTGTTGTTATCTTGTGTCAAAGATAGATGTTTGTGAATATTTTAACGACAAACTTTTTGTGAATGAAATCTGTTTGTGAATGCAATGTGCTCTATCTTGCATACTTGTTTATTTTATATTTGTTTTTACAGCTTGTTGGGATGTTGTTGGGACCTTTGGTTCTAAACAACGGATCAACGATGTAATCCTCTTAAGTTTTGATAATGACAAACACCATAGGGAACTAATGTGGTTGTTCAAGTATTTCTAAGGAACGCAGGTACAGCCAAGAACTCCTATGAATGACCAAAAGTCACTGCAGGCCACAATGCAGAGTTTCTATCAAGGGAACTCTGAAGAGGAAAGTTCCCATGAAGTGGGAACTCCATTAAGAGAGCACAAGCTTACAACGATGAAGAGTTTCCATCAAGGGAACTCTGAAGAAGACAGTTCCCACGACATGGGAACTCACATGTGAGGACAACGACCGTTCAGCGCAGATCGCGGGATTCTGTCTCAGACAGCCCAGAGGAACAGTCTGAGGATCAGACTGTCACGTTTCATCCAACGGTCCGATTGATCCAAGAAGTTGACCTAGTTCAAACCAAAGTCACATGTGAAGAAAGTACAACTTGGGCATCAAGCAAAGGGCATTTTGGACACAGACGAAAGATGCGACTGCCCAAGCTCACCTGGACTATAAAGCCAAATGAATAGTACTCGGATTGAGTACTTCTCCCAGAACTCTCAAACACCCACATCTGAGAAAAAGAAAGAAAAGAAGAGAAGTCCCCGCCGACGAGTGTGTGATCTCAACGACGGTGAAGCCGAAGTTCCCAAGAACAAGGGAATTGAGAAGTCAGCGTAAGGTTTGAGTTACTTGTGTTTTGTTGTTGTGAGCTTAGGAACTCAGTTGAGAGGATTTACTAGTGTTGCTAGAGTTAGGAAGAACTTGTAGGAACATAGAAGTGTAAATCCGGCTGTGTAACTAAGGAACAAAGCAATCAATATGAGTAAGTCATTCAAAATCCTCCAAGCAGAGGTAGAGGTTTACCCATACAACTAGTTGGTTGTAGTGGGGTTCCTCTATAAAGGAACTGCATTCTTTAATGTCTTTATTACTTGCGATTGTTTACTTCCGCTGCCTTGGGAACAACTTAATTGCCTGTTCCCAAGCCCTTTGCTAACCGTTTACGATCCAACAATTGGTATCAGAGCTTACGCTCTAGATTTGTGTTAGCATCGCAGGTATCAAATGGCTCAGGAACTTACTCAAGTGGGGAACAACACTAGTAAGCCACCTAGGCTTATTACCGGAAGATTTGAAAGTTGGCAACGCGACATGAAGGATTGGATGCGTGGCCAAGACTACCAAGCCTGGTGTGTTATCGAGAGAGGAAACTTCGAAATCGATCTAGCTATAGTCAATGACCTCTCAAAGTGGGGACCCAACGAATACAAGTGTATGGAGGCAAACTACAAAGCCAAACAATACCTGAAGAGGTCCATGTGCGTACAAGACTGTGACAGGGTAGCAAACCTTGACACAACCAAGGAAATGTGGGAAGCCATCCAACAAATGCACGTTGGGAACTCAGATCTCCGAGAAGATCTTCAGATGAACGCAAAAAGGGAGTTCTACAACTTCCAAATGGAGATGGGAGAGTCTGTCGATAGCTACCAGTCCCGATTTGAAGGACTTTGCACCAAAATGGAAGGCTTGGGGATCACCAAAGAAGAAATCACCCATAAGATGAAGGTCCAACAGCTCTTCAACGGATTGACTGGAGAATGGGCAAACGAGAGAACAATGTTCAAGGAAAATCCGGAAAATAGAACACTCATGCTCCATCAAGTGTTTGGAAAGCTAGTAGGACACGAGAAGACACTAGTACACAAACCTAAGTTAATACCGGTTTTTTTATGAAGCGGATACCGGTTTTTTCTCCGTCCTTAATGTTGCCGTAATAAATCCACGGATACCGGTTATTTGAAAACCGGTTTAAAGTCTTTGTCGGATACCGGTTATTAATTAACCGGTATTAAAGTTTGATACCGGTTAAAAAAACCGGTATGAATGTTTGATATGGTCTTTTAAAAAAACGCACGGATACCGCTTTTAAAAAACCGGTATGAATCTCGATTTTTTTTTTTAAAAATGACCTATACGTATATATATGCAACTCCCTGTTGTTAGCCATAGAATAGGTTTGCACAACAAAATGCCCAGTCATACCACCAGTTTGCACAATTCAGTGCGCACCAGCTTGCACAGGTTGCACCAGTGTGCACCAGGCAGGTTGCACCAGTGTGCAACAATTCAGCACCAGTGTGCAACAATTCAGCACCAATTTGCAACAATTCAGCACACAACTTGCACTAGTTTGCAACAATTCAGCACAAAACAGAAACCAGTTTTTGCATTCATCACTTGATCCATAGAATATATGCAATAATAAGAATGTATATATCCAAAATACATATATGAGCAAAGGTGCTTCTAGAAGGAGTTTTAACATTAATCCTGTCTCCTTTAACTAAATATAGATGAAGAGCAAAATAGCATGAACCTAGCTAACAAAATGCCCAATAGTCAAAACAAACCTCCTAGCTAATCGATACCCTAGCCAAAAGTCTTATACATGTTGTGTCAAGCCAACTCCAATTCAAGAAAAGGTCTGAGATAATTAGCACCTTCTTCTATCACCTCAAGGATGTCCTCCTCTTGGTATAATTGTGGTGATGTTGGTAAGTACTACAAAAAACAGCATAGAAAATAAACCAAGATTTTGTCAGGAGGAGACTTAAACAACAACAAGTGTTGGGACGTTGTTGGGACCTCTGGTTCTAATCAACGGATCAACGATTCACTTCTCTTTAAGTTTTAATAATGACAAACACCATAGGGAACTAATGTGGTTTGTTCAAGTATTTCTAAGGAACACAGGTACAACCAAGAACTCCTATGAATGACAAAGCCACTACTGGCCACAATGAAGAGTTTCCATCAAGGGAACTCTGAAGAGGAAAGTTCCCATGAAGTGGGAACTCCCAGAAACAAAACAAGAAAACACAAGCTTACAACGATGAAGAGTTTCCATCAAGGGAACTCTGAAGAAGTCAGTTCCCATGAAATGGGAACTCACATGTGAAGACAACGACCGTTCAGCGCAGATCGCGGGATTCTGTCTCAGACAGTCAGAGGAAACAGTCTGAGGATCAGACTGTCACGCTTCATCCAACGGTCCGATTGATTCAAGAAGTTGACCTAGTTCAAACCAAAGTCACATGTGAAGAAAGTACAACTTGGGCATCAAGCAAAGGGCATTTTGGACACAAACGAAAGATGCGACTGCCCAAGACAAATGGACTATAAAGCCAAATGAATAGTACTCGGTCTGAGTACTTCTCCCAGAACTTACAAACACCCACATTAGAGAGAAGAAAGAAAAGGAAGAGAAGTCCCCGCCGGCGAGTGTGTGATCTCGACGACGGTGAAGCTGAAGTTCCCTGGAGCAAGGGAACTGAGAAGTCAGCGTGAGGTTTGAGTTACTTGTGTTTTGCTGTTGTGAGCTTAGGAACTCAGTTGAGAGGATTTACTAGTGTTGCTAGAGTTAGGAAGAACTTGTAGGAACAGAGAAGTGTAAATCCGGCTGTGTAACTAAGGAACAAAGCAATCAATATAAGTAAGTCATTCAAAATCCTCCAAGCGGAGGTAGAGGTTTACCCATACAACTAGTTGGTTGTAGTGGGGTTCCTCTATAAAGGAACTGTCCCTTTAACTGTTTTTATCACTTGCGATTATTTACTTCCGCTGCCTTGGGAACAACTTAACTGTCAGTTCCCAAGCTCACTGCTAACCCATTACGATCCAACAATTGGTATCAGAGCTTGCGCTCTAGATTTGTGTTAGCATCGCAGGTGCCAAAATGGCTCAGGAACTTACTCAGGTGGGGAACAATACCAGCAAGCCGCCAAGGCTTATAACAGGAAGATTTGAAAGCTGGCAACGCGACATGAAAGATTGGATGCGTGGCCAAGACTACCAAGCCTGGTGCGTCATCGAAAGGGGGAACTTCGAAATCGATCCAGCTATTGTCAACGATCTCTCAAAGTGGGGTCCCAACGAGTGCAAGTGCATGGAGGCAAACTACAAAGCAAAACAGTATCTAAAATGGTCCATGTGCGTACAAGATTGTGACAGGGTTGCCAACCTTGACACAGCCAAGGAAATGTGGGAAGCCATCCAACAAATGCACGTTGGGAACTCAGATCTCAGAGAAGATCTTCAAATGAACGCAAAGAGGGAGTTCTACAACTTCCAAATGGAGATGGGAGAGTCCGTCGATAGCTACCAATCCCGGTTTGAAGGACTTTGCACTAAGATGGAAGGATTGGGGATCACAAAAGAAGAAATCACCCACAAAATGAAGGTCCAAAAGCTCTTCAATGGATTGACTGGAGAATGGGCAAATGAAAGAACGATGTTCAAGGAAAACCCAGAAAATCGAACGCTTATGCTCCATCAAGTATTTGGAAAGTTAGTGGGACATGAGAAGAGGAAGATCGATGATAAGGAACAAAGTCGAGCTCATCGAGGGATCGCACTCAAGATCGAAAAAATGCTCAAATCAACCCAAGAACAACATGAAGACTCCGAAGAAGAAGAGGATGAAGAGCTAGTCCTTGTGACAAGAGCTCTTCGAAATTTCTACAAAGGAAAGTCTCAACGGAACAGTGGGAATTGGGGAAAGGGACAGAGTTCCCAAAGAAAGCCCACAGAGAAGGATCTATCAGAAGTGACTTGCTACAAATGCAACAGGAAAGGACATTTTGCGAAGGAATGTCCACAAGGAACTAAAGGCAGAAAGCAAGGAAAGAAGGCCTACATCGCTACTTGGAGCGATGATGAAGACGAATATCCTGAAGCATGGGCACTCCCAGACATGTGTGGCATGGCCATAGGAGAAACCACTGGGGAACAACCCAGTGAGGTAACCACTGAAACTGTTCTTGATTCCTTGAGTAATTATGAAAAACCTGAATTGTTGAAAATTCTTTCAAGTCTTGTTAAAGATAACATAAAACTGCAAAACAAGTTGGAAAAACAGGAACACATAAATTCTCAATTAGTTGGTCTTGAGCCCTGTCCCAACTGCATATCCCTTCTAGAAAAACTCAAGTCCCATGTGTCTCACATCGTAGATCTAGAGAGAGAAATCAAAACTTTAGAGAAAGGTGAGAACACCCTCCTGCAAAACCTGAGTAAGACTCCCGAAAATACTGAAGCCTCTAGTTCCCAAATTAAGTTTGTCCCAGCCAGACATGGCATAGGATACAAAGGTGAGTGCTCCAAGAACAGAAAGTCACCCCTGAGCGAACATGAGATCCATGAGTGTAGAGACTTAGAACTCCAGTGCGAGAAACAGAAAAATGCTCATCTCGAGGAGAAAATCAGGGTCCTTGAGAGTGGAAACAATGGTGAGAAAGATTACTATACTGGGAACTCTGGACATAGAATCTATGTCAAAATTGCTAAGGGAAATGGGTCTCGGGTGTACAACAAAGAAACCATGGATAGGAACCGTATCCAAAGACCACACCCAAAATACTACCTGGGAGAATACTACAAGACATGTTGGCACTGTGGTGTTCATGGGCACTACAAGGAGGCATGTCCCAAGAAGAGAGCCCAAACCCCTAGAAGCCATGAGTTCCCAAACAGACAAAAACGTCATACTCATCACCAAAGGAACTCCAACTCTCAAAATTCCAAAGACATCAACATTTCTGACTATATCTTAAATGAAAATATTTTCCCTTGCAAGGGACCTGGCAAGAGTCATCTTGCCTGGGTCTCAAAACACTAACTTTTCCTTGTAGGTGGCAGTGAGAGGGAACAATACATGGTTCATAGATAGTGGATGCTCGAACCATATGACAGGAAACAAGGATATCCTCATCTCACTCCACACTCATGCCGAAGGAGGCCACGTCTCATTTGGCAACAAGAACAAAGGAGAAGTTATTGGAAAAGGAGAAGTGTTGCTAAATAAATCTATCAAAGTCAGCAACGTAAATCTGGTAAAGGATCTGGGATACAATCTGCTGAGTGTCTCCCAGATGTGTGATCAAGGGAACAACATCGTCACCTTCGACTCAGATGAATGTCTCGTCATCAACAAGAAGACCAACAAAGTAATTCTGAGAGGAAGAAGATACAACAATGTGTATGTGGTGGACACCAACTTTGAACCACCAATGAAGCTGTGCCTTGCGAGTTCCCAAGATGACACGGAACTCTGGCATCGAAGACTGGGACATGCTGGTGTAAACCAAATCCTGAAGCTTTATCTACAGGATCTGGTCATTGGTCTCCCACGGATAAATCTCGAAGGAGTCAAAATGTGTGAAGCATGTGTTCGAGGGAAACAGACCAGGACCTCCTTCAAACCGAAGAAGGTGGTAAGCACAACCAGGTCCCTGGAGTTAATTCACATGGATCTCTGTGGTCCCATGAGAACAGCTAGCTACGGTGGAAAAAGGTACATGTATGTTTTAATTGATGATTTTTCAAGATTCACCTGGGTTATTTTCTTGAAGGCAAAATCACAAGCGTTTGAAGAATTTGAGCCCTTCATCAAAAGAACAGAAGTAAGCTTGGGGCTGAAACTGAAAGCAATCAGATCTGATCACGGAACTGAGTTTCAAAACTCGGAGTTCCTAAACTTCTGCGAGCAAAATGGGATCTCTCATAACTTTTCAGCTCCTCGCACTCCTCAGCAAAATGGAGTGGTCGAGAGAAAGAATAGAACTCTGGAGGACATGGCTAGAACCATGATGATCGAAAGTGGAGTTCCTGAGTACTTCTGGACTGAAGCAATCTCCACAACTACATACATCCTAAATCGAGCCATGACAAGGCCCCTGATCAACAAGACTTCCTATGAGCTCATCAAAGGGAGAAAACCAAACATCTCACACTTGAGAACATTTGGTTGCACATGTTTTGTTCACAACAACGACAAAGACAATCTTGGCAAATTCGACCCCAGAAGCGACGAAGGGATCTTCCTGGGATACTCATCACAAAGCGAGGCTTACAGGGTCTACAATAAAAGAACCAAGAAGATAGAGGAAAGCATTCATGTCGTCTTCAATGAAAAGTCTGTAAAGATGGGAACCGAGACCCAAGGGAAGGGAACTCTGTTCAAACTAGTCAGACATGAAGACGAGGATGATGACGAGGATGAGCCAAGAAAAAGGGATGAAGACTATCCAAGTGCAAGCAATATCCCGCAACCAGGGAACAACGACGAAGGTCCAACCCTCACTGATCAAACCTTCCTCGAGGCTCCTTCCTCAGAAGAACCACAAGACACCTCCAACTCACTCGAGGTCCCCTCTTCAGGGAACAACTCTGCTGTCCCCCAAGACAATACTCTGCCAGAATCAAGTATTCAAGGGGAACAAAGAGGGAACCTGCCAGAAATCTCTGAAGAAACATCAAATGAAGAAGCTGGAGATGAGAGTTCCCATGACAAAGAAACACCGACTGAGGATGATACACATGCAAAGGAACTCACTCATACAAGAACCTTTCAACAAAGGAAGGACCACCCTCTTGAGAACATCATCTCTTCTCTTGTTAAAGGTGTGCAGACTCGTTCCTCTCTCAATAATTTTTGTGCTTTTAACGCGTTTGTTTCAAGGTGGAACCCAAAAATATCAAAGAAGCATTAAAGGACCCAGATTGGATTCAAGCCATGCAAGAGGAACTCCACCAATTCGAGAGAAACAAAGTTTGGAAGCTAGTTCCTAGGCCAAAAAACAAGAACATCATAGGAACCCGATGGGTTTTTAGGAACAAGCTCGATGATACTGGAGCTGTAGCAAGGAACAAGGCTAGGTTAGTAGCACAAGGATACAGGCAAGAGGAAGGGATTGACTACGATGAGACCTTCGCACCAGTTGCCAGGATCGAGGCAATCAGACTCCTCATCGCCTATGCTGCTCACAAGGGATTCAAACTTTATCAAATGGATGTGAAAACAACCTTCCTGAATGGACATCTCAAGGAAGAAGTGTACGTGGCCCAACCTCCAGGATTCGAAGATGAGAAAATGCCCAACCATGTCTATTTCCTGGAAAGGGCCCTTTACGGACTCAAACAAGCTCCCCGAGCTTGGTATGACAGGTTTGCTCAATTCCTCTTGTCCCATGGATACATTCGTGGTTCCATAGACAAGACTTTGTTTTTAAAGAAAGAATCTAAAGACATTTTGATTGTGCAAGTATATGTTGATGACATTGTGTTTGGAGCAACTAACGAAACTCTTGTAGAAAAGTTCAAGGACCTCATGAGCAATGAGTTTGAGATGAGTCTTATTGGGGAACTCACGTTCTTCTTGGGACTTCAAATATCCCAAACAAAGGAGGGAACAAAGATCCATCAACAGAAATACGTCAAGGAAATGCTCGTGAAGTATGGGATGGAACATTCAAAGCCCATTGACACTCCCATCTCACCAAATTCAAGGCTAAATGCAGATGAAACAGGTATCAGTGTGGACCAAAGCAACTATCGAGGTATGATCGGGTCCCTTCTCTACTTAACAGCTAGTAGACCTGATATCATGTTCTCCGTATGTCTTTGTGCTCGTTTTCAAGCTAACCCTAAGGAATCACACCTGAAAGAGGTGAAGAGAATTTTCAGGTATCTCAAAGGGAACAATAACTTGTGCCTTTGGTATCCAAGGAACAGTTCCCTTGAGCTCATTGCATACACAGATGCTGACTTTGCAGGGCACTTGGTTGACAGAAAGAGCACTTCAGGAATGGCCCAGTTCCTAGGGTCTTGCTTAGTTTCGTGGGGATCTAAAAAGCAAAACTCAGTGGCACTCTCCACAGCTGAAGCTGAATATGTGGCTGCCGCATCATGTTGTTCCCAGGTTCTATGGCTTAAGTCACAACTCCAGGATTACGGTATGTCTTTTGGCCCAGTTCCCATACTCTGTGACAACACTAGTGCCATAAACATTTCCAAAAATCCTGTGCATCATTCTAGAACTAAGCATATTGATATAAGGCATCACTTTCTACGTGACAATGTTGAGAATGGGAACATTTCGATGGAACACTGTAAGACTGAAGAGCAAATTGCGGATATTCTTACCAAAGCTTTAGACAGACGTCCCTACCAGCGTTTTCGAATGCTTCTAGGGATGATAACTCTAAACTAAACAAGTCCCTGTTTATCTCTCTCTCAATGCCTGACTAGTTTATCTAAAATTGCATGATAAGGAACTTGGATTCATTGCTTTCACTATGCCATGATTACTAGTCTAGAGAAAAATGTGTACAAAGGAACTCTATTTCTTTTGGCCCAAAATGATCAACCAGAGTTCCCTCTATCCCTCATTACAAGCCACCATGACGGTTGATCATATGACCCACCTTGAGCTAGGGACCAGACAAATGCTTCTCATGAGCCAAAACATTTCCTTTATCGAGTTGCAAATTGTCTGGCTCCCTTTGAGTTCCCTAGCCCAACAAAAAGATGAGTGTGAAGTTCCCTCAACCACTTCACTCTCCTTGACCTTGAAAAGATCATGGGAACTGCTGCATCTACAAAGGGAACACTGACTAATCCTCAAAGAAAAACCGTCACTTGGGAAGCGGACTTTCGTGTCAGAAGCTCTGAAGCGTTACAGGCCAAGTATTCAAAATTTGAAAAGGACTTCCCAAGAGATTGTGACGCGTGTCCAGAAGCGTGCTTGAGAAGTTGAAACGGCGCCCCACGTTCATTGGGCAACGATTATCGAGGTTATTCCACTTCCCTTTCTACCCTTCACCTCCTCTCTCCTTTAAAACCCCTCTTTGCCATTTTTAGGCCCTTTACTCCATCCTACATCTCTGTCATTCGTCTTCCACAAATCCCTTTCACTCTCTTTTCAAGAAACCTCCAAAACCTCCCAAATTCTTACAAAAATGGCCCCTCAACACACATTCGCACAAATCAAAGAGTGGGTACTTGCCAATCCTCGCACTCTTTTCATCACTCAACTGAACGAGATTGAGCAAGAACAAGACCCAACCATGAAGGATGTCCTCATTCAAGGGCTATACAATCAAGTAAGCCCCTTCTTGCCCCCTCCTCCTCCTCAGGTCGACGAAACCGTCTCCTGGACCTCTTCCTCCTCCGAATCTCTTCCTCTTCCACCTCCAACCACCAACACCTCCTCCGGAGTTGTCATCGTTGACAACTTCGGAGATGCTCGCCCCTCCATCAATGAAAAACCCCGTAAATCCAAACATCGCCACTCATCCAAACATCGCCATTCATCAAAAGATCCCTCAAAATCCAAAAAATCCAAACACTCCCACGACCCCTCAAAATCCAAAAAGCGTAAACACTCTGAGGCCTCTGAATTTTCGGAGCCCAGAAAGAAGGCTTTCTTCCGCTTGGAGGACTACCTGAACTGCTCCAAGGAGAGTTCTTGTGCTCCCAAACCTCCCTACCCCTTTCCTTCCGACGTTGGGAACTCCGAATCCCAGAGTCTACTTCCCTCTTCCTCCTCCATCCCTCCTCTTCAAATCGAGGGACCTCCTCCGCCACCTCCTCCAGTTCCCACCACGATGAGAACTCCAACATCCCAACCACCTTCTCCTTCCTCACCAAAACACATTTCCACCACTCCCATCTCTGCTTCGGGGATCTCTCCTCCACAGGACCACAGATCCCTTCCTCCTCCTTCTACTCAACTCACAACCCCTATTCCTTCCTCTACCCTCCCCTCTTCCATCACGTCTCCCACCACCACCAAACTCCCCTATCCCTCACCATCCAAAAGTACCGTCGCCCTCTCCTCAGACGACGACGATCTTCCTCTTTCTGTGGTCATCGGCAAAATGACCAAAGACCCTCCTCCGATCATTATGGGAACTTTGGAGGAGGAAGCCCAACTCAAGGCCATCGAGGAAGAACTCAACAGGGGTTCCTCTGAGCACATAGTCTCCCAAGGGACAACGTCCCCAGAAAAGGTTGCTCCTCAAGAGCCAACAGAGACAAGGGACCTGGCACCAGCTGGAGGTGTTGAGGCAACAACAAGTCATCCTGGAGATGACGCGGAGGGCTCGGGTTCGAGCTCCTCCGAGGAAGAAGGATCCTCCCATGATGAGGTCGAAGAAGAAGAAGAAGCTCCAGCTACAAAGGAGCCAGCACGCATCCCTACACCTGGACACCAAATGGTGGTGTCCGTGAGTTCCCCACCACCAAGGGACCGCGTGCTTATGATCGAAGCGGCTGCACCCCCTCAGTAGAAAGGACCTCGCACGGTCTCTAGGGGGAACAAATCCAAAAGCAAGTCAAAGAAAGGGAAGGGGACCACCAAGCATCATGTCACTGAGCGCCGAAAGCTTCTTCCTCACCTCATTGTGTCCAAAGAGGTGCTAACTGAAAATGGTCTGGAGGAACTGTGGGAACTGATCAAGGCCCAGGGCTGGGAGAGACTCTGCCAAGAAACTGTGCGAGTAGATCCCTCACAAGTGCGTCAATTCTACAACAACTTCACTATCACCAACGACGACACTCAGGGAACTCTCTCCCACGAAGGCGACGAATTCATTTTTACAACATCTACGATCCGCCTTCAACTCCAGGTCCCTGGTCAAGGGCTTAGCAAGGTGCCCAGCAAGCTCTGGGGCGACTTCAACAGCGCCGAGGTGTACAACACAATTTTTGAGGGTCGGGTTCCTTCTAAGGTCCACTCGACGCATCATCTGTCCTTGGTCGCCAAGCTCGCTCACCAATTCATCATCAACGTGGTGATCCCACGCCAAGAAAAGCGCCTGGTCGTCAACATCCCCGATGCCATCATCCTCTACCACTTCCTCCTCAAGAAGCCCATAAATCTTCCCCGAATTATCCTTGGGCACATGGAAAAGTGCATGGCCTCCAAGTCCCACTCCCTTCCCTACTCCGGGCTGATCAAGAAGCTCCTACAAAAAGAGGGTCTCTACGATGCCTCTAAAGACGAAATCGAGCTTGGAAGGGAACTGGACATTACAGTTGCCCAGAAGATGAGGCACTCGGAGCCTGTAGAGGAAGCGACTCCCCTAGAGTCTGGTACACAAGAGGGGAACTCCTCAGTGTTGCTCCGCATCGCCAACACCCTCGATCAGATTGCTAGGGACCAGGCAGTGTTGGCCAGAGGACAAGAAAAGCTTACACAAGTCCTTACGCGCCTCTGTGACGCCTTGTTCCCTCAGAGCCCATGATCTCTCCCTTCTTGTTCCCTTAATCCAAAAATGATCACAAATTGTACTTGGGTTCCCATTGTACATATTCTCTTAAGTAATGAAATGGTCTTTATTTTGATTGCGTGTTCCATTCTTTCCTAATATTGCTTTGCTTAATTTTCGATGATGTCAAAAGGGGGAAAGATAAAAAATGTGAGATGAGTTAAAAGTTTAAGTTATCACAGACCACGCATAAGCTAAGGGGGAACAATTGCATAAAAAGCCTAATAGGAACTACGTGTTTCACCAGAAGTGGCTCCCTAAATCTAAATGTCTCACTAAGAGTGACTTCCCAAAATCATACTTAGGAACTCATAAGCATATCATTCATTGAAATACTTACATTTTTGTGATGGGTTTGTCATCATCAAAAAGGGGGAAATTGTTGGGACGTTGTTGGGACCTCTGGTTCTAAGCAACGGATCAACGATTCACTTCTCTTTAAGTTTTGATAATGACAAACACCATAGGGAACTAATGTGGTTTGTTCAAGTATTTCTAAGGAACACAGGTACAACCAAGAACTCCTATGAATGACAAAGCCACTACTGGCCACAATGAAGAGAGTTTCCATCAAGGGAACTCTGAAGAGGAAAGTTCCCATGAAGTGGGAACTCCCAGAAACAAAACAAGAAAACACAAGCTTACAACGATGAAGAGTTTCCATCAAGGGAACTCTGAAGAAGTCAGTTCCCATGAAATGGGAACTCACATGTGAAGACAACGACCGTTCAGCGCAGATCGCGGGATTCTGTCTCAAACAGTCAGAGGAAACAGTCTGAGGATCAGACTGTCACGCTTCATCCAACGGTCCGATTGATTCAAGAAGTTGACCTAGTTCAAACCAAAGTCACATGTGAAGAAAGTACAACTTGGGCATCAAGCAAAGGGCATTTTGGACACAAACGAAAGGTGCGACTGCCCAAGACAAATGGACTATAAAGCCAAATGAATAGTACTCGGTCTGAGTACTTCTCCCAGAACTTACAAACACCCACATTAGAGAGAAGAAAGAAAAGGAAGAGAAGTCCCCGTCGGCGAGTGTGTGATCTCGACGACGGTGAAGCTGAAGTTCCCTGGAGCAAGGGAACTGAGAAGTCAGCGTGAGGTTTGAGTTACTTGTGTTTTGCTGTTGTGAGCTTAGGAACTCAGTTGAGAGGATTTACTAGTGTTGCTAGAGTTAGGAAGAACTTGTAGGAACAGAGAAGTGTAAATCCGGCTGTGTAATTAAGGAACAAAGCAATCAATATAAGTAAGTCATTCAAAATCCTCCAAGCGGAGGTAGAGGTTTACCCATACAACTAGTTGGTTGTAGTGGGGTTCCTCTATAAAGGAACTGTCCCTTTAACTGTTTTTATCACTTGCGATTATTTACTTCCGCTGCCTTGGGAACAGCTTAACTGCCAGTTCCCAAGCTCATTGCTAACCCATTACGATCCAACAACAAGAAACAATCAAAGGTTTATAGAGGAGACTTAAACAACAGCTTTAATGCACTTACATCATTTGGGATTTCTGTGACACCGGCTCGTATTATATCTCGCATGAATCGACATACATAGAGCCCACATGAAATGGCATCCGGTTGTTCAGGGCACTTGCATGGTATAAAATATACTAATGTCAATAATGATACTACAATAAACCTTAAAACCAGAAATGCCTTAGGTAATACTAACCTTGATAAGCTCCCAAGTTATTTGTTGGTTGTCTACTTTTGCAAGGTTTCTATTGTTAGCCTTGAGCGTGTTGAATGACCTGCATAAAAGAAATTGTATTCAACTTGGAGTTTATCACAGCCAGCATCCAATGGTTGCTTGATGTTATATACAGTATGATGCATAATGAGAAAAGAGCACTACTTTCCATTTCTTTTCTGAAAGAATCCATTCTGAAAGAAATTATGAGTTCACACTTCACAGTGAAAAGTGTGGGTAAAGTGTAAACATCAGATAACAACGTGTTAAGCTACAGAAACCAGCATAATACACAACAAGAATATATATCTCATCTTTAGCAGATTGACCTCTCAATTTTTATTACTGTTTTCTGATTCTATTTGTAGTCAAAACAATTCAGATAGGCAGAGAATATGCTTTCAAGAGAGTGGGAGGTAACAGAATAAGCTGTTTGCTACAGAAACCAGCAAACAGCTTCTTCCGAATGAATCTGGTCATGGCCCTCTTAGTTTACTGCAAGCAAGTTGTTCCTAATAAATTCAGAAGTAATGCTCAGATGGAGAAAAAGACTTATTCATCAACAGAGCACAATAAAACCTGTGCTCCCAGACTCTCTAAGCTCTCCAGCAGATCTCTAAGCACAAGAAGATATGTAATATTCATTTCCTAGCCGACAAAAAGGGTTACACAAGGCACAAATTACAACATAATCCAAGTACTTAACAAAACCTCATGTATGAAAATATCTCTATAATAAGAGCAACAAATCATTAGTAAGAACTAAAAAGGCGGTGCCAGCTACTTAAATGATGGAATGAACTCGCGGAAAATTAATTCAACACAGCTTCACTTACCTTCCAGCAGAAGGAATGGTGTATACAAGATCAAGGAAACAAATACTCACCTGCATCACGTCTATAACTTGCTAGTAATAGCACAAAACAAATTGTATGAATCTGAATATTCTATATATTGATGTATCCTAAACATGAAGGGTAATATAACTGAACTACATAGAAACCCACTCTAGCTCTATAAAACACAACACCCTAAACACAACCAAAACACTCATCCATCAAACAACAAGAATTAAAACTAACTTCCCATGGCAACAATCAAGCAACAAATGATGTAAGTGCATAAAAGAAATTCCGTCTTCTTACGCTTCACACAATTCTTTAAATTTGGCTCGAACATCTTTTCTCAATGGATCTAGCCAAGAAATTGTATTCAACTTGGAGTTTATCACAGCCAACATCCAATGGTACCTATGCAGAATCATTATGAACTTTATTCAATTTTTAAGAACTTGGTGCAAGTAAACTGCCACTATTAAGATAAGGTACACGAAGTAGGCTAATATATATTTCATGAAAATTAGTAGGCTAATGATCCTGATTCACATGTAATATATCTACAATACTATTGTGTCCTAGAAATCGTATGCTTTTACCATCATATCTAACCTTACTGCTAACTTGGCTACAAGATAAAGACAAATTGCACATTAGTATAACCATACATAATGAATGTAGCTCAACTGATAGCTATAAACCCACAACTAACAAAAATAGAACACTATTGGACAAGAAATTAAACTAGAAATGCATTCCAAGTTTTCCATACATCTAATAGACAAAAGAAGCAGAACAAACAGTCTAGATCATTTTTCAGAGCACCATTCTTCTCCTTTTCTATATTAAAAGCTACTGCCAAGCATTGAGAAAAACTCAGCTACAATACATGCTTTATGTGTACTAAAATCCAAAACAAGAACCACACACCATCCTTTCCATGTTTAATATGACAGTTTTTATTTAGGTATGATAGACAGACAATAAGCATATTCCAATTTAGTTTTAAGGCTACTAGTCTGACAAGCAATTTGGCTTGATGTGAATTGCAGATGGCAATAGGCACAGATGATGTTTACAAAACTGCTGAAGCAATTAAACTCTCTGGTGGGAAAATAACTCTCTGCTGAAGCAATTAAACTCTCTGCTAAATATAATTCAGATGAAGCACATTCACTGACCTGTGCAAGGTTTTACTATCTCTCCCTCACCTCAAAATTTGACGTTCTACAGGCAGCGATTGTTGGTAGCATTATTTCTTGGTCAATATGTTATGGTGAACTCAAATTTCACTTGATTTGGAAGTAAACAAAGCACTATTTCTTGTGGATGACTTCCTTCAATCTAATGGGCCTACCTAGAAAAAGCTCTAACTTCGTTTTTTACAAATATATGGTAGTGTAGTTTACTAGTTTATTATACAATTAGATGCTATAGAGGAGATCAACACAGTTAAAATTTCATCCATGATTAAGTGTATCAAATCTAGACCGGCAAGCCACAGACTAACTTATGCCCCACTTCATCTTAAAAGATATATATGATCTAGACAACTGAGAATACAATAGACACACAAATCTACATCTTAGAAGATTATATCTAGCTGACAGCCTACTTCAAGCAGAATTAGTTTTAGATGCTTTGAATTTGTAAGTGGAACTTATTCTTGTAAACAGATGCTTACTCAAAATGCATAACAAATTGGATTTCTAAGGTGAACTTATTCTTGTAAACAAATTTCTGAGGTGAACTTATTCTGGTTTCGGATGCCTTCTACAAACAGATGTTTTGCAAGGGAAATCCTAATGCTTTAGAATTCTAATCTTTGGAGTCAGAAACAATCAAATGCACGACAAATTGAACTCGAAATTGAACCCTAAAAATGATAAATTGGGGAAATTAAAGACCAAAATCCCATATTGAAACCAATACTCGAACCGAAATTGGCCTTTGAGCTTACATAACTAGCGGCGAGAAGGTGAGTACTATAGCACTAAAAGTAGTTTAATTCAGATGTATACTCCACTATCAATTGTCGCAGGGATTATGTTTAAAAATCAAGCATAGAGAAAAATCAAGCATAGAGAAGCAACAAAAAGATTGTAGGAGATTACTTGCCTCTTCAATTTCAAGTTCAAGCGTACGTGTTGTCGTTGCCGTCGACGGATGAAGGTCGAGGAGGACAGAGAGAGTTGGTGGCGGTTTAGGTTGGAGAAGACGAGTTGTTGTCACCGGGTGAGGTTGGAGAAGACGATCGCAGCAAGGGCAGTAGCGGGAGAGTTAGGGCAATGACGAGAGAGAGAGCGGCAAAGGAAGTAGCGAGAGAGATTACTTAGGGTTGCCGCGTGCTTTGGTGAAGATAAATCTATTTTTTTATTTTTCAAAAAACAGACTTATACCGGTTTTAATTTAACCGGTATGCGTGTTGCCACCTAGCGGGAGGAAATGTATACCCGTTTATTATTTAACCGGTATGCGCGTTTTATTTTATACCGGTTTTATAGTAAAACCGGTATGTACAACTTTAGTTTTTCCTTTTATACCATAAATAAGGAAAACCGGTATAAAATTTTAACACGCATACCGGTTTTAGAACCGGTATTGTTTTTGACCGATATTAATTTGGGTTTTTGTACTAGTGAGAGAAAGATCGATGATAAGGAACAGACTCGAGCTCATCGAGGGATCGCACTCAAAATCAAGAAGATGCTCAAATCAACCCAAGAACAACACGAAGACTCCGAAGAAGAAGAGGATGAGTAGCTAGTTCTCGTAACGAAGGCTCTTCGAAACTTCTACAAAGGGAAGTCTCAAAGGAACAGTGGGAACTGGGGAAAAGGGCAGAGTTCCCAAAGAAAACCCGCAGAGAAGGACCTCTCCGATGCCACATGCTACAAGTGCAACAAGAAAGGACACTTCGCTAAGGAATGCCCACAGGGAATTGACGGCCGGAAGAAAGGGAAGAAGGCTTACATCGCCACCTGGAGCGATGATGAAGACGAAGATCCCGAGTCATGGGCACTCCCAGACATGTGTGGCATGGCCAAAGGAGAAACCACTGGGGAACAACCCAGTGAGGTAACCACTGAAACTGTTCTTGATTCTTTAAATAACTATGAAAAACCTGAGCTGTTGAAAATCCTTTCAAGTTTTGTCAAAGATAACATAAAACTGCAAAACAAGTTGGAAAAACAGGAACATATAAATGCTCAATTAGTTGGTCTTGAACCTTGTCCCAACTGCATATCCCTTCTTGAAAAACTCAAGTCTCATGTGTCTCACATCGTAGATCTAGAAAATGAAATCAAAACTCTAGAGAAAGATGAAAACACCCTCTTGCAAAACCTGAGTAAGACTCCTGACCATCTTGAAGCCTCGAGTTCCCAAATTAAGTTTGTCCCAGCCAAACAAGGCATAGGATACAAAGATGAATGCTCAAAGAATGGAAAGTCACCCCTGAGTGAACATGAAATCCATGAGTGTAGGGCCTTAGGACTTCAATGTGAGAAACAGAAAAATGCTCATCTTGAAGAAAAAATCAGGGTCCTAGAAAGTGGGAACGGTGGTGAGAGAGATTATTACACTGGGAACACTGGACATAGACTTTATGTCCAAATTGCTAAGGGAAACGGGTCACGTGTGTACAACAAGGAAACCATGGATAGGAACAGAATCCAGAGACCTCACCCAAAGTACTACCTGGGAGAATACTACAAGACGTGCTGGAACTGTGGTGCTCATGGGCACTACAAGGAAGCATGTCCCAAGAAGAAAGCCCAAACCCTTAGAAACCGTGAGTTCCTAAATAAACAAAAACATCATGCCAATCATCAAAGGAACTCCAACTCTCATGATATCAACATCGCTGACTACGTTTTAAATGAGAATATTTTCCCTTGCAAGGGACCGGGCAAGAGTCATCTTGCCTGGGTCTCAAAATACTAACTTTACCTTGTAGGTGGCAGTGAGAGGGAACAATGCATGGTTCATAGACAGTGGATGCTCGAACCATATGACCGGAAACAAGGATATCCTCATCTCACTCCACACTCATGCTGAAGGAGGCCACGTCTCATTTGGCAATAAAAACAAGGGAGAAATAATTGGAAAGGGAGAAGTATTTCTAAATAGATCAATCAAAATCAGCAATGTCAACTTGGTGAAAGATCTGGGATACAATCTCTTAAGTGTTGCCCAGATATGTGATCAAGGGAACAACGTTGTCACCTTCGACTCAGACGAATGCCTAGTCATCAACAAAAAGACCAATAAGGTAATTCTGAGAGGAAGAAGGCACAACAACGTTTATGTAGTAGATACAGAATTTGAACCACCAATGAAGTTGTGTCTTGCAAGTTCCCAAGATGACACGGAACTCTGGCATAGACGACTGGGACATGCAGGTGTAAATCAAATCCTAAAGCTTTATCTACAGGATCAATCTCGAAGGAGTCAAAATGTGTGAAGCATGTGTTCGAGGGAAACAGACCAGGAACTCCTTCAAACCCAAAAAGGTGGTGAGCACAACCAGGCCTTTAGAGCTAATTCACATGGATCTCTGTGGTCCCATGAGAACGGCTAGCTACGGTGGAAAAAGGTAGATATATGGTTTAATCGATGATTTTTCAAGATTCACCTGGGTTATTTTCTTGAAGGCAAAATCACAAGCATTTGAAGAATTCGAACCCTTCATCAAATAAACAGAAGTAAGCTTGGGACTCAAACTGAAAGCAATTAGATCTGATCATGGAACTGAGTTTCAAAACTCAGAGTTCCTAAACTTCTGTGAGAAAAATGGGATCTCTCACAATTTCTCAGATCCTCGCACCCCTCAGCAAAATGGAGTGGTCGAGAGAAAGAACAGAACCCTGGAGGACATGGCCAGAACCATGATGATTGAAAGTGGAGTTTCCGAGTACTTTTAGACCGAAGCCATCTCCACAACTACGTACATCTTGAACCGAGCCATGACAAGTCCCCTGATCAACAAGACGTCCTATGAGCTCATCAAAGGGAGAAAACCAAACATCTCACACTTGAGAACATTTGGTTGCACATGCTTTGTTCACAATAACGGCAAAGACAATCTTGGCAAATTCGACCCCAGAAGCGACGAAGGGATCTTCCTGGGATACTCATCACAAAGCAAGGCATACAGGGTCTACAACAAGAGGACCAAGAAGATAGAGGAAAGCATTCATGTCATCTTCAACGAAAAGTCTGTAAAGATGGGAACAGAGAACCAAGGGAAGGGAACTTTGTTCAAGCTAGTCAGGCAAGAAGACGATGATGATGACGATGATGAGCCAAGGAAAAGGGATGAAGACTATCCAAGTGCAAGCAACATCCCACCACCAGGGAACAACGACGGAGATCCAACTCTCACTGATCAAATCTCCCTCGAGGTTCCCTCCTCAGAAGAACTACAAGACACCTCCAAATCTCTCGAGGTTCCCTCTTCAGGGAACAACTCTGTTGTCCCCCAAGACAATACCCTGCCAGAATCCAGTATTCAAGGGGAACAAAGAGGGAACTTGCCAGAAATCTCTGAAGAAACATCAAATAAAGAAGTTGAAGATGAGTGTTCCCATGACAAAGAAACAGCTACTGAAGATGACACACATGCAAGGGAACCCACTCACACAAGAAACTTTCAACAAAGGAAGGACCACCCCATTGAGAACATCATCTCCCCTTATGATAAAGGTGTACAAACTCGTTCCTCTCTCAATAATTTTTGTGCTTTTAACGCGTTTGTTTCCATGGTGGAACCCAAAAATATCAAAGAAGCTTTGAAGGACCCATATTGGATTCAAGCCATGCAAGAGGAACTCCACCAATTCGAGAGGAACAAAGTTTGGAAGCTAGTTCCTAGGCCCAAAAACAAGAACATCATAGGAACTCGATGGGTCTTTAGGAACAAGCTCGATGATACTGGGGCTGTAGCAAGGAACAAGGCTAGGCTAGCGGCACAAGGCTACAGGCAAGAGGAAGGAATCGACTACGATGAGACCTTCGCACCAGTTGCCAGGATCGAGGCCATCCGACTTCTAATTGCCTATGCTGCTCACAAAGGATTCAAGCTTTATCAAATGGATGTGAAAACAGCCTTCCTCAATGGACATCTCAAGGAAGAAGTGTATGTGGCCCAACCTCCAGGATTCGAAGATGAGAAGTTACCCAACCATGTCTATTTCCTGGAGAGGGCCCTCTACGGACTCAAACAAGCTCCCAGAGCTTGGTATGACAGGTTTGCTCAATTCCTCTTGTCCCATGGATACCTTCGCGGTTCCATATACAAGACTTTGTTTTTAAAGAAAGAGTCTAAAGACATTTTGATTGTGCAAGTATATGTTGATGACATTGTGTTTGGAGCAACTAACGAAACTCTTGTAGAGAAATTTAAGGACCTCATGAGCAGTGAGTTTGAAATGAGTCTCATTTGGGAACTCACGTTCTTCTTGGGACTTCAAATATCCCAAACCAAGGAGGGAACAAAGATTCATCAACAGAAATACATCAAGGAAATGCTCGTGAAGTATGGGATGGAACACTCCAAGCCCATTGACACTCCCATCTCACCAAATTCAAGGCTCAATGCGGATGAAACAGGTATTAGTGTGGATCAAAGGAACTATCGAGGTATGATCGGGTCCCTTCTGTACTTAACAGCTAGTAGACCTGATATCATGTTCTCCGTATGTCTTTGTGCTCGTTTTCAAGCTAACCCTAAGGAATCACACCTGAAAGAGGTGAAGAGAATTTTCAGGTATCTCAAAGGGAACGATAACCTATGCTTCTAGTATCCAAGGAACAGTTCCCTTGAGCTCATTGCATACACAGATGCGGACTTTGCAGGGCACCTGGTTGATAGAAAGAGCACATCTGGAATTGCCCAGTTCCTAGGGTCATGCTTAGTCTCATGGGGATCCAAAAAGCAAAACTCAGTGGCACTCTCCACAGGTGAAGCAGAATATGTGGTTGCCGCATCTTGTTGTTCCCAAGTTCTATGGCTTAAGTCACAACTCCAGGATTACGGTATGTCTTTTGGCCCAGTTCCCATATTATGTGATAACACTAGCGCCATAAACATTTCTAAAAATCCTGTGCATTATTCTAGAACTAAGCATATTGATATAAGGCATCACTTTCTACGTGACAATGTTGAAAATGGGAACATCTCGATGGAACACTGTAGAACTGAAGAGCAAATTGCGTACATTCTCACCAAAGCTTTAGACAGACGTCCCTACCAGCGTTTTCGAATGCTTCTAGGGATGATAACTCTAAACTAAACAAGTCCCTGTTTGTTTCTCCCTCAATTCCTGAATAGTTTATACAAGATTGCATGCTAGGGAACTTGGACTTATTGCTTTCACTATGCCATGATTACTAGTCTAAAGATAAATGTTTACAAAGGAACTCTGTTTCTTTTGGCCCCAAATGATCAACCAGAGTTCCCTTTATCCCTCTTTACAAGCCACTATGACGGTTGATCATATAACCAACCCTAAGCTAGGGACCAGACAAACGCATCTCATGAGCCAAAATACTTCCTTTATCGAGTCGAAAATTGTCTGGTTCCCTTTGAGTTCCCTGGCCCCACAAAAGGATGAGTGTGAAGTTCCCTTCACCACTTCACCTTCCCTGACCTTGACAAGATCATGGGAACTGATACATACTAGCAAGGGAACGCTGACTCATCTTCAAAGAAGAACCGTCACTTGGGAAACGGACTTTTGTGTCAGAATCTCTGAAGCGCTATGGGCCAAGTATTCAATTTTTGAAAAGGACATCCCAAGAGATCGTGAAGCGTGTCCAGAAGCGTGCTATGGAAGTTGAAACAATGCCCCAAGTTCATTGGGAGACGGTTATCGAGGTTTTCCACTTTCCTTTCTACCCCTCGCCCCCACTCTCCTTAAAATCCTCATTTGCCATTTTTGGGAACTTATTTCATCTTCCACCTCTGTCATTCGTCTTCTCCACATCCCTTTCACTCTCTTTTTCAAGAAAACTCCAAAACCTCCAAAACCCTTTCAAAAATGGCCCCTCAACACACCTTTGCTCAGATCAAAGCGTGGGTCTATGCCAACCCTCGCATCCTCTTCACCTCTCAACTACGAGAGATAGAACAAGAACCAGACCCAACCATGAAGGATGTTCTTATCCAAGGGCTCTACAACCAAGTTAGCCCCTTCTTGCCCCCTCCTCCTCCGGCCGACGACACTGTCGCCTGGACGTCTTCTTCTTCCGAATCCCTTCCTCCTCCTTCAACCACCAACACCTCCTCCGGAGTTGTCATCGTTGACAATTTCGGAGACGCTCGCCCTTCCATCAAGGAAAAACCCCAAAAATCCAAACACCGCCATTCATCCAAACAACTCTCCACTCCTCTTCCTTCCTCTTCTCTTCCCTCTTCCACCACATCCCCCACCACCACCAAACTTCCCTCTCCCTCACCATCCAAAAGTGTCGTCGCTCTTACCTCAGACGACGATGATCTCCCTCTCTCCGTGGTCATAGGCAAAATGACCAAGGACCCTCCTCCTATCACCATGGGAACTCTGGAGGAGGAGGCCCAGCTCAAGGCCATAGAGGAAGAGCTCAACCGGGACCCCTCTGAGCACACAGTCTCCCAAGGGACAAAGTCCCCAGAAAAGGTGGCTCTTGAAGAGCCCACGGAGAGAAGGGACCCCGCACCAGCTGGTGGTGTTGGGGCAACAACAAGTCATCCTGAAGATGACACGGAGGGCTCAAGCTCGAGCTCCTCCGAGGAAGAAGGGACCTCCCAAAATGAGGTCGAAGAAGAAGAAGAAGCTCCAGTTGCTAAGGAGCAAGCACGGATCCCAACACCTGGACACAAAATGGTGGTGTCCACGAGTTCCCAACCGCCAAGGGACCGCGTGCTTATGATTGAAGCGGCTGCACCCCCTCAGCAGAAAGGACCTCGCACGGTCTCTAGGGGGAACACGTCTAGGAGCACAGCAAAGAAGGGGAAGGGGACCTCTTCTACAAAGCATCCAGTGGATGAATGCCGAAAGCTCCTCCCTCCGCTCATCATCAGTGGGGACGTGTTGATTACCAACGACTTAGGGGAACTGTGGGACCTGATCAAGGCCCAGGGTTGGGAGAATCTCTGCAAAGAGACTGTGAGCGTAGATCCCTCACAATTGCGTCAATTTTACAACAATTTCACAATCACCAACGACTGCACTCAGGGAACTCTCTCCCATGAAGGCGACGAGTTTATTTTCACAACGTCGACAATCCGCCTTCAGCTCCAGGTCCCAGGTCAAGGGCTCAATGAGTTGCCCAACAAGCTCTGGGGGGACTTCAATAGCGCTGAAGTGTACAACACCATCTTTGAGAGTCGGGTTCCCTCCAAAGTTCCCTCGACGCACCATCTCTCCCTGGTCGCCAAGCTTGCTCACCAATTCATCATCAATGTGGTGATCCCTCGCCAGGAGAAGCGTTTGGTCGTCAACATCCCTGATGCCATCATCCTCTATCACTTCCTCCTCAAGAAGCCCATCAACCTTCCCAGAATTATCCTTGGGCACATGGAGAAGTGCATGACTTCCAATTCCCATTCCCTTCCCTATTTTGGGCTGATAAAGAAGCTTCTACAAAAAGAGGGTCTCTACGACGTCTCTAAGGACGAAATAGAGCTTGGAAGGGAACTGGACATTTCAGTTGTCCAGAAGATGAGGCACTCTGAGCCTGTAGAGGAAGCGACTTAACTGGAGTCTGGTGAACAAGAGGGGAACTCTCAAGTGTTGCTCCGCATTGCCAACACCCTCGACCAGATTGCCAATGACCAAGCAGCGTTGGCCAGAGGACAAGAAAAGCTTACCCAATATCCTTACGCGCCTCTGTGACGCCCTGTTCCCTCAAGACCCATGATATCTCCCTTCTTTTTCCCTTAATCCAAAAATGACAACAAATTGTACTTGAGTTCCCATTGTATATATTTTCTTAAGTAATGAAATGGTCTTTATCTTGATTGCGTGTTCCCTTCTTCCTTATTATTGCTTTGCTTATTTTCGATGATGTCAAAAGGGGGAAAGACAAAAAATGCGAGACGAGTTAAAAGTTTAAGTTATCACAGACCACGCATAAGCTAAGGGGGAACAATTGCATAAAAAGCTTAATAAGAACTATGTGTCTCGCCAGAAGTGGTTCCCTAAATCTAAGTCTTTCACTAAAAGTGACTTCCCAAAATCATACTTAGGAACTCATCAGCATATCATTCAATGAAATACTTGCATGTTTTGTGATGGGTTTGTCATCATCAAAAAGGGGGAAATTGTTGGGATGTTGTTGGGACCTCTAGTTCTAAACAACGGATCAACGATGTAATCCTCTTAAGTTTTGATAATGACAAACACCATAGGGAACTAATGTGGTTGTTCAAGTATTTCTAAGGAACGCAGGTACAACCAAGAACTCCTATGAATGACCAAAAGTCACTGCATGCCACAATGCAGAGTTTCTATCAAGGGAACTCTGAAGAGGAAAGTTCCCACGAAGTGGGAACTCCATTAAGAGAGCACAAGCTTACAACGATGAAGAGTTTCCATCAAGGGAACTCTGAAGAAGACAGTTCCCATGACATGGTAACTCACATGTGAGGACAACGACTGTTCAGCGCAAATCGCGGGATTCTGTCTCAGACAGCCCGGAGGAACAGTCTGAGGATCAGACTGTCACGTTTCATCCAACGGTCCGATTGATCCAAGAAGTTGACCTAGTTCAAACCAAAGTCACATGTGAAGAAAGTACAACTTGGGCATCAAGCCAAGGGCATCTTGGACACAGACGAAAGATGCGACTGCCCAAGCTCACCTGGACTATAAAGCCAAATGAATAGTACTCGGATTGAGTACTTCTCCCAGAACTCTCAAGCATCGACATCTGAGAAAAAGAAAGAAAGGAAGAGAAGTCCCCGCCGGCGAGTGTGTGATCTCAACGACGGTGAAGCCGAAGTTCCCAAGGACAATGGAACTGAGAAGTCGGTGTAAGGTCTGACTTAATTGTATTTTGCTGTTGTGAGCTTAGGAACTCATTTGAGAGGATTTGCTAGTGTTGCTAGAGTTAGGAAGAACTCGTAGGAACAGAGAAGTGTGAATCCGGCTGTGTAACTAAGGAACAAAGCAATAAATATAAGGAAGTCATTGAAAATCATCCAAGCGGAGGTAGAGGTTTACCCATACAACTAGTTGGTTGTAGTGGGGTTCCTCTATAAAGGAACTGCGTTCTTTACTGTCTTTATTACTTGTGATTGTTTACTTCCGCTGCCTTGGGAACAACTTAATTGCCAGTTCCCAAGCTCTTTGCTAACCGTTTACGGTCCAACACTTTCATATCTTCATTTTAATGCATTTTCATTCTATTCAAGGCCGAGTTTGAACGACTGGTTGTTGAGGAACAAGTGAAAAATGCATCGGGTCAACCATTGTCAAACACAAAGATGATAGAGTTGTGGATCAAAGCTGCTAAGGGGAATAAAGATCGAAAGATATTCGCAGTTGCTGGGCACGGGATAGCCCTCCTTCACAGCGGCAAGGTTGATGCATGCTTTTCTTCTCCTTCCTCCAACGTTTTCCACCCACAACCATCTACCGAGCCTCTCAAGGACGAGATGAAGGAAATGTAGGACCAGATGAAGGCTCTTGATAGGCTATTTTCCTACCCCACAAGCGTACGAGATCGGTTGTTGTACCAAGGTGTCGAATATAGGGACTGTGTAGTACCAATTGATATTCGAACTAGTAGACCAAGCCAAATAAATAAGAAAAAGAGTTTATGGTTGAATTGAATTGTAACAAGTATAGAAAATAACAAGGGAATTTCAATGGAGAAAAACTTCCAAGGTTAGGATTCCGACAATGATGTTTTAGTAGATTTTAAGGGATGTTTATGTGTATTTCAAGTTGAATGACATTTGAAGGAACTCACTATCTAATACAAACACAAATCTCTTTTAAGACAATAAATGAATGTGCCTAGACTCAACTAACAATCGTTGTCGCGTAAGGTTAATCAGTTTTAGACCCTTTAAGCGCTTTTAGAGACTAGGGAAAATAATCCTAGAATTTGTTGTCGTGTTCCGCTAGAATCATTCAAACCCTAGAAACACTACGATAGTTGAATTTCACACAAGAGAAATTAAGTTGTTGTCGCATAAATAACTCTCAAGTTTAATACCTAGGGATCCTATTAAGAACCAATTTGGTACATGGAAATTCAATATCTCATTACAATTATTTCTTGTCGGTCTCAAATCATAACAAGAATCCTATATTCAAAGCAAATAAGGCATAAAATAACCTAGGATTAAATCAAACTTTAATCAAGTTTCCATTTAACCAAACATCACAATTTAGATCTACCTACTTCATCATTGGGTTCACCCAACATTAGAATAAGAGAATTATCTAGACATGAGAAAGGAAGAAAGAAAATCAAATTCAATAAACATATCGAATTATTTGCAAATTGATTCAATCTTCAATCCTAACAAATCTAGAGAAGTCTCCAATCTCTCCAACTAAGGTTTTTTTTCTCAGAGACAAAGAGGGGCTAAAGTTTAACAAAAAGAATAATAACAAATAAAACTTTTCTTCCAAGTACTTAAACTAAGGCTGATGAAAGGATCGATGGAGGGAATGATGGTGCAAAGAGATCGCCACGAGAATCCAAGGAATTCCGACAACAAACACCACGCAACTGACCCGTCTTCAACTGGATGGATCTTCCTCGTCCGAACACGGATTTAAGTGTTCCAATTTTATAGGTTAGATCTCTGAGTCTAGTTTAATCCCTCAAAATATGAGAGAAATATGATGAGTGGATTGAAAGTTATGTTGAATATACTGAGATGGTGCAGAAACCTCCGAGATGGATGATGGTTCGAAAATGGAGAGAACAAGGGGATATGGATGCTTGATAACTTGGATATGACTCACCAAGCTCTCAAACAAACTAGGATGCTCGAATTGTCGGATATGACTCACTAACAATTGAACAACGAGAATTGAACGAAACAAAACAAGAACTTTGAATTGAAAAATGAAAGGAAAAGAGAAGCAAATTTCGTCCAAGTCTACCAAGGGAGGAGGGGATGGACGACCATATAACCTAGATAACAAGCCTCACAAAATCAGCCCCCTCATTTAAAGAAAATTACAAAAACATCCCATAAAAACCGAGAACACATTAATCGTCCTTAACCGTTAAGTTGTCACTTATCGAACCATGCATGATGTATCATAAGACTCCAACTTTCACCTTTGCTAACCAAAGTCCAACTTATGAGCCATGAGCTCCTCCTTGATCTTGTCAAGAATTTCCCTAGCATGTGCTCGAGTGATGCGCCAAAGATAGGGCGTGGTACCTTGACTTGGCTTCTTAGCGCCTCGGACACCGGCCTTGGATATTTGTCCAAGTGAAGACCCTCATTTGTCATGCAAATTGAACTTGTATTTAGGGTTGAGATCTTCACTCAAATCATGGAGCATAGTCCCTTTAAAAGTGCCCGAAGAAGTGGTACCATTCATCAAAGGCCAAGGCGCGCCAAGGTCGGAAATCAGCGTGTGCAACGGCGCCCCAATATGCACGGTACTGTGGGGCCATGACTCGATAGATGGAATCACATCCTCCTCCTCCCCTTTAAAAGGATTCGTCCTCGAATCTATCAAGCCTGTAAAACAAAGGACACATCGAGGGAAGCACAAGCAAGTACACTCTATAGAAGTCAAGTTAAGAATAACATTTCCAATCTCAATATGATAGGCCAGAAAGTATGCACTAGCTACACCACTTCTCTTCCTATTCTTACGGGTACATCTCATAATAAAGCAATGAAGAGACTGAGTGTAAGTAGGCATCAATGGAATTCTATAACCTATATGCATCCTAGATGACATGTATTGGGCAAGAGAACTAAAATGGAAGCAAGAGTACTTAGTCCTAGATGTCACAAATGCATGAAAGAAAACTGAAATTATTTGATCAAATGCATGTGACACAACCAACACGTAGTCATAAATATAGAATAGAGGAGTGCAAGAAACTTTCCTGAGAAGTGCACTCATATCACCCTGTGAGCTCAACAATGGAGGTAGGGCTTCTATCTCCCTTGGTGTGGCATTCTCCATGACAAAGACATCTTTCTTGGCCTCCACAAGAAAAGGAATGTAATCACCGCTTGGAGTGACTAAAACAGCCTCGTCCTCCTCATGGAGCAAGAAGGGCAAACTTGAAGGAATCATAGGAAACACATCCATACATGGTTTAGCCAACGATTTCATGGAGCTAGGAGTGATGGTAGGACGACACTTGATTTTAGGAGATGATTCCACAGCTTCCTCCTCTTCTTGCAATATGTGCATCAGTTTTATCGGACACTTGACGATGATGAGTTGTTCCAATTCATGGAAAAGAATTTCTCTTTTTGGTTGTTCTATGTCACTCATCAATCTTTGTTGGAAGGAAGTCTTATCCCCTTCAAAAGGGTGCGTCCACGAACCCAGCTGACCTACAAAAAAGGTCAACACACAAACCTCCTTTCCAAGCACAACATGATATGACAAAATATAAGCACAAGCTATGCCACTTTTCTTTGCAATCCTATTTGTATGGTACATGACAAAGCTATCCAAAATATGAGAGTAATTCAGACAAGATTTCAAGTTTTGAGATAAAAGTAAGGAAGAAGTGTTACTTCCCCGAATGGCATGCACATCATAGCTTGGGACAGTTTTCAGCTCTAAACTGTTCAAGGTCTTTCTCTTAGCTCCGAGCTCCAAATTGAGAGATTCCAAGTTCCAGATTGAGCTTAAGGAGTCTACTTCATTTCCTCCAAATTTGAGCATCATTCGACTACTGAGTTGTAAGTTACACCATTTTTTCCAAGGTGGTGCATATTTATCCGAGAAGAAAGTTTCACTTTCCTCTTTCGGGTTGACAAAAAATAGGGGAGTAGAGGCCCCCCCTTTGGTTATATTCTTGTCCTTATTTTCCTCTCTTTGAGCAAGCTTCTTCCTTTTCTCCTTGGTTGCGTAATCCAACATTATCTCATGGGAAGACATCGGGTGCAAAATCACCTTCTTTCCCTCCATTTGGAAGTGGTATTCGTTGGATATTCCATCATGGATCGCTTTCTTGTCAAATTGCCAAGGGCGTCCCAATAGTAGATGACAAGAGGTCATCGGGACAATGTCACACTCCACCTCATCCTTGTATGGTCCTATAGAAAAAGAAACACGAGCCCTCTCCTTGACTTGGATAGGGGCGTTAGAGTTCAACCAACACAAAGGGTAATGTAAAGGTTGAGGAGTAGTACTCAAAGAAAACATATCCAACACCTCTTGACTAATAACATTGCAACATGAACCGCTATCAATAATCACACTACATACCTTATCCACGATCTTGCATAGAGTGTGAAAGATAACTTCCCGTTGACTAGGCCTGGTGGTATTCTCCGTCATGAGAAGTGTTCGTCGGACCACCAAGCACTCTCCATTCTCTCGTGTCTTCTTGATCTCCCCTCTTGAGGTACTTTTGTCCTCTCGTCCAACGACTCCACTTGGTTAGAGCTTTGTAGCACACTTGGTAGAGCCCCCGTTTGAGGCACTTGTGCTCTATCATCTCGATTGCGCACTTGGCTCTCCAAATCAGTCAACCTAGTTCCCAAAGCCTCAATGGATTGTTGCAAGAATTGTTGCATGGTTTGCAACATGGTAGCCACTAAACTAGTGGACGTCTCCTCAAATTGTTCCTTATTCTTGTCATCACCTACACTTGTCATTGTAAAAACAAGGCAAAGATCAAGGTATAGAGGTCACACGAATTAATCACCAAGACTTGCCCGAGATGAAAATCCGACAAGTTGCAAGTAGGCAAAAACAACAAAGACAACAAAGAGAGAATTCATCACACACTTGCTTAGGAAAACAATGCTAGGAAGCTACTAAACCACCAAGACTCAACACCAAGTATTTCGAAATTAATTAATTATTTTATTTTGTTTTGGGTAGGCCTTTGCTAGGCACTACTAGAAGACGACTTTTGTAGGCCTTTGCTAGGCACTACAAGATGACTACTCTTTCCGTGCCCGGCCCCTTATTAGCTTTACGCCGCCGGGCAAGGTTTTTTTAGTCTTTAATCTTTCTTTCTGTGCCTGGCCCCTTATTAGCTTTACGCCGCCGGCAAGGTTTTTCTGATTATTCAACAAAAGATTTCAAGACACTTAAACAACAACACAAGATGTCTCGTCTTGGTGTCATTCTCGTATCCTAGCACCGTAACCGACAACAAGCATATAATGATATAAAGCGATCAAAAGAAAGCTGAATTATGGACTCAAATCCCACATTTTTCACTCAGCCAATTTCAGCAAGACACACTTAAATCAAGCACTAAATGAAGGCATTACTCATGCATCAAAGGCAACATTTCAACTACCAAATTAAGGACCTTTGGAGTTCAATCCATGGACGTTTTTTGGGAATGGTTTTCATCCATGGCTGAGCACCAAACTCGACCAAACAACAACAATTTCAAGACAAGAAAACGTCCACAACACAAGACAACAATTCGGACAAGGCCGAACACAACAACAACAACGTAGCCCTAGAGAGTTCAAACCTAAAACTTGCAACAAGTGGAAATTCAAGGTCGAAACAAGATTTAGATGGCGATACATTCACGTGGCTCTGATACCACTTGATGAAAGGATCGATGGAGGGAATGATGGTGCAAAGAGATCGCCACGAGAATCCAAGGAATTCAGACAACAAACACCACGCAACTGACCCGTCTTCAACTGGATGGATCTTCCTCGTCCGAACTCGGATTTGAGTGGCTCCAATTCGAGAAGTTAGATCTCTGAGTCTAGTTTAATCCCTCAAAATATGAGAGACATATGATGAGTGGATTGAAAGTTATGTTGAATTTACTGAGATGGTGCAGAAACCTCCGAGATGGATGATGGTTCGAAAATGGAGAGAACAAGGGGATATGGATGCTTGATAACTTGGATATGACTCACCAAGCTCTCAAACAAACTAGGATGCTCGAATTGTCGGATATGACTCACCAACAATTGAACAACGAGAATTGAACGAAACAAAACAAGAACTTTGAATTGAAAAATGCAAGGAAAAGAGAAGCAAATTTCGTCCAAGTCTACCAAGGGATGAGGGGATGGACGACCATATAACCTAGATAACAAGCCTCAAAAAATCAGCCCCCTCATTTAAAGAAAATTACAAAAACAACCCATAAAAACCGAGAGCACATTAATCGTCCTTAACTGTTAAGTTGTCACTTATCGAACCATGATGTATCATAAGACTCCAACTTTCACCTTTGCTAACCAAAGTCCAACTTATGATCCATGAGATCCTCCTTGATCTTGTCAATAATTTCCCTAGCATGTGCTCGAGTGATGCGCCGAAGATAGGGCGTGGTACCTTGACTTGGCTTCTTAGCGCCTCGGACACCGACCTTGGATATTTGTCCAAGTGAAGACCCTCCTTTGTCGTGCAAATTGAACTTGTCTTTAGGGATGAGATCTTCACTCAAATCATGGAGCATAGTCCCTTTAAAAGTGCCCGAAGAAGTGGTACCATTCATCAAAGGCCAAGGCGCGCCAAGGTCGGAAATCAGCGTGTGCAACGGCGCCCCAATATGCACGGTACTGTGGGGCCATGACTCGATAGATGGAATCACATCAAAGGCCCAAAAAACAAGAGAGAAAAGCCCACAAGTCGGCGCAACTAAAACAACACGTGGCCCATAACTCGGTCGAGTTCTCAGCCCGAGTTCTTGTCGTAGTCAAGAACTTAACCCAAGTTCTTGTCCAGCGTCAACACAGGTGTACCCCTTTGTTTGTATAATTAAATGGGATCTTTTTGAAGGATTCCCTTGGCAATCTTCTCCTTGTCACTTCCATTTCCAACCTTAGCATTATCCCTTCAAACTAATCCACTCGAACATCTTCAAATTAAAGCTCACGAACCTCCAAAATACCCTGAAATCATGAAATACAAGAGTAGACTCCGAACACAACAAACTAAACTAAAAAAACTACAAAACTACCAAAAGAGAAGCAAAATAAACCTAAAAGACGAAAGTAAACATGTTCTAAATCGATACCTAAATGCATGCTATCAGCTCTTCAAGCTCAAAATCAACAAATTCAAAGCCAAAACAAGGATTTGAAAGGCATGCTTGAAAAGTTGATGGAACACATTGCTAGATATTAGCGCTGTGTGTGTGTGTAACACCCCTATTTTACAATGATGGGTATTACCGCCAGTGACCTCGGATTTTACCGTCCAAAGTCACCCAAGGGTTTAAATAATTTAATTAAACTTCATTAAAGATGTAATGATTAAAAGTGGAATTTTATTCATTGATAAGAACATTCGTTCATTACATTGAGAGTCGTTTATAAATGATGTAGCAACGAAAATGAAGCCCATATTAAAAAGGGTTGAAAAGACGTATTTAAAATACAAGTATGTTTCTTCTAGACAACACATATGATGATGGTTTACTTGGTTAAAATAGAAGAGCTGGTGCACTATCTTCTGAATGCTTTGCTCTTCGAAAATTTCTTCCTTCAATGTCGCCTTGCCTTGACCTTCTATCCTTGCATAACTTGTCTCGAACTTTCTAGACTTTGTCTTCAAAGCTTCGGTGTGAAACTCCTAGAGTTTGGCATTTGTTGCGAAGGGCGAAAAATATCAGACAAAAAGCGGAAAAGCGGAATTAGTCTAAAGAGACTAAGCAAGTGAGAATGGAAATTCTCAAGGGTAATATGGTAATTTATAACTTATCCAGAGAAATTATCGGGATGTGTTTGAGATGTAGAAACTTTATGTGGAGCTTTAAGGACATGAATGAGTAAAGCTCGAGATGAGATAACTCTTAATTCGAAATGAAGAACTACGAGACTGTAGAACTTCTTAGAGTTGGAAGGTGTGTTGAGAACGTTATTAATTCATACAAGTTTTGAAAACCTCCCGAGCCCTTGTCGGATCTCAACCAACCTCATCTTATTTGGTGCTCCAGATAGGGAGGTGGCCCGAATGCGCTTAAGTACCCGCCCACCTTAGACAAGCCCAAGTAAGCATTCAGATTAGAAAGACGATCGTTTCAAGAACCGGGAGTCGGGTGGTCTTCCAAACAAGTTGTACTATTCCGACCCGGTTTTAGTATCTTTGAATTGTGCTTTGGCACTTATCTTATGTCGTGATAAAACTTTCACTTACGTTAATGATTTTTAAGTGTGTGGGGGCCATGAATGGGCCCGGGTCCACTTAATGGAACGAAGTTCCGGCACCTAGTTAGGGTGCACCTCCCTCCTCCGAACATGAGCAGATTGTGGATCATGATCCGTATAGTCGCGAAATTTAGGCATGGTGTCATACGACTTAGTAGGTTATATAAAGGTGTCGGGTTAGTCCCGCACCCCTCCCTATTTCATTCAAACCGATCTCGAAAAGAGATCTTAAACAAGTAAGGTCACAAACAAGACTAGCGTATAGTCCTTTCGAATATTAAATAGCGGAATAACGATAACAATTGGGTCGTTATTAGATTCATTTATTATTAGCAAACAAGTTGTTCCCAACATCGTGAAATTTCACGGAAACGAAATATCGAGGCTACAAGGAGAAACACCACGCAACTGACCCGTCTTCAACTGGATGGATCTTCCTCGTCCGAACTCGGATTTGAGTGGCTCCAATTCGAGAAGTTAGATCTCTGAGTCTAGTTTAATCCCTCAAAATATGAGAGACATATGATGAGTGGATTGAAAGTTATGTTGAATTTACTGAGATGGTGCAGAAACCTCCGAGATGGATGATGGTTCGAAAATGGAGAGAACAAGGGGATATGGATGCTTGATAACTTGGATATGACTCACCAAGCTCTCAAACAAACTAGGATGCTCGAATTGTCGGATATGACTCACCAACAATTGAACAACGAGAATTGAACGAAACAAAACAAGAAATTTGAATTGAACAATGCAAGGAAAAGAGAAGCAAATTTCGTCCAAGTCTACCAAGGGATGAGGGGATGGACGACCATATAACCTAGATAACAACCCTCACAAAATCAGCCCCCTCATTTAAAGAAAATTACAAAAACAACCCATAAAAACCGAGAGCACATTAATCGTCCTTAACCGTTAAGTTGTCACTTATCGAACCATGATGTATCATAAGACTCCAACTTTCACCTTTGCTAACCAAAGTCCAACTTATGATCCATGAGCTCCTCCTTGATCTTGTCAATAATTTCCCTAGCATGTGCTCGAGTGATGCGCCGAAGATAGGGCGTGGTACCTTGACTTGGCTTCTTAGCGCCTCGGACACCGGCCTTGGATATTTGTCCAAGTGAAGACCCTCCTTTGTCGTGCAAATTGAACTTGTCTTTAGGGATGAGATCTTCACTCAAATCATGGAGCATAGTCCCTTTAAAAGTGCCCGAAGAAGTGGTACCATTCATCAAAGGCCAAGGCGCGCCAAGGTCGGAAATCAGCGTGTGCAACGGCGCCCCAATATGCACGGTACTGTGGGGCCATGACTCGATAGATGGAATCACATCAAAGGCCCAAAAAACAAGAGAGAAAAGCCCACAAGTCGGCGCAACTAAAACAACACGTGGCCCATAACTCGGTCGAGTTCTCAGCCCGAGTTCTTGTCGTAGTCAAGAACTTAACCCAAGTTCTTGTCCGGCGTCAACACAGCTGTACCCCTTTGTTTGTATAATTAAATGGGATCTTTTTAAAGGATTCCCTTGGCAATCTTCTCCTTGTCACTTCCATTTCCAACCTTAGCATTATCCCTTCAAACTAATCCACTCGAACATCTTCAAATTAAAGCTCACGAACCTCCAAAATACCCTGAAATCATGAAATACAAGAGTAGACTCCGAACACAACAAACTAAACTAAAAAAACTACAAAACTACCAAAAGAGAAGCAAAATAAACCTAAAAGACGAAAGTAAACATGTTCTAAATCGATACCTAAATGCATGCTATCAGCTCTTCAAGCTCAAAATCAACAAATTCAAAGCCAAAACAAGGATTTGAAAGGCATGCTTGAAAAGTTGATGGAACACATTGCTAGATATTAGCGCTGTGTGTGTGTGTAACACCCCTATTTTACAATGATGGGTATTACCGCCAGTGACCTCGGATTTTACCGTCCAAAGTCACCCAAGGGTTTAAATAATTTAATTAAACTTCATTAAAGATGTAATGATTAAAAGTGGAATTTTATTCATTGATAAGAACATTCGTTCATTACATTGAGAGTCGTTTATAAATGATGTAGCAACGAAAATGAAGCCCATATTAAAAAGGGTTGAAAAGACGTATTTAAAATACAAGTATGTTTCTTCTAGACAACACATATGATGATGGTTTACTTGGTTAAAATAGAAGAGCTGGTGCACTATCTTCTGAATGCTTTGCTCTTCGAAAATTTCTTCCTTCAATGTCGCCTTGCCTTGACCTTCTATCCTTGCATAACTTGTCTCGAACTTTCTAGACTTTGTCTTCAAAGCTTCGGTGTGAAACTCCTAGAGTTTGGCATTTGTTGCGAAGGGCGAAAAATATCAGACAAAAAGCGGAAAAGCGGAATTAGTCTAAAGAGACTAAGCAAGTGAGAATGGAAATTCTCAAGGGTAATATGGTAATTTATAACTTATCCAGAGAAATTATCGGGATGTGTTTGAGATGTAGAAACTTTATGTGGAGCTTTAAGGACATGAATGAGTAAAGCTCGAGATGAGATAACTCTTAATTCGAAATGAAGAACTACGAGACTGTAGAACTTCTTAGAGTTGGAAGGTGTGTTGAGAACGTTATTAATTCATACAAGTTTTGAAAACCTCCCGAGCCCTTGTCGGATCTCAACCAACCTCATCTTATTTGGTGCTCCAGATAGGGAGGTGGCCCGAATGCGCTTAAGTACCCGCCCACCTTAGACAAGCCCAAGTAAGCATTCAGATTAGAAAGACGATCGTTTCAAGAACCGGGAGTCGGGTGGTCTTCCAAACAAGTTGTACTATTCCGACCCGGTTTTAGTATCTTTGAATTGTGCTTTGGCACTTATCTTATGTCGTGATAAAACTTTCACTTACGTTAATGATTTTTAAGTGTGTGGGGGCCATGAATGGGCCCGGGTCCACTTAATTGAACGAAGTTCCGGCACCTAGTTAGGGTGCACCTCCCTCCTCCGAACATGAGCAGATTGTGGATCATGATCCGTATAGTCGCGAAATTTAGGCATGGTGTCATACGACTTAGTAGGTTATATAAAGGTGTCGGGTTAGTCCCGCACCCCTCCCTATTTCATTCAAACCGATCTCGAAAAGAGATCTTAAACAAGTAAGGTCACAAACAAGACTAGCGTATAGTCCTTTCGAATATTAAATAGCGGAATAACGATAACAATTGGGTCGTTATTAGATTCATTTATTATTAGCAAACAAGTTGTTCCCAACATCGTGAAATTTCACGGAAACGAAATATCGAGGCTACAAGGAGAAACACCACGCAACTGACCCGTCTTCAACTGGATGGATCTTCCTCGTCCGAACTCGGATTTGAGTGGCTCCAATTCGAGAAGTTAGATCTCTGAGTCTAGTTTAATCCCTCAAAATATGAGAGACATATGATGAGTGGATTGAAAGTTATGTTGAATTTACTGAGATGGTGCAGAAACCTCCGAGATGGATGATGGTTCGAAAATGGAGAGAACAAGGGGATATGGATGCTTGATAACTTGGATATGACTCACCAAGCTCTCAAACAAACTAGGATGCTCGAATTGTCGGATATGACTCACCAACAATTGAACAACGAGAATTGAACGAAACAAAACAAGAAATTTGAATTGAACAATGCAAGGAAAAGAGAAGCAAATTTCGTCCAAGTCTACCAAGGGATGAGGGGATGGACGACCATATAACCTAGATAACAACCCTCACAAAATCAGCCCCCTCATTTAAAGAAAATTACAAAAACAACCCATAAAAACCGAGAGCACATTAATCGTCCTTAACCGTTAAGTTGTCACTTATCGAACCATGATGTATCATAAGACTCCAACTTTCACCTTTGCTAACCAAAGTCCAACTTATGATCCATGAGCTCCTCCTTGATCTTGTCAATAATTTCCCTAGCATGTGCTCGAGTGATGCGCCGAAGATAGGGCGTGGTACCTTGACTTGGCTTCTTAGCGCCTCGGACACCGGCCTTGGATATTTGTCCAAGTGAAGACCCTCCTTTGTCGTGCAAATTGAACTTGTCTTTAGGGATGAGATCTTCACTCAAATCATGGAGCATAGTCCCTTTAAAAGTGCCCGAAGAAGTGGTACCATTCATCAAAGGCCAAGGCGCGCCAAGGTCGGAAATCAGCGTGTGCAACGGCGCCCCAATATGCACGGTACTGTGGGGCCATGACTCGATAGATGGAATCACATCAAAGGCCCAAAAAACAAGAGAGAAAAGCCCACAAGTCGGCGCAACTAAAACAACACGTGGCCCATAACTCGGTCGAGTTCTCAGCCCGAGTTTTAGTATCTTTGAATTGTGCTTTGGCACTTATCTTATGTCGTGATAAAACTTTCACTTACGTTAATGATTTTTAAGTGTGTGGGAGCCATGAATGGGCCCGGGTCCACTTAATGGAACGAAGTTCCGGCACCTAGTTAGGGTGCGCACCTCCCTCCTCCGAACATGAGCAGATTGTGGATCATGATCCGTATAGTCGCGAAATTTAGGCATGGTGTCATACGACTTAGTAGGTTATATAAAGGTGTCGGGTTAGTCCCGCACCCCTCCCTATTTCATTCAAACCGATCTCGAAAAGAGATCTTAAACAAGCAAGATCACAAACAAGACTAGCGTATAGTCCTTTCGAATATTAAATAGCGGAATAACGATAACAATTGGGTCGTTATTAGATTCATTTATTATTAGCAAACAAGTTGTTCCCAACATCGTGAAATTTCACGGAAACGAAATATCGAGGCTACAAGGAGAAATTCCACTTGCCTTAGCTTAGCGGTTGTATACGAATGAATGAACGAGAATTGTAATCATTAGTCGGGATGGAGACTCGACCTATCGACACGAGAGGTATGAACGAACTTTAATAAGAATTTCTTTAATTCTTCTAAAGTTTTAAATATCTCTTATATTCCTTTTATAAGAGAAAATAATTGCTAAATTATTATAATAATAATTTAGGTGGAGGTGATAGAATAATAATATTCTTTATTATTATTTCTTAATTATAATATCCCAAGTATTCCTCATTATTATTTTAATGAAAATATTTATTAAATTTAGAACGATCAAGACATATTTAAATTATTAAATATTCATTTATTTAAGTTTAAAATTGCACTTAGATTATTTTATACTTCTTTTATGATATAACGCATGCAATTTGATTAAATTTGATAAAGCTCATTTAAAACTATACTTTCCATATTTATATTTCAAATTAATTATAAAAATCATTCTTATGATATAAAAAGTCCATTATATCCTTGTCATATTATATCTTTTGTCTTTCTTCATAAATATCTTTTATCCATAACTTGATCATGAAAAAAATATATTTTCAAGACTAGAATATATTATTATTATATTTTCCTCTTATTATAATTCTTATAATAAGATATGTAATCCTTTTTAAGATATAAAAGGTATTAAGATATGAGTCCGGTTCAGGGTGCGAATGGGCGCTCATGTGCAAAATAAGAAAGAACAAGAGCCGTTGGATCAAGAAAACTCAAAGTCGTTAATCATTTCACTTAAAAAGGAGAAAAAACGGCATGGGTGAATTTTTGGCGAATTATTCGCGTATTTTTGAAAAAGACGGAAATAGGACACGCACCCAGATTGTTCATCGAAAATGTGGATTTGTTCATCAATATTGTTGATTTGTTCATCAATACTACGGATTTGTTCATCAATAATGTGGATTTGTTCATGAACACTTTGGCATATTAGTTCATTTGTTTTGACATATTTGTTCATTGGTTTGTGCATATTTGTTCATTAGTAACATCAATTTGTTCATTGGTTTATGCATATTTTTTCATTGATACATGCATATTTTTTCATTGTTATATTCATATTTGTTCATTGATTTTGGCATATTTGTTCATCGGTTTGTGCATATTTGTTCATTGATTTATGCATATTTGTTCATTGCCTTTTCATATAATTGTTCATTGCTAAATGCATTTTTGTTCATTAGTATCCTCTTAGCATACACCATATTATTGCAAAGTCAGATTCTTTATCTATTATTCTTTGTATTCAAGTTTCTAAATCAAACTTATCTTGTTTAGGTACTACATTGAGCACTTCATTCGTATTGACAAGTTAGCCTTAAAGCACTTCATTTGTATTATCCTTTGCATTCAAGATAGCCTTAAAAGCACAAAATAAATACAAAAAATGCATAAATAGATAGTCCTAAATGTACAAGTTGATGATACTAATAGTCCTAAATGTACAAATTGATGGTATTGACACATAAACATAAGTATATTTCTATTCACAAATAGGATATATCAATGAACAAACAAGGTTATATCAATGTACAAATAGAAGTATATCAATGAACAAATATGGGTATATCAATGAACAAATAATGGTTTATCAATGAACAAACAAGGTTATATCAATGAACAAATAGTAATATATCAATGAACAAATATTGGTATATCGAAACTAATTATATGTGCATCAAAAACTATATAAATATTGTATTCATACAGATATATAAGGTTAAAAAATAAAATTAAAAATTAAAAAAGTTCAAAATCGATGAACATTGTTATTAAAAACTCGATGCACAAATAGTTAGTATTGATGAACAATTGGTCAATATTGATGAACAAATCGCTAGTTTTAATGAACAAATTGGGTGCGTCTCATAAAAAACGTATTTTTCGTAAAATTCGTGAATAATATGTGAAAAATTCATCCGTGCCATATTTTATTGAAAAATACGAGAAAAATTTGCCAGTGCCGTATTTTATTTTTTTAATGAATGTTTAATCAGGGATGTTGATTTTTTTGGAAGGAACGAACGAGATTTATTCTCAATTCTCACATGGGCGCCAGTTCGCACGGAACTCTTCCCCTTAAGATATTATACTATATTATGTTCATTCTAGTACTTTACTTTTATAGAAATTTCCAAACACTATGTGGGATAACTAATTATAGTATGCTTTCCATGCACGAAAGATAATAATAATTTCTATTATTTTATTTAAGAGGTTCTTCATGTCGAGAACATTATTTTATGAGCATGCAAGTCATTATTTTATATAAGTGAATATTAATAATATTTTTAGAATATCTTTTCTAACAACTTAGAACTTTTTATTTATATAATAACTTCCAAATAGGGTAATCATATTATTTACATTATACTTCTCATTTATATAAAACTCATAATTTCATCCCATTTTTTTATTTAATAATTTTCCCTTGTATATTATAATGTATTCTCTATATAAAAATACATGCAAATTATTTAATATATCTTTTTAGTCTTCAAATTAATCATATAAAATTATATTATGATAAGAATATCTCATCCATATTATTTCCATGTTTATAATAAGCTTAAAAGACATGCAAAGGCTATATCCTTTTTAATATAGTCTTATTTTAATAACTCTATTTTATCTTAATCTATTTCTTTAATCATAAAAATAAAAATACAACTAAGTTAATATATTTTTAAATTTCAGAATTTATATGCTCAAAATCACTATTATAATCCTTATAATTTATTATGATTTATTTTATAATTTATAAAATTTATTTTCTCTTAAATATCAAGCATGCATGTTTATTTTTAATTAAAACTATGTAGAAGAAAATAAATTTGAAAAACAAAATCTGATTTAATTAGATAGTTGGGCCCAAAATTAGTAGCCTAAAAGTAGTTAGGATTACCCAAAAATTTATTAGCCCAAATCTCCTTTTATCCTCCTGCTTCTTCTACGTACAAGAAACCGGGGAGATATAGGATGGACGAACGACGATGGGCACCAGTAGTGGCGAGCCACCAACGTGGACGGCGGCACACCTGGGAGGACGGCGGTGCACGCGCGAGCCAGGGCGGTCCGACGTCGATGGTGTTCTCCGGTGGTGCAAGGCAAGGCAAAATTAGGGTTTTGGGGATTTTTGTAAAAATAATCAGTAATTAAATTTGATGTTTCTTGGCTGGATTTTTTATTGAAAGAGAGGAGTTTTGCAGAAGAGGAAGATGAAGATGAAGATGTGTGTAACACCCCTATTTTACAATGATGGGTATTACCGCCAGTAACCTCGGACTTTACTGTCCAAAGTCACCCTAGGTTTTTTAAGGTATTAATCTTAAAAAATTGCGGAATTTAAATGGCAATACATGAAATTAAAAGGTGCTCAAACTTTAGACTTTAAATATTGTCATTACATCTTAAATTGTTTCAAAACAACATGATAGAGTTAAGCAGCGGAACAATGAAACCTTGTTCTTGTAAAACGCAGTGAATCCAAAATACGAAAGAAATATCTTTGAGAAGACTTGACCATCCTTCCTTCAACTTTCTTTATTCCTCTTTCTTTAAACCTTTGAGGGACATTTCCTAGAGATCTAGTGATCCATGGAAATTTGTTTTGAGCATTAAGGAGGAAGGAGGTTGATGGTGAATGGTAGAGAGTGTGCTAGTTGGATGATGACCAAGAGTGATGGAGTTTTGGATGGTCTTTGAAGCAACAATAGAGATTGGAAGACAAATTGGACATGTATTGATGTACGTCGAAATTAATCAGACAATTTGACTCTCTTGTGGAAGAAGAAGAAATAGGAGGGTTTATAATTAAAAGAATTTTAATATGGGTAGATAAGTAACAATGGTCCAGCGGTTTGGAGTGTGTTTGATTATGTGAGAGGTGCAAGAGTTCTCGGGTTCGAGTCCCGACTCTTGACGACTTTTTATTTGCCTCTTTTAATTCTTGTGACCCTTGTATTAATAGAGTTTGATTCAAATAAAACAACTCCTTATCCTATAAAATAAGGAGTGTTTAGAGCCCTTAGATCTCCTTGATCCAAGGGCTGATATTCTCGAAAATTAGGAAGTGCATCGTTATGGTGAAAAAGTGCATTACTAAACCCAAATATTTTGGGCGATTGAGTTCAATCAGAATCGAGTCAATTGGACACCCATGATGATGCACTTTTTAGGTTTAGTAATGCAATTTTTGGTATTTCGCATTGCACTTTTCCACCATAACGATGCACTTTTACAATGAACCAAACATGGAGTGTGCCCTGCTGGCCTCATTTGTGCTTGCACTTTTTTGACTTACTAATGCACTTTTTCGGCTTAGCAATGCACTTTTTCACGATAGCGATGCACTTTTGTAATTTTTGAGAAATTACCAAAATGCCACCGCGCCCCTAAAGGGGATAGAATATCAACCCTTGGATCAAGGTGATCCAAGGGCTCTAAACGCTCCTTATTTTATAGGATAAGGAGTTGTTTTATTTGAATCTTACTCTGTATTAATATATTAATTGTTAAATCCGAAATTTATTATAATTTATATTTATTTGAAATTTTAATTTTCCCCTTAATATTCCTTTATAATATTTTTATAATTCATTAAGAAAATTATAATAATATTTAAACTCTCCATTTAAGAGAAAAATATTTAAATGCATACCAAATTTGCTTAATATATTTAATTAAATTTGTACTTGCTATTGTATTAAATTTTTGTATAACCTTTTGCAATATAATATGAAATTATAAAGATTATTAAATTCTCTATTTTAGAGAAAAACAATTTATGGCAATAAATACCGTTTTATTATATTTAGAATTTAGCGGATATTACACTCTCTCCATGGTAATTTAAGGTCTTTACCTTTGGTGGCCATTTTGGGAAACTTGTATGCTGTTGGTGATGCCATTGTGGATATTTTGATTTGATGTAAGGATTTGGATTGTTGGGTTGTTGTTTTTTTTTAGCACAGTTTGGTACTTAAAAACATGTTGATCTACCTAAAATGGTGCAGGTTTAGCTAGATGGTACGTAGGTGCAGGTTTTGCTTTGAACAATTGTGGATTTGGCCATTTGCCAAATGGTTTGATGATCAAATCATTTTTGTATAATGTGATGCATATGGTATATATATTTAACATTGCATTCAGTTGCATGGTGCAGGTTAATATTGCAATTAAATACGTGGATTTTACTGATTTTTATAACCACAGAATTTGACACAAATGCTTTCGAGGCTAAGCTTGAGACCAAAAGGCCACAACTTTTACTATTAAATTCACTCAATCAATTCGTAGCCAATTTTCATGCTAAAGACCACGACATTGGCCATTAAATGTATTCTACCAATTCGTAGCCAAATTTCATGCTAAAGGCCACAACTTTATCCACCAAATGTATTCGAGGCAAACTTTGATACTAAATGGCCACGACATGTGCATGATGAACATGACTTATTTCTCCCATATTTAGCCAGAAAAATACTTTGATGCTAACTTTATGGTAAGAGAGACTCAAACTTAGTCACGATGTGTCTCTGGCTATACCATGTATTTAGCAGAACATGATTTTCATACCCAATATTGTGGTTAAATAGGCACGACTCAAAAGTTTGCGGCTAGTTTTCACGCTATGCTATAGCCACGAGCGTCTTAACCACAAACATTTCATCTTGGGAACACTGGTGGCTATCTTTGTAGCGAAGCCTTTTTTCTGGCTAACTTTGTGGCTTATCGTGTACCAACGGTACTGGCTATGGACGCGTTTTCCAACAGTGGAACTTAGGTCTTGATTTGTGACTGTGTGTGCTTGTATTCTTGCTAAGACCTGTATTTATAACATTTACATTAGGATATAAATTTCCTAATGTTTGCATCAGGATGTAAATTCCCTAGTGTGTGCATTAGGATGTAAATTCCCTAGTGCTTGGTCATGACCATACACTCAACAAGTGTTGAGTGGTGTTGCACCCTAGCTAAGTGCCTTTATTTGGGATGTAGGAGCCCATGTTTATTCCTTGGGAGGTATGAGCCCACTCATTAGGATGCAAAAGTTGTGTTTATTTTGGTCATTAAAAAGATAAGTATGAGTAAGAACCATAAAGAACCTAGCCTAGTTCTGACTACCGTTATGAATACCTTGGACTAAATCTCTGTGCTTGTAGTTTGTGTTTATTTTGGTATTAGTTTAGAAATTCATGGATGGAATTTTATGATGTTTTCCTAGGAAAGTTTCGACATAAGGTAGAGTGCATTAGACATCTTTAAATGTTCATTCACAATAAAAATAACCTTGATTTAATTATTTATTTTGACCTAATAAACATTGGAGTGGACCTAGCCAACTCCGTTGAGGGCTGACCACTTATGGTACCAGGTATTCTCAAGCATATAGCGTCAATCCGAGAGCACTCAAGGTGATGATGAATCGAGCCATGATACTATAAGGGAAATGTTAAGTAGCTTTGTTTTATTTTTTCATTAAAGAAATTTGGTTCTTATGCAATAAAATTCTAGTCACTCTTTCATTGTAATTCGCAATATTGTTATTAAACCATCTTAGATGGTTGTTATTCGTAAAATAAAAGTTGAACACAAGTTGAGTTTAATTTCAATGTCTTCCGCTACAGTTATTTATATCCTTTAATACATGTTCTTATAAATTTAAGCTGATGCAAACTCTTGGGTGGCTTCGGACATTAACATCCGAGGTCACTGGTGTGTGACATTCCCAAGATAATTTGGGGGTGTCACAGGTTTAAGACTAATATGAGGGATCATTCCTCTCTACTGCTGTGAGAGATGAGAGATTTGATGATCTCTTATACCCAGAAGGTTAGAGGACTAAGTGTGCTGAGAAGAAGGCCATGAACACTACATGAAAAACCATTTATTGCAACAACAAATATCGTTGTAAAAAATACAATGTCGTTGCAAGGTCATTGCGGGAATGGGCGTAGCGAAAGCTTTTTCCAACGACTTTTGTTGTTGCAAAAAATATATATTTTTCGCAACGACATGTGTTGTTGCAAAATATATGTCGTTGCAAAAGAGTATAGGCATAACAACTACATAATTCTTTGCAAAAGAGTGTATTTACAACAACAACATAAGTCGTTGCAAAAGACTGTATTTACCGTAACAACACAAGTCCTTACAAAAGACTGTATTTACCGCAACAACACAAGTCCTTACAAAAGATACGGTTTTAATTTTTTTTTAAATGGTTTCTGATATACGCATAAATTTCAAATATACATAAACAATTGTTGCAAACAAAGATTTGTAATTTCAAATATTTTCAATCCAAAAAATGTCATACCAAATCCATCACCATAGTTTATAGTATTCGGTACAAATAGTCATTCTAAGAGAACTACATAATTGTTAACTAGCTGGCTTTAAGATTCAAAGAAAAACATATGCAAATATCTTCCTAGCTAGCTTCAACATGCAAAAGCTATCACCTCATGCTACCAACCATTTCTACCTTCCTACAAAAAAATTCAAATATATAGAATTGGGATCTTAGTTAAGGTAAATAAAAATAGTTGAAGACATGACAATTATGACAATAAGTAAATAGTATATGCAAGGATCTCAATTGAAATCTAGCTACAATGGTCTATTAACAAGCAAACATCATATCAATTAATCTCAATACTAAGCAACTTTAAATCCATTCAAATGTTTTAAATTTTGAAAGAATTTCCCTTATTTTTTAGACTACCTACTATTTTTTAAGAGTATATCAAACACACATTCACACCACACCACATCAATCAACCACAATAATTCAACATAACTACTACACAAGTAAGAGAAATCTAGCTACAAAGGTCTAACAACAAGCAAACTCCACATCAATTAATCTCAATACTAAGCTAGTTTAAACCCATCCATACATTAGAAATTTTGACAGAATTTCCCCAAGTTTGTAAACTTACTATTTTTTAAACTATACACACATTCAAATCACACACCACATGTTTTAAGACTAAGTGTGCTGAGAAGAAGGCCATGAACACTACATGAAAAACCATGTATTGCAACAACAAATATCGTTGTAAAAAATACAATGTCGTTGCAAGGTCATTGCGGGAATGGGCGTAGCGAAAGCTTTTTTCAACGACTTTTGTTGTTGCAAAAAATATATATTTTTCGCAACGACATGTGTTGTTGCAAAATATATGTCGTTGCAAAAGAGTACATGCATAACACCTACTCCCTCCGATTCATTTTAAGTGACTTTTTAGAATTTTTCACATTTATTAAGAAAATTATTAATGACCCATAAAAATCTACTTTAACCCACAAAAAACTAAGTAATTAATTAAACAATAATTTTACTTTTATCAATTTTTTGAGATAAACATGTATCAATTGCTTATTCCACTAAGATATGCTAATGTGGAACAAGTTTCAAAGGAAGGTGATTAAATTTTACCCAAATAAGTGTGAAAAAGTAAATGGGAAATAGTTCTAGTTAATTGAAAAAGTAAAGTTATTAATGCCAACGACGCTTAATGTGAATCAAGAAAAAATGCTACAAAGTCACTTAATAAGGATCGGAGGGAGTACATAAGTCTTTGCAAAAGAGTGTATTTACAGCAACAACATAAGTCGTTGCAAAAGACTGTATTTACCGTAACAACACAAGTCCTTACAAAAGACTGTATTTACCGCAACAACACAAGTCCTTACAAAAGATACGGTTTTAAATTTTTTTTAAATGGTTTCTGATATACGCATAAATTTCAAATATACATAAACAATTGTTGCAAACAAATATTTGTAATTTCAAATATTTTCAATCCAAAAAATGTCATACCAAATCCATCACCATATTATATTGTATTCGGTAGAAATAGTCATTCTAAGGGAACTACATAATTGTTAACTAGCTGGCTTTAAGATTCAAAGAAAAACATATGCAAATATCTTCCTAGCTAGCTTCAACATGCAAAAGCTATCACCTCATGCTACCAACCATTTCTACCTTCCTACAAAAAAATTCAAATATATAGAATTGGGATCTTAGTTAAGGTAAATAAAAATAGTTGAAGACATGACAATTATGACAATAAGTAAATAGTATATGCAAGGATCTCAATTGAAATCTAGCTACAATGGTCTATTAACAAGCAAACATCATATCAATTAATCTCAAAACTAAGCAACTTTAAATCCATTCAAATGTTGTAAATTTTGAAAGAATTTCCTTTATTTTTTAGACTACCTACTATTTTTTAAGAGTATATCAAACACACATTCACACCACACCACATCAATCAACCACAATAATTCAACATAACTACTACACAAGTAAGAGAAATCTAGCTACAAAGGTCTAACAACAAGCAAACTCCACATCAATTAATCTCAATACTAAGCTAGTTTAAACCCATCCATACATTAGAAATTTTGACAGAATTTCCCCAAGTTTGTAAACTTACTATTTTTTAAACTATACACACATTCAAATCACACCACACCACATGTTTTAAGATTTTTACATAACTACTCTACAAACATCATATCATACACAAGCAAAGAAAATATGCTAAAATTATCCAGACTCTACACTATCACCTCTAATTTAAAATAATCTCAACAAATAATGCACTAAACAAAACATCAATAAAAGTGATACTCAACTACTTTGATATTACCTGGATGTTAGACACCTTGATTTGTTGCCAATTGTTGTAATAATTCCTTCTTAAAAGCCTCCATTGCAGCTTGTTGGACTTTATATTCTTCTAATTCTCTTTGTTGCCTTTGGTGGCTTTCTTCCAACTATTTAATTCTTTGTTCTCGTTTTTGCATTTTCTCTTGTTGTTTTTCAATAATCTTCTTTTGCTCCATTTGGTGTTTGCCTTTGGTATAAGAACTTAGAGCAGTTTCTTTTCCACGAATATATCCTGATCTTGGTTCTAAAACTTCAATCAATATCTCCTCTTGTGTCATTGTATCACTAGCAGTTGCAACCACATTTTTCAGCTTGTCTTGTAACAAAAAAATTACAACACTATTAAAATGCATACTAACTACTTAACATAATAAAATGAAAATTGGCTGATTGAAAACTGTAATACATACATAGATATCTTTGGAACATCCCTCGTCAGCCCATTAAAGTACTCCCTTATCATTCTTGCATGTGTGCTCAGCAAGCCATATCACATTAGTTGTAGGTTTCACATTGTTGTTCTCTTTTGTCTATCACATAATATGAATAATTTTGGTGATTAACCATAGCTCAACATGTCATATTAAATTAATTCACCCTAGCTGATTGATAAAACAAACCAATGAAAGAAAATATGCATTCAAGCCAACCAAACAAACCATAATTGAGAAAAACTAATCATAGTTATTCCTATAAAAATAACTTCCATTTAAGTTAATAAAACATAATGAACTCTTACCAAGACATCTTCCACTTCAACAAAAGATAAATTTCCAGTTGTATGCTTACTTCTCTTGTTAGATAAACGATTTTTTGAGTTCCTTTCACTCATGACCTACATAATAGAGTAAAGAAAACTCATTTCCAAGTTGAATTACAACTAGAAATTCATCTTTTCAATAATGATTAATTTAAATGTTTGAAATCATTAAAAAGGGAATTCGTGTTAAGTAACTATAACCTTAAATTCTAATGATGCAAAACGCTTCACACAATATTCCCACTGATCTTTGGATATGTCGGGAGGAGGATTTTTCAATCGCTCTTCGTCAGTTTTTCCACATTTTGAACTCTTCTAGTAGTAGTGCAACCTACTTTTCCATAGACTATACAGACATTGCATAGTCTCTACAACGAAAAGATGCATCTTCAATTGTTGATCAGATTCAACAATTTCAAACTTTCCCTACAATTTATTTGAATTCATCATTAGTTCTTATCTTTAGTAAAGAACAAGTTGTATATTTTCATTTAGATAAAAAATGTGACATTACCTGAATCTCGTTCCACATACTATCACCTGCAATAGATAATGCTTTCTGCTAATTTTTAACATTCAATGGAGCTTTTGTTCTCACTACTCGACCACATTCATTCACCAAATGTCGAGCATTCTCTCCAATTGCTCGATCAATTTCATCAGGTATCTCAATAGCCAACTTTGATCCTTTGCCTTTAATTTTCATATCAACAACATGACTTTTATATTTTCCTCTCTCACCTCTTGCCTTTTTCTTCCTCTTAGGTGATGCTACTTTACACATAAGAATTAAAATAAATTTATCCTTTAATCATCAAATCTAATGCAAAAAATAAAAAGTATTATGTAAAATTTACCTGCAATATTAGTTTCATTCGAGCTTAAATTTATTTCATCTTCTGCATTTGTTTCTACTTGATGCACCTCTTTGTCATGATTTCGGGCTCGCTCCTTACAGGGTGGATCTGCTACTTCACTCACTTGTAAGACCATGGGAATTCTCTCAACAACTTGACTAGACTTCTTTCTCTTAGGTGATTGGCTTACAACCATATGCACATATCATTTAAAAGACAAAGATAAAGGACAATAACTAAAGAATTAGAACATGAATTTCTTATAGCAAATATACATTCACTTGTGGTAGGAATACAACCTTCAGATTCACAATGATTTGGGGCATCATCTTGTTGAGCAACTGGTGCACCATTTTCACTACATTCGACATGAATGTCATTCATTGTTGGGGTCGACTCTAAGTCATTGTCTGGCATATAAGCTGATCGTTGTCGATCCAAATCTGCATTTTTGCAAGTTATGAAAAATAATACCCTTACATTTGATATTATGATATATAAAAACAAAGCAAACTTCACATTTATACATAAGAAAAAAGAACTTGTGAAAAATAATGTTTCTTACTTCTTTCAACAATTGCATCATTGCTCTCTATCCCAACATGAGTAGATGAATGGCCTGATTCTTGTCTATTAGCAATTACCCTTTTTGTTGTTGTTCGATGACTGAGACCTACATTTTAATAGAGTAATAAGTGGAACAAGTTAAGAAAACAAGAAATTAAATAAGTAGAAATAATGAAAACTTTAATTAAAGATTATAAGAATATGTTTTTTTACCTTTATCGACAATCAGATTGCCATCTGGCAACTGTCTAATGCAATTCCTTGATTGCATGACCTTTTTAAGTTTTCCTGGAGCAATCGTATGAACCCCTACATTATTGTCTCCTCTTCGAGCCATCTTTATCTACACTAAACCACTTATTAGACAAAAACAAACACTTAGAAAATATATTTCATGTACATATGTAAAAATCCTCAAAAATAAAATGGAACAATCAACATAGCTATCATATAACACATAAAACTCATAACATTGAAAGAAAATGTTCTTAAAAAGTCCCAACTAGAAACATAAATCAAAATTATCTAAAATACATTAAATTATCTAAAAAATCCTATGATTCAGAATCAAATTTCTCTTCTTTAGTTGAATCCTCATCCACTTCAATATCATCATCATTAATAAAGTCATTGTCTATTGCCTTTTCTTCAACCAACTGTTTGACCATGTCAGCCATTTCAACTTCTTGCTCAACTACAAATGAGTCTGTAGCTAACACATCAACTGAAAAACTTTCTTGCACGGGATTAATGTTCTGTTCCTCGGCATCAACCTATATTTGTTGATATGCATCCACATCCAAAACTTCCCCATCAACCTATATTTGTTGATATAACAAACTCCCAATCTTTATCTCGTGGATCTTCTATGTAAAACACTTGTTCTACTTGTGACTCTAAAACGAACACCTCATCCGTCTTCAAAGACCTTAGCTTATTAACCCTGATCAACCCATATTCATCAACTATATACCCTCTACCATGGTGTGCTACATCAAACCAACTGCACTTGAAGACAAATACATGTCTTCCTCCAAGGTATTGCATCTCAATTATATCTCATAAAACACCATAGTATTCCTTAACATTAGATTCATCACCCCGTGCCAAAACTCCATAGTTTTGAGTTTTTCTATTTTCAGAAAGATCTTTGGTGTGAAACCAAAATTTTTTTATAATGTATCCATTATACCTCCTTGCAACTCTTGAAGGACCACACACCAAGTCATACAAATCATCATCAACACACCCCTCATCATGCATTTTTCGTACCTAGTTAAACAAATTGTTAAGGGTTAGTCATTAGATTAATTATAAAAATTTAAATCAAAATATTTTATAATTTACATCATGACATCAAGTAAAAATACACGATTATGTATCTGTTTTGGCCAATTTCCGACCAACGACAATCGAGAGAGCTATTTAGGATTGTGGGAGCGAACTAACCGATAAACACAATATCAAAACCAAAGCAATTGTTTGTATTAAGGATTTCTCAAGTACAACTAGTGAGTTCGGTTACAATTCGATGTCCCTTTTCTTCGGCCTATCCCCTATATTTAAACCCTATAACTGGTGTCAACTTCCGTCCTCCTGCTCCTCCGATCGTGGCTCCAGTCCCCCACGTCTCGAGACCCATCTTCCGGGCGGTTATCGTCGAGCTTCAATCGATGGGCCTTGTCGTCTGGGAGATTTTTCGGTGATCCAGGCCTCGTGGCTGAACTTTGTGCTAGCGGCCTGGGTTGCCTAATGGGCTGGTGATTTCTGGACCCAACAATAGCCCCAAAAGATTGGGTGAATTTGAATTCGCCAAATCTTTTCGCCTGTTGGTCTCCGAGATCTTTGCCATCGTAGATCCTCCACGTGTAGGGCCTGGATCTCTCTACGCGCTTTGAGTTGCACGCGAAAAGACGTCGGCTTGCTATATTTACTACGCCTCGCTGGGGTAATCCATCATTCACTGCTCTGTTGTTGATCTCTCCCGAGGTACGAATCTCTTGCTCGTTCTTCCTTCCTCTTCGTTTTCCAAGTTTCCTCCTAATCCCTTAATGGTGAGGGACAAAGCGGTCTCCAAACATGGTTTTCTGCCTTCGGGTATACTCCAAGAGTGCGACAAGGTCCCAAACACAATGACTTTAGAGGAGATGCATCAAATTATTATGGAGGGACGGTTTCCCGGGGGTGTAGCGGCCTTGTGTCCCGAAGCCGTGTGCTCAGACTGGGTTCGCCCCGGCTGGGTTTGCTTTTTTGAATTTCCTTTCACCATATCCTGTCAGTTCCCCTTTCCCCCATAGTTCAGGAGTTCTTGGCCCGATTCAAGCTTTCCCCTGCACAACTACTTCCTTCAGCTTGGAAGATTCTGTTCTGGGTGAGTCGGATGGCAGAGGTTGCGGGAGTGGATATTACGGTCTCGGAATTGCTTCAGGCCTACCGTATTAACACAGTCATGAAGGGACGCTTTATTTTACAGTCTCGAACTGCTTGCCAACCTCTCGTCTAAACACTAAGGTTAATGGGAAGGGCTGGGCAAACCGTTTTTTCTTTGTTGAGATTGTATCCCTGACCCCTGAAAGCCGTCTGTTCTTGCATGAAAAATGGAACCCCGCTAGTAAGAGTTTCTGTTCTTCTTTTGCATTGACCGGTGAAGCCATTTTAACACCTATTTATCCTCTTTTCCTTTGTTCTGCAGGTATCCCGGATAAGGTTGAGCCACCAAGTGGTTTGGAGAGAGTTTTGTCGAAGCTTTTCAAGCTTACCTCCGCGCAAAGGACATTTGGAGCGTCTCTTACCAATCCATCGGACGGGTCTTCAGAGAACGAGGGTAGTGCGACTTCATCGGATTCGGAAGGAGTTAGCGAAAAGGTTCGCCTCCCAGTTGTCAGGATGTCTGCGGTGCCGACTTCAACCCATGCTTCTGGTCCCTCTGTGGGTAAGTTTCGTCAGTTGGTGATTTTGCGAGGCTGCCTTTATGTCGTCTAACTCTCCCTTTTTCCCTGTCTTCAAAAACACGGGCGCGCAAGTTGGGCTCCTCTTTTTCTGCTTCAGACTTGATTCTAAAGAAGACCCGCTCTTGCGATTCGAAGACTCCAACCGCCCCTTCCGTCAAGAAGGAGTTGTCGGACGCCCCCAAAACTTCCCGCAAGCGCCCTGCTCGGAGTGAGGACGATTCTCTGGACCTTCAGGACGACGCGTCTTCCGATTGGCAATCCCTCAAGCGGTACCGGGATCCCAACTTCAAAAAGTACCTGACTCCTGTTTCTGCTCATGCCATGGCAACTGAGGTAGGCTTGGGAGCTTGGAAGGTAACTAGTCTTTTATTTCGTTTATTTGATGGCCGCGGCTAGTGGCTCGCATGGGGTTGTGTCCTAACTTTATGTTCCGTGGTATGCAGCTTTTTCAAGAAGTTGGCTTGTTCATCGATGAGATGGACAAGGAATTCGACGAGCATGAACGGCGGAAGCAGGAGGTTGCCAGGTACCGCGAGGAGGTCGATAAGGCTCGAGAGCGGTCCGCTGCTCGGGCCAAGGCTCTGACCGCTCAGGAGGAGGCCGCGAAGGTGCGGGTTGCAGAGCTGGAACGGGTGATTGCTGCTCAGGAAGCTCGGGCCAAGGCTCTCACAAGGCTGCTGGTGTGCGTTCCATGGGAAAGGCGGACGCGGAGGACATCGGGGCCTTCTTCAGTATGCTGGCGCGGCTCGAGACTATCAGGGAGTTTGAGGCACGGAAGCTTTCGGTCGGGGATGCAGACAAATTCGACGAGCAGTTCCTGGACTCCTTTCCCGGTGGTGTACCCTCGGCTTGCATTGCATCTTTGTTGGGTTCTCCACCGATCAAAGTTGAACAGGCGAACCTCGAGGGTGGCGAGCAGATGGAGGAGACGGGAGTTTCTGGGAACCCTGCATAATTTCTCTATGGATGTCATAAATCTACGAAAAGGGTGGAATCTACGCTATTTTGTGTATTTTGCAGGTTTTAGCAAGGAATGGAGATGAATGGAGCTAAATTTGGAGCATCACAGTGAAGGACGGGAAAGTGCAAGATTTAAGAAGTCAGAGTTCAAGAGATCGAGAAGAGGTGTTGAAGAAAACATAACCCCAGGCTCGTTAACGAGGCTGTGAAGGGTCGTTAACGAGGCCACGAAGAAGAAGATTTCGAAGTATTATTTTATTATTCACCGATCCTGAGCGGGAATTTATTTCCGTATCGGTTGAGTATCTTTTTAGAATCTTTATGGGTTATTAGAATATGTATTTTAGGGTTTAATATCTTTCTAGATTTTATTTCTTTCTTTTAGAGATTGTTTCTATCTTTTTAGGAAAGTTTTTATCTTTTAGCCTTTTTAGTTTTTTAGGATTTTCTAGTATAAATACCCTTCTATCTAGCATAGAAGAGGGGGGAAATTTTGGAGTCGAATTTTGAAGTGGAGTTTTAGAGCCAGTTTTGAAGGAGAAGGAAGGCCGAAGGAGAGGCTGCCGGATCGGAAGTCGGTAACGAGGTTCGGTGACGACGGTTTCCGAGGTTCGTTGATCGAGTTTGTGGTTTGGTGATTGTTTTGTTTTGGTTTTTCTCTGATTCTTTGTAAGACGATATTTTTGTTATTAATTAAAGTTTGAGTTTTTGTTTCAATGTTTGTTTGTATGGAAGTTTTTAATTTGTTTATCATGAGTAGTGAGTAGTCTATTTTTCTAGGGTCGGGGTTAAGCCCGGCATAGTTGAGCATGTTTGATGAAGTAAGATAGTGTTTTGAATGCCTTTTTATCTTTATTGAAATTGTTTGTTGTGCTTAATACTGAAACGGGAGTTGAGGTAATTTGAGTTTTACCTTGATTGAAAGAGAAAGTTAGTAACTTGAAGGTTGATATTGTTTGCAAACGGAAGTTTCAAGCTTTAGATCCAAAACAAGCAATTGAGTGAGTTAGTTTATGAAAATAGATTAATTTACTTGTCTAGTCAATGAAAGTTGATGACTCTATCTATTTAAAGGCATGATCTTATCTTCTTATGAATTCTTATGCTTGGCTATGTTGTGGTGTCCCTTATCCTAGATATTTGTTTTTATTGAATTATTTCTGATAAATCTTCGTTGCTGAATACTTGCTTCGGTACCGAGTGTTAGTTAGAATTTTATTAGGTCCTTAATTGGTGTTTTTGTGTTCGGTGGTTCGGTAACGATCCTGACAAGGTCGTTAACGAGGCATCTCGTTAGTGTTTTGCTTGATTTTATTTGAATTTTTATTAGATTGATAGACAAACAACCTTGCTTCCTGTGGAACGATCCTGACTCCACTGTACTCAGCGGGGTCTTGACTTATAAATTTATTTGTTGTCAAGAAACCCTACCAACAAATTGGCGTCGTTGCCGGGGAAGCAACGAGTTGTTAGTTTATCTTTGGGATCGGGACTAGCCCGACCCGTTTTTGTTTTTAATTTTTGTTTTCTTTGTTTGTTTTCTCAGTGTATGCCGGTAGGACGAAGAAGGCTTCAGTTTGATAGCTCCAGTTATTACTCAAAACCCGAACGTTCCCTGCACCGACGACTCCGAGAAAACCGAGCCATGGCCACAGCTGAAGAGATGGCTTGAGAGCTAGAGATCCTCCGAACCCAGATGGAGGCACTGAGAGTCGAGAAGGATGGCGTTGATGCATACAAGGCTCGACTGCAAGAAGAGCTAAATGCCTATCCAAGGAATGCCAAGCAATACATGCATCCGGAACTGAGGGTGCCAGAATCTCCTATTGTGCTTCCTGCGATAGAGAAACCTTTTGAGATCAAGTCTCAATTTATATCCTTGATTAAACGGGCTCAGTTTGAAGGGAAACCTGCTGAGTGCCCTATGGAACATATTAGAAATTTTCTTGATTTATGTGACACCATAGCTGCTGAAGGTGTCTCACTAGAATATGTTCTGTTAAAAGCTTTTAGATGGTCACTTACTGGAAAGGCCCTGAACTGGTTAGAGAGCCTACCTTCTAAGTCTATCAGGACTTGGAAAGCTTTGTATGATCAATTTCTTACAAAGTTTTTCCCTCCTGCTAAGACAACGGAGTTAAGGAAACGTATCACCTCTTATCACCAGTTGTCTAATGAGACATTTGTTGAAACATGGGAAAGATTTAAAGAGATGCTTAGACAATGCCCTACTCATGGGCAACCATTATATGTATTGCAAGAAATCTTTTTCCAGGGTATCAACGCAGAGACCAAGAACCGCATCAACACGCATACTGCGTGCGGTTTTATAGAGATGAACCCGACAGAGGCGTGGGAACTGTTGGACAAGCTGGCAAATTACGATGCTATGTACGGAACCCAGCAGGCTCCACAAACACAAAAACGTCTCTATGTGCCCAATCGAGATGAAGTTGACCCCGATGTTAAAAATCAATTCTTATAAGATGAGGTCAACCGTTTGAGGAAACAGGTAAGTTTTCTGAAATCCTCTCAATCATGTCAAGAATGTGGTTCTTCTGCGCATAGTACTTCTGCTTGCACTAACATTGAGCAGGTTAGAATCGCTGAGACAATAGCTGAGATGAATTACATGAGAGGACCCTACAGGAACCAGCCTAATTATAATGACAGGTTGAACAACTATCAATCATGGGGCAATCAGAATGCAAATCATAATTACACAGGTCCCTCGCAAGATAGATGACCTGCACCATATCGACCTCCAAGCCATCAGGAGACACCATCATGGGCTCAAGAGATTAAAGAGGGCATCAATGGATTGGATAAAAGATGGGGAGAGTTCGATATTTGGAAGAAGAGTGTTGATTCCCAACTAGGAGACCTTGCTGCACGGATTCCAAGACCACAAAGGCAACTCCCGGGTCGTACCGAAGAGAACCCTCTTAGAAGCGGGAAGACACTACCGGAGAGAGTTCAAGCTGAAGAGAAGGAGGAACGAGATCTCGCCAGCCAGCTCGTTAACGAGCCAGCGAGAGCCAGCGAGAGCTAGTACCGAGCCTACACGCCAGGATGACGAGGCTCTGAGGATTCCTAACGAGCCCAACCCAGGTAAGTTTTCTAAACCGAGTCCTCCTCTCAATCCCAGGGTAGTTAACGACCCCATCAAGGTCGTTAACGACCGGCCGAGGACACCGACCGACCCCAATGTCGACTCGGTACTCTCACCTCTCGAGCCTAACTTGGTTCCGAGAATGGTGAAAACTCTTCCATTTCCAGTTAAGAAATCTATGGACTCTACTGAGAGTAAGTTCAAGCGTTTCATTAAGATTCTTCAGGGCATTAATATTTCCATCCCATTCGCTGAGGCCCTAAGCGAAATTCCGGCTTACACAAAATTTTTGAAAGATATTCTTAGCAGGAAAAGATCTATTACAGAACTGCAGGATGAGGTCAGATCCATAGCTCTTCCACAAAAGCTTGGAGATCCTGGGAGGTTTGCAATCACAATCGGCATAGGCAACCACAAGTTCAAGGCTTTATGCGATCTTGGTGCCAGTGCTAGTCTTGTTCCACTCTCAATCTGGTCTAAAGCCAATATGGGACCACTAGAACCAGTGGATATGAATCTGTACATGGCAGATGGGTCAAGTGTCAAGGCAACAGGAGTAGTGGACGATTACCCTATTCAAGTCGGGAAATTCTTCATACCGAATGATTTTATTGTCCTTGATATGCCGGAAGACCCTCATGTCCCCATAATTCTCGGGCGACCATTCTTAGCCACAGCAGGAGCAAGAGTTGATGTACGTAAGGGACTCCTCACTTTTGATATAGGAGAGGAACGGGTGGAATTCAATTTAGATCAGAAAGCTAACGACCCAATTGGAGTGGCACAACTAGAGTTGACTCAACCCGAACCAGACACCACAGCCCCCACCGAGCTACATCTGCCGATCAACGATGCTCCCATGCACAAAAGCCCTACTACAGAGGTTACAGAAAAGTCCAAACCACCTTGTCTTGCGGACTACACCAATAACCCAGGGATATCGAGCTTACTGATAGAAGAAGAAGGTCCCAATTTAGCAATTCAAGTGCACAGAGGAAGTAAAGCTACAGGCAAGGTATTTGAAGACCCTAACATGGCCAGACATGAACCACCATGAGACTAGCAAGAGAGCTCGTCGGGCTAACGACGTTAAACATAGCGCTTACGGGAGGCAACCCGCTTTTTAGAATAGGTTTAGTTTATTTTATTTTCTTTTTATTTTAGATTATTTCCTAGCTTTCTTTTATTTTTCTTTTTAGTTTTACATAGGATAGAAATAAGATTTTTGAGCTAATAAAGATTTCAGGAAAAAAGGGGTCGAAATTCACTCAAGGAGGCTACGGTGGCTCGTTAACGACCCACCCAAGGTCGTTAACGACCCAGTTCGGACGACCCGATTCGTCACAATACGGGGCAGGTAAGTAACTCTAACCTCGTTAACTTTTCTAACCCTAGTCGCCACCCCCTCTATCTTTACCCCTCCTATAAAAACCCTTCTACCCCTCCAAAAATTCTACCACAACCTCTCCCACATTCACTCTCAAAACCAAAACTCTCTCAAGCCCTTTCCCTTTTTCTCCCACCGAGTCGGCAATCCCACGCTAACGACCACCGGAGACGCCATCGTTACCGGAGTTTGAAAGCTTTTCACCGTCGACGACAAGCTCGTTAACCTACCCCGATTCCGACCCTTGTCCTTTTAATTTTCGGTTCTCCGGTATGATTTCTAAACCCTTGCTTGAACTTGCATGATTGATTATCTATAGGGTTAAATTTCATATTTTGAATCATGATTTTTAGGGAGATCGATGAGCATGCCTAAATTCCGTTCTAAAAATTCTTGATTGTGCTTAGTTGTTCATGTTTTAGGAAGGATTATTCATGATAGATTAGCTATTGTAACCCTTTAGTTAAGAAAGCATGAATTTTTCTTGTTCTAGATCTAAAAGTTCGAACTTTGCATGTCAAAATTCCGGGGAATTTGTAGCATGTTCGGGTCGGGTAATTGAGTAAGTATGGGGTGCTTTTAACCAATGAAGGAATTGTGGAGAATAATAGAAGATTGCATGCTTGATTTATGCTGAATTAGAGGTAGATTCAATTTCGGAAATTACTGGTTTTGCTCTCGGCGGGTCGTTAACGACCCACCCAGGCTCGTTAACGACCCTGCACTTCATCAATGCTTGATCCGAGCCCAGACTCGTGAACAACCCAATTGGGTAGTTTATGAATAATTCCGAGGTTAATTTTGAGACCAAGTATGGGGTCTCGTACCTATTATTTTTGAGTGGATCTTATCTTGGAAAATTGTCGATTATTTTGTAGGATCTATGGCTAGTTCAAGCAGACCCGCTACCCGAGCCCAGAAGAAGAGGAGGAACCACAGGTCTCCATCTCCACCCCGGGTGGACGATGTGATTTTGAGCAGTCAAAGCCAAGTACGGCGCTTCCGGGATTTCTTGGAGAAGGACCATTACACCCGATGGTTCTCGAAGTCTAGCGCCGTCTCTACGGACATCTACACGGATGTCAAGGACGCCTTCGTCATCCTTGGGGCCGCGCACTTATTGAAGCAAGAGAGTTTGCCACATTATCCGGCCCTCACATCCGAGTTCTTGGCCACCTTGGAGACCAACTTCTCGTCGAAGATCTCGGCGGGACGCATTCGGTTCCGGCTCGGTAACGAGGACCGTGACTTCACCATGGCGGAGTTCAATGCAATATTGGAGCTCCCAAACCCATCTAGGGACTATAGCTTGAAGGACTACCGAGTTACCCGCACTTGGAGCTACATCACCGGAGAGGTTCAATCCTCCACCGCGGCGCTATCCGGGGCAACCATAGTCAACCCCATCTTCCGGATCATCTTGAGAGTCCTCGCCGCATTATTCTGGCCAAAGAAGGAGTTGAACCGGTATACAAGGACGGAGGTCGCCTGCTTCCGCACCATCCTCTTCGAGGAGCCCGGCCCCCTGAATTTGGGGTACGAATGGCTCTACTACGTCGAGAAGTCCCACAAGTCCAAGGAGGTATGGTGTGGCAATTTGGTTAGCCTCTTGGCTAAGAATCTTGGAGTGGATCTCACCCGCTACACACCGGCCCACGCTCAACTCCTCAACAAGAACTATTGGTATAGTGCCGGGATTTTCGTGCAAGCCGAGGGAGGCTACAAAGTGAAGGTTCGAGATCAAGTCGTCATACCTTCCCTCGACATGTACGAGCTACTCTACATACAGAATTGGTACGAGGTGTGGACGGGCCAGCCTTCCCTATTGGAGCCAAAACCGGAGGATGAGCTCTCACTTCGACCTTGTCACACCCGGTTTGAGCGGGATGATGTGGACGAATATGAAGAAGAAGATGAGCAAGAGGATACCGAGGTCGTAGGCAATGATACCGAGGAAGCCGACACTGAGGGCGGCACTGAGGAGCTCAACTTTACCGAAAAAGACATGGAGACGGAGGAATTAGGAGGCAACATCTTCGTCAACGAGCCAACCAGGGTCGTTAACGACCATTTCCAGCCACCGCCCAACACTATTAACGAGGCAACCAACTTTATTAACGAGGTGCCGCAAGCTCCTGTCGACCCTCCACCAGCTCCTGTCGACCCTCATGCATATGGCTTAATGCCTTACCACCCGGTGATGTACCAAGATCATTTCCAGCCTCACTACCCACCACCTCCTCAACCCGAGTACACAAGATCGAGCATACCACCACCATGGGCCGAGGATCTTTCTGCACGGATGCAGCAGCTTCACCTCCAGACCGATCACATTCATCGGAGGATGGATAGATGGGAAACCGTATATTCCGCTCGTATGTCGAGGGAGGACGAGCAGCAACGTCAGAGAGAGGCGGAGGATGCTGAGCGTTGGAGGACGATGTATGACTTCATGGGGAACTTTGAGCACTACTTTCCTCCACCGAACCGTTGATCAAGCTCAAGATGAAGTTTCCTTTCCTTGTTTCCACTTTTGTAAGTTTTATGTCTTTCTTTTTCTTTTTAATTTTTTTTTTCTTTTCTATTTCTTTTCCCTCTTCTTGTTATTTTTCTTACAGTGGGGACACTGTAATTTTAAGTATGGGGTGGGAAGAAAGTAGAAAAATTATGTCCTAGGTGTTTTTATGTTCTATGTAGTTGTTACTTTTGTTATATCAAAAAAAAAAATTGAAAAAATTTGAAAAATCCAAAAAGAGTTTAGAATTGATAGATATTCCTTCTTAAAAAGTTCTATGATAGCAATCACTAGTTTAATCATATAATTCCTTGCAAATATGTCTTTGAAAGTATAGCCGGATTCTTAAAATTGAAATTATTGTTTTGTTAGAAAAGAATAGCATTAGATGAAATTGAGCACATATACTTTATAGCATAGATGATGCAATCCAACAAAACTTACCTTGTGAGAAATTTTTGGCCTTATAGGGAGAACATTAAAAATCCCTCTTCTTTTTTTGTATGATTTACTCTCCTTATGCATATTATCTCTTGGAATTGTGATGGTTATCTATTTCTTGAGACCCTTATAAGATTTTTAGTTCATTACTTGTGAAGATCATATGATAGAGAACTTATTTTTATGAGCCCCATTATTCCCTATCTACCTTTATATTATTCCTTCTTTTGCTAACCAATTCTGGCCTGAAACCTTTTATTTTTAGCTCCACAAAAATTATTCCCTAGCCGAGATAAGCTTGACCTTATCCGGGAATTAGGACTTAGATTGGAGAGGTAAAGTCTTGTGTTTTGTTGAAAAGAAAAGAGTTTCTATTCGCTTGAATTAAAGGGTATTTGGGAAAGGTAGATTGGAAGTCTTTTGTTATTTTATGTGAGAAAGGTCTGTTGATTAAAAAAGAAGATGCACAAAATAAAGCTTGAAGGGAACAAAATGTATACGATGGATCGTTAACGACCCGGAGGTGGGTTCGTTAACGAGGCAGCGAGAAAAAAAAAAGAAAGAGGAATAGTTGAAGTGCATTTGTGTTTAAAGATAATATCAAGAGATTCTTTTATTTTTGGTTATGAGACTTTCTAGGATGATAAATGGGTGAGTGAAAATAAGTGTGCATAACATGAGAGTGAGTTTGGTTATTTTATATGAGAGTTTTGATGGTATGTGTGAGTTTTTAGGAGTCTTTGATTCCCGGATATTATTAGAACCACATGACCAAAATATTTCCATGCCCTATTGTCTTTACCAAGCCCCATTACAACCCGGCCGAATGGAAACTTCTATGAAGTTTTTCATTGAGCCTAAGTTCTCTTGATGATTCTTTGCTTGTTTTGACAAATCTTGGGTGGAAAGTATTGGTGATATAAGTTCCAATTTCTATGAGTTTTTGTATATAGGATGAGTTGAGAGATTGAAATTATAAGCCCAAACACATGAGAGTAGAGTGAAACACATTATATCCCTTGAGAGGTTGGATTGTATTATTTTATGTCTATTTAAGTGCATATATGTGTGAGGATGTTAATAGTCTTTTGCTATAATTTTCTTATGTGTAGATGTTGCTTTTTGAAGATGGCTATGTCTTGATAAGCATGATTTGTTTTGGTTTTGGTTAGTATCTTGTTTATTGCTTGAGGACAAGCAAGTCTAAGTATGGGATATTTTGATGTTCGCATTTTTGGTATAGTTTTTGATAGGTTTTCTTTGCTTATTAGGTTTAGTTTTGTCTAGTTTAGGTTTAGTTTTAAGTGTTTTTAGTTAGTTTTGCATAAATCTACGAAAAGGGTGGAATCTACGCTATTTTGTGTATTTTGCAGGTTTTAGCAAGGAATGGAGATGAATGGAGCTAAATTTGGAGCATCACAGTGAAGGACGGGAAAGTGCAAGATTTAAGAAGTCAGAGTTCAAGAGATCGAGAGGAGGTGTTGAAGAAAACATAACCCCAGGCTCGTTAACGAGGCTGTGAAGGGTCGTTAACGAGGCCACGAAGAAGAAGATTTCGGAGTATTATTTTATTATTCACCGATCCTGAGCGGGAATTTATTTCCGTATCGGTTGAGTATCTTTTTAGAATCTTTATGGGTTATTAGAATATGTATTTTAGGGTTTATTATCTTTCTAGATTTTATTTCTATCTTTTAGAGATTGTTTCTATCTTTTTAGGAAAGTTTTTATCTTTTAACCTTTTTAGTTTTTTAGGATTTTCTAGTATAAATACCCTTCTATCTAGCATAGAAGAGGGGGGAAATTTTGGAGTCGAATTTTGAAGTGGAGTTTTAGAGCTAGTTTTGAAGGAGAAGGAAGGCCGAAGGAGAGGCTGCCGGATCGGAAGTCGGTAACGAGGTTCGGTGACAACGGTTTTCGAGGTTTGTTGATCGAGTTTGTGGTTCGGTGATTATTTTGTTTTGGTTTTTCTCTGATTCTTTGTAAGACGATATTTTTGTTATTAATTAAAGTTTGAGTTTTTGTTTCAATTTTTGTTTTTATGGAAGTTTTTAATTTGTTTATCATGAGTAGTGAGTAGTCTATTTTTCTAGGGTCGGGGTTAAGCCCGGCATAGTTGAGCATGTTTGATGAAGTAAGATAGTGTTTTGAATGCCTTTTTATCTTTATTGAAATTGTTTGTTGTGCTTAATACTGAAACGGGAGTTTGAGGTAATTTGAGTTTTAACTTGATTGAAAGAGAAAGTTAGTAACTTGAAGGTTGATATTGTTTGCAAACGGAAGTTTCAAGCTTTAGATCCAAAACAAGCAATTGAGTGAGTTAGTTTATGAAAATAGATTAATTTACTTGTCTAGTCAATGAAAGTTGATGACTCTATCTATTTAAAGGCATGATCTTATCTTCTTATGAATTGTTATGCTTGGCTATGTTGTGGTGTCCCTTATCCTAGATATTTGTTTTTATTGAATTATTTCTGATAAATCTTCGTTGCTGAATACTTGCTTCGGTACCGAGTGTTAGTTAGAATTTTATTAGGTCGTTAATTGGTGTTTTTGTGTTCGGTGGTTCGGTAACGATCCTGACAAGGTCGTTAACGAGGCATCTCGTTAGTGTTTTGCTTGATTTTATTTGAATTTTTATTAGATTGATAGACAAACAACCTTGCTTCCTGTGGAACGATCCTGACTCCACTGTACTCAGCGAGGTCTTGACTTATAAATTTATTTGTTGTCAAGAAACCCTACCAACAGTGGCAATGTGGGAGGCATATTGATTGGGGTTGTTTTGATAGAGTCCCCTTGTGGGTGAATGTGATGGAGCCGGATCCGATGTTTCTCTCTTCTAAGTGAATGCTAAGTATAATGGGAAGCTATGTTGAAGGAAGAAGTTAGAAAAAAAAATCAAGGGCAAAATCTAAAGAAAGATCGTCTAGTATTGGTTTCAAGATCGTCACCGGTTCATTGTTCGAGTTCCCCATCAATCTCAAATAGTTGTCAACCATTAGTGATATTCATGTAACTAGTTGACCAAATTTATCGTATTTATCGATGATATTCCTATAACTGGGTGGCCATATTCATTGTATTTGTCGGTGATATTCCTATAACTGGGTTATTTAATTGGATGGTCATCTTCGCCATATTTGTCAATGATATTCATTTAACTTAGTGGTCATATTCACCATAGCTAGTGATAGTCATGTAACTGGGTGGTCATATTCACCATATTAACTGGTGATATTCATGTAATTGGGCAACCATATTCATCGTATTAGCAGATGATATTCATATAATTGAATGGTGATATTCTTATCATTTTAATGTAATGGGTGGTGATATTCATTTAATTAGTGGTAATATTCATCTTCATTTTATGTAATTTGGTTGTGACAAACTCATAATATTCATGTAGTTGAATGATGATATTCATCTTCATTTTAGTATGTATTCATTCAAAAAATGGATGTATTCATTTTTATTTCAATACATAAATTCATTTATAAAATTTTAAAGAGTACAAGTGCTCATTTTAATAATATTCATCATAATACAAGTACATATTCATTGTTCAGTTCACTCTGCACACTGCGATAATATATATTCATTAATTATCACGTTGATATACTACAAAAAAAAGTGAATTTAGGGACCATATATATGGTTGCTAAATGCAAAATCTGGTCGCTAAATGCATTTAGCGACCATATTGTGGTCGCTAAAAGGTCGGTCGCTAACCACTTGGCGACCATATGGTCGCTAATTTTAGCGACCAAGGCGACCATATGGTCGCCAAAATCAGCGACCATATGGTCGCTATTTAGCGACCATGGCCGCCATTGGTCGCGACCAATGCGGCGACCACAGCGACCATATGGTCGCTGATGTTAGCGACCATATGGTCGCCAAGTGTTTAGCGACCATATGGTCGCCAAGTGTTTAGCGACCATATGGTCGCGAATTCTGGCTAAAAGATGGCGACAATTGGCGACCATATGGTCGCTAAAAGCACCAAAAAACGCACGGGGGACGCCTTTCTCTGGTTCAGAGCGCACGATCGTGCACAATGGTGCACGATCATGTTTTAAATTAGCGACCAAATGGTCGCTAATTGTTTTTAATTTAAAAAAAATAATTACGAAATATTATAAATAATTACGAATTAATATAAATATTTAATATTTAATGATTCATTAATTACTAGAAATTCATTAATTTCCATAAATTTCCATAATTTACATACATAAATTCATTAATTTACATAAATTTAAATAATTTACAATAACATAATTAAACTATGCTAATCTATACGGCTGCACCGGAGCCGTCGTCGTCGCCGGAGCCGTTGGGACCGGATGGGCGGGACCCACCCTCACCCGCGTCGCTCTTGCGCATCCACTCCTCGAACTTCGCAAACTTACTCTTGAGCTCATTCACATCTTGCCTAAGGCTGATGTTTTCCTGCGATAATTCCACCACACGAGGAGGTGGACGACGCGGCGCCGTCAATCGGTGTCCGTAAAACTCATGGGCGGCGTTGCCAAGGCCGAAGACGGCACCTCCCGGGCCCACCCCCCAAGCGGCCGTAAGAAAGGCATCACACTGGTCCTCAAAGGATGGCGGGGTGCCCGTTTCCGCCGACCTCTGGGTGAGGATCTCCTGAGTCCGCGCCTAATCACGCAAATAATTAAAATAAAACAACAACAACAAATCAAAAACAACAACAATGAACAACAAGAGCAACAAACAACAACTAAATCATTTACAACATCAACAATAAATCAACAACAACAACAACAACAACAACAACAAACAAACAACATCAACATCAACATCAACAACAAACAACAACTAAATCATTTACAACAGCAACTATAAATCAACAACAACAACAACAACAAACAACATCAACATCAACAACAAACAACAACAACATCAACCAACAAACAACAACAACAACTATAACAAACAACATCAACATCAACATCAACAACAAACAACATCAACATCAACCAACAAACAACAACAAACAACATCAACATCAAAATCAACAACAAACAACAACCACATCAACCAACAAACAACAACAACATGAACAACAAACAACAACAACATCAATATCAACAACAACAAACAACAAACAACAACATCAACATCAACATCAACAACAACAACAACAACAACAAACAACAACAACAACAAAAACCAACAACAACATCAACAACAACAACAACAAACAACAACAACATCAACATCAACATCAACATCAACATCAACATCAACATCAACATCAACAACAACAACAAACAACAAAAAAAAAACCCAACAACAACAACAACAATAACAACAGCAACAACTTCTCAATCAAATCAAACAACAACAACAACAACAACAACAAAACACCAACACAACACCAACTCCTTTTCAAAATGAGGAAAATGAGGAAAAATTATCAAAACTTACAACGATTAAAGACTACCGCTCGTCTATAAAATGCCAATCGGCACCCTGCGTGTGCGTTTCGATGAGAAGCTCGAGAGGCGTGATGGGGCGTTGCAGGTGTTGCTCCTACGAAATTCATTAAGGGTGTTACGAACTATTAAAAAAAATTAACTTAATTTAAATTTAATCAAATTATAATAAAATACTTACCAAGCGACGCATGGTGTCGAGGTGGGACCTCGAACCACTATTGTGGTTCGCCGGATTGGCATTCCGGATTGCCTTCTGGTGGGCACACTTCGCTTTGAACTCATTTGTGGCCCAATCCGTCGTCTGCCACTTCTCCCAAGTGGCGGATTCGATGAAGTCTGGCCTCTTCCCGGAATTTCGATGCTTCCCGATCAAGTCATCGTATCTCTTCTTTGCTTTCTTCTCCCACAGCAACCGGACGGACTCGACGTCCATACCCGGCTGGGAGTCATCCCATCTAAAGTGCGTCTAATTAAATCCAACAAATAATTAATTAAAAATAGTAATTAATTAATGCGGAAATTGTAAAAAGAAATACAAAAAAAATAAAATTTACCTTCCAAGCATCAAACCAACGTTGCTTCGACGCGGCAGAGGCAAAGTCGAACTTCGACGCCCTATTGTCGGGTTGACTTTGCATGATACTTGTCGACCACCGCGACACAACGCGCCCGACGGCTGCAAGCTGCGAGATTTCAAAACACATATTATAACATATTTAAAAGTAAAAAAAAACTTTTAAAAAAAATTAGACAAATTGTACGTACTTCCCGCTGGAAATAGAAAGATCCCAAATGCGATTGGGATCGAGCCCTCGACTCGATCCCAACGAGGACGCGGGCGTAGTGGCCAAGGACTCCTCCGCTTGGGTGTTCGCCTCCTCTGTACTAGGTGTGTCCGTTTGGGTCTCCTCGGACGAGTCCTCGTCCGGTATCCGGGACGAGCTCGGCTCGTGCGGGCGAGGACCTCGTGCATGTCGACGTGATCCACTTGCCATAATAACACAACTATAAATAAACAACAATGACTTTCATTTTTCCCAACATTTGCACAACAACAATCAATTTCATTCAAACTTGACAAATCAACAATCAACTTGTTCTAATTCATTCAAACTCTATCAATTTCATATTTCTCTATCTCAATCAATTTTTCTCAACATTTCAACAACAACAATCAATTTAGTCTAATATTTTTCCAAATCAAACTCTATCAACAACAACAATCAATTTAATCCAATTTTTTTTCCAAATCAAACTCTATCTCAATCAATCAAATTTTGCTCAATCAATTTCTAAAACAACAACAACAACTAACCAATAACAACAACAAGCTACAACAACAATTTCTCAATCATATTTTCTCAAATTCAACAACAACAACAACTAAACCATAACCCCTAAACAACAACTAATCAATTTCTCAAAATTTCTCAAATTCAACGATAAAAACTAAACCCTAAACATAAAAACATCAACTAACGCAGGGGGAAAGATGAACAACTGCATACAACTATACGTACCTTTCTTCTGGATACATCCATCTATAATTGACAGGGCCACAAAGTGAAGCTTCCCGTGGCAGATGAATAGGTAAGTGCTCCATTGAATCAAATAACGCAGGGGGAAAGATGCGCTCCAACTTGCACAAAATTATTGGTATTTCCTTGTGCAACTGCGTAACCACCTCAGGCTTCAGCTCGTAACACGTCAAGTCTCCGAAGAACGCACTTAGCTGAGCTATGGGCTCCCATACTTTGTCATCAAGAAATGGACGAAAAGCAACAAGCATCAACCTTTGCATGAACACATGACAATCATGACTCTTCATCCCAAAGAGCCTAAGCTTGTGCAAGTCAATGCAGCAGCTCAAGTTGGAGACGTAGCCATCCGGGAATTTTACGGATCTCAACCAATCTAGAAGCACTTGTTTTTTATGACGATCTAGTGCATAGCAAGCCTTTGAGTACCTTTTGTCCTCCTCATCAGGTTCCAACTCTAGACGCTTGCACAATTCCTTTATATCCTTTCTAGCCGACCACTTGTCTTTCGACTTCCCCGGAACATCGAGAATGGTGAAGAAAATATTATCGAAGACATTTTTCTCAATGTACATCACATCTAAATTATGTCTTACCAGCAGACTAGGCGAGTAAGGTAGGTCCCAGAAAATGCTTTTCTTCTTCCAACCCGAACCTCTACTGACCGCGACATTGTGCTCCTCAGCTCCCACTTCAGTTATCTTCATCAAGCCCATATTGTTTATCTGGTCTAATATCTCGTATCCATCACGAAGTACCGGGGGACCACTACGCTCCCGTCTACCTTTCTTGAAATCAGTCTTGTTGTTTCGGAAGCGATGATCAGGTTCTGTAAACCTCCTGTGACAATCGAACCAGCACATTTTGTGTCCATGCGTTAGATAAAATGCATCGGGCCCAGAAGTGCTCCAGCCTACAAAAACATATATTTTGTATCACACATTAATTAAAGTTCACAAATCATATATATGCATTATTATTATATATAATAGTTTCAAATTGATTAGCATATGTAAAATTAACAACATATAGACAACATCGAATATGCGGGGAAGTCACTAATAGTCCATATTACAGCTGCACGCAACACAAAATTCTGCTTCCTCCAAGAATCGTATGTGCACACCCCATTAAGCCACAGATCCTTCAGCTCGGCTACCAACGGCTACAAGTAGACATCCAACTTCTACTTCGGGCTCTTCGGTCCAGGTACAATAACCGTCAAAAACATGACCTCCTCTCGCATACACATCGACGGCGGAAGGTTGTAGGGTGTCAGAATCACAGGCCAACATGAGTATTGGCGCCCGGACGCCCCGAACGGATTGAAACCGTCCGTGCACAAGCCTAGTCTTACATTTCATGTTTCTGATGCAAAATCTGGCCACACAACATTGAAGTGCCTCCATGCCTCTGCATCTGAAGGATGTCTCATCACCCCATCTTGTGCGTGCTCTGCATGCCATCTCATGTGTTCGGCAGTCACCACAGATGCGTACAACCTCTGCAACCGTGGAGTTATTGGCAAGTAAAACATACGAGAATAGGGAATGAGCTTTGTCTTGCCTTGCTTCCATCTAGGATAGTCACATATCTTGCATGCCGCGTATTCTGCATCTGCACCCCAATATATCATGCAAGAGTTTGGACAACAATCAATCATCTCGTAAGGAAGACCGAGACCCTCAACCAATTTTTTCGTGTCGTAAAACGTGGCTGGTAATGTCGTCTCCAGGTGAGAAACGCGTCCGCAAAAATCCGAGATCATGTCATATCCGCGCTCCATCATCCTCAGCTTAGACTTTATGCTCAGTAGCTCAGTCGCAGCCTCCAATTGCGTCATATCACATCCAGGCCACAAAGGCCTATTTGCGGCCGACAACATGTCGTACATACGTTGTGCATCGGGATTGGGCGCTTCATTATAATATTGCTCCCTTTGCTCATGCCTTATATCCGCATTCTGCACGGGATCCTCAGCAGTGTAATCACTTCGGCCATAATTAAAACCATCAAACACCATCTGTTCCATTCGATTATCATTGCCAACATTTAATGGTGGTGCTGGATCGGAACTGCTACAGCCTTCATGTTGTCTAGACTCGGCCAACAATGCAGCGAACCTTTCATCTGTCTCCCCGTGTGAAACCCAATGGTAATAGTTCGGAACAAAACCTTCATTAACAAGGTGATAATGCACATCATCCGCAGATTTCATTTTCTTATTCTTGCACCTACGACACGGACACCTTAATTCGGATGGGTTATAGGACGGCATAGATCTGCAGAATTCCATAAATTGCTTTACGCCAGCTAAAAACTCGTTGTTCAAAAAACCATTTATATTACGCACATACATCCACTCACGCATTTTTTCCTTCCTGCATTTCAAAATAAGAGTACAATTAAATTAATTCAACTGCATTTAGCGACCATATGGTCTCTAATTAGCGACATATGGTCTCTAATTAGAGACCATATGGTCGCTGATACGCTTTTAGCGACCATATGGACGCTAATTAGCGACCATATGGTCGCCAACTTCAGAACAGTAGAATAGACATTTACAACATAACCAATTGCTATTTGCGGTAAAATTCTGTAACACAATCTGTTATAAATATATAAACGAAATCTTTCTACCTTCAATATTTTTCTAAAACAATATAATGACGGAATGAAAAATTAGGAATAAGATTTAAATACATACCTTTAGTGAGGATATCGGTAAAATTTGACGAAATTTCTTCCGACAATCAATTCACAGTTGTGGTTGATTTTTTTTTCTCTTTTCTGAATATTTTGGAAGAAATCGGAATGAGAGTGAAGTTGTGTTGAAGCGGAACGAGAGTGCATTTTTTAGCGGAATGAGAATGCAATACATGCTAAAATGGCGGGAATTTTACCAATTAGTGTTTTTAGCGACCATATGGTCGCTAAAAACGCGGGCTATTACCCGCCAAAATAGATGTGGCGCGCCAAAACATCTGACCAAGTCTGCGACCACTTGGTCGCAAACTGTAGCGACCACTAGGTCGCAAACTGTAGCGACCACTTGGTCGCTAGAGTGTTGGCGACCATATGGTCGTTGAAATTTGCGACCATATGGTCGCAGATATGTCTTCTTGTTTCTGCGACCATATGGTCGCAAATTGCAGCGACCATATGGTCGCTAAATGCTGGCGGGAAATTTCCCCGCGCACCTTTTGAGACTATAAAGGTCTAGCGACCACGTGGTCGCCCACATTAGCGACCATGTGGTCGCTAATTTGGTTTTATTTTTTTCCCCGTTTTGACGTCCAGATTTGCGACCATTGGCGTCCATATGGTCGCAAATTAGCGACCATATTTCGTGGTCGCTAAATCTGCAGAATGGTGTAGTGATATTCTTTTAGCAAACAACGAAAATAGAGATACAAATATGTTAATACTAATTAATTTTGAAAATCAAGAGAATCAAAATTAAAATTGTTTCAATGATAATTAATTACAAAAATAGGAAAGAGAAAATTAAAAATTATATTAATATCCATATATATATATATATATATTTATTCATTTTCGTTGTTTTAATAAATTAACCATGATCATATTTTTATGAAAATTCGGTTCCATGATATTTTTATAACCACCCCTATATTTCTCACCTTATTTTAATTAATATGAACTATCAAATCTCACCATCAATTCTCTTTAATCCAATGCCTCAAATTCACACTCACTTTCTACCACAAATAGCTTTGTATCGGAACCTCTCCCTATATATAAATATAATCCAATGAGTAAAAATAGTTTTTTAACTCTTACAAACTATATAACCCTAAAAACAATGAAAAACCAGCATGCTTTGTAACTTCTTTTATATAAATCCAAATTCTTTAAAACTTGACAAGTATATACTAGATATATAAAAGAAACATTTTCTAGTTCAAACCTTTCTGTAAAACTGGATCAAAGGTCTCAAAATATCATTACAAAACGAATCCCTAAAATTATTATGAATTCTTTTACCGAATATAAATTCAATATAAAAAACACCATTTGAGAACTATAAATCAACAAATTTTCAAATCCAAATCAATTGTAAAGCCATATCTTGAAAAATTAGTATAATCCAAATAATCCATTAACAAATTAAAACTTACCAAACAATACCTGAACTACAAAAATCCAACTCGATAGAAGAATTCCCTCCCTCTCTCCCCTTCCTCCCTCTCTTTCTCGTTCCTTCTCTCATGTTCTAATGATAGAAAAGTGAAAGACATCACAATATATAAATGTAGGAGGCGACAAATATATATAAATCCCGTTTTCCACCCTCAAATTTCCTTTACTAAAATTTTTATTGTGAAATAATAAATAATTAATTTTATGTTAAAAACTTTTTTAAATATAAATAATTTAAATTCAAAACCGAATATTAAATATTATTATTTAGCCGATATTACTTACAAGAAAAGTAATCACAACACGAATCTCAAGGAACATAAAAATGGGATAAACAAATCAAAATATTTCCGAATATTACATATATCCTGAACCAGGGCCGATGTATGCTCAGGATCTTCGTCAATCCGCTATTGCTCAGTAGGTGGAACCCTAGCAAGTACAACACATGCGATCTCAACGAGTGTAAGCGTGGGTGCCATCTTTCTCCTCCTCTGCTCAAAGAGGACGACGCTCAAGCTAGTGTGCAGATCCTTTAGGTAAAAAGTTTAAATTTAAATAGTAAGTTTTATATTCAGATTTTTTATTTTCATTTCATAGTTAATATTTTCACTTTAATTGAATAATATTTCTTAATTTTGATTTTATTGTCTTTCATGATTGCGCTTTAGGTTTATATATTTTATTTTCAATTCTTAATTTCAAATTACATCATAAAAATCTAAATTGGAATTCATTACGAACTCAAAATCTAACTACGAACTCAAATCCTAAATATATATTAATTAAGATGACAAAATCATATCTAAAAATGCATTTAAACTACAAATGAATTCCAAGTACAATATCAGATTACACATATAATTCAATGAGTTTGGTTCAAATGAAACAAACTCTTATCCTAAAACGTGAAACGAATGCACTTTTCCTAGTTAGTAGTGCACTTTTCATACAAAAGTGCATTGAAAAATACAAAAAGTGCACTACGAAAAAGTGCACTACAAATAGGATGAAAAGTGCACTAAAAAGTACAAAAAATGCAAATGCGAAAAAGTGCATTCCGAAGTAGGAAAAGTGCACTACTAACCACAAAAAGGGCATTCATTTCAGGATAAGAGTTCGTTTTAGGATAAGAGTTTGTTTCATTTGAACTAAACTCATAATTCAATAATACATATTCCGATTTCTAAATTCGATTTCAATTTCTAAATAGGAATTCTAACTACAAATCCAAATTAAGAATATTATTCAATCTTACGAATTTCGATTTCTATAAAGTAATTCAGGTTCTAACTTGGAATTCTAACTAAAAATTAAAATTCTAAATACAAAATTAAATTACGATTAAAATTTTTAAATACAAAATTAAATAAATAAATATTATTTTCATGTTGTAGATAAAAATGTTGATCGTGTGCAAATCGGGATAGGAACGAAGGAGCTACCCTAGAAGTCGTTGGAGCGTTAGACATTGTCGGAGCCACCTGCACAAAGCAGCCTTCCACCATCCTAAATCGCTGCCTCGTCGAAGCACTGCCTAGTTGGAGAGCCGCCTTGTCAAAGCTTCTTTCTATCGCGGTCTCGCCGGAGCCCAACCTATTGGATCTGGAGTGCCACCGGTCACCGATGGAGGCTCATTTGCGAGTGGTGGCGCAATTACCGATGGTGGTGGCGTAGCTACATGTGGTGGCAGGGGTGGTGATGGCTGATATTCATATCGAGGGGAAGTTGATGGAGGAGGGTAGTTTGGTGGAGTGGAGGCCATTGGTGGCGGAGGAAAGGGAGATCGGGGAGGAGGAGAGGAAGTCGGAGGCAAGATCGGGAGCTTTTGTCGTGAAGCCAGATGGCGTGACAATGGTGGAAGAAAAAGGAAGGGGAAGAAGAAAGGAGGAGGATGATGTGAGTCCATTAACAACCGAACCAACAATCGAGTCCGAGCATGCGTCAGCGCACTCGGAGCCACGACCTACCTTTGGCGCGCCCACACATTCGGAGCCACGACCTGACCTTGGCGTGCCCTTGTGTGGGGTTGGTGGTGTGCCCTTGCAAGGGGCTGGCACGCCTTGCGTTACGTTGGATACCGACCTTGATGTCGCCAAATCGTCGGGCACTTTTGATGACACCTTGTCCTATGAATCAAGTGAGGATTATAGCTTGAAATACAAGCCCGTGGTGCATGAGCAAGGGATGTCTACATTAGGACAAGCAACTAAGGCCGGAATCCGAGGCGCTAGGAAGCCGAGTCAAGAATCCACGCCCTATCTTGGGCGTATCACCCGATCCCGAGCTATATCAATGCTTTGTCAAGTTCAAGAGGAGCTCATGGGTCATGGGTTTTCGAAGGGATATAAAGAGGAAGGGTGGAGTCTCATGATACATCATGGTTCGTCAAGTGACAATTTAACGTTTAAGGACAATTAATGTGTTCTCGGCTTTTATGGGTTGTTTTTTGTAATTTTCTTTAAGTGAGGCGGCTTTTTTTGTGAGGCTTGATCTCTAGGTTATATGGCCGGCCACCCCCTCCTCTCTTGGTTAGACTTGAACAAAAATTTGCCTTGTTTTCTTACTTGTTTTGAATCAAAGTTCTTGTTTGTTTTTTCTTCGTTCAATCTCTTGTTAGAGCGTTGGTGCGTAATATCCGACGTTCTTGCAATCTAGTTTGCTCGTATCTTGGTGAGTCATATCCAAGTTTTGAGCATCCATATCCATCGTCACTTCCATTGATCCACGTTCCAAAGCAAGGAGTTTCCGAGTTCTCTTGGCAATTTCGTTGCACCATCTTCGTCTTCAATGATCCGGCCATCAGAGGAGGCTCGCTTTTAACCTAGCAAGCTGCCACGAGCCCTACCTTTTGATGTTCACATTTTTAGTCTAGTTTTAGGTATCTTTCTTAGGTTGTTTAGTTTAGTTTTGGTAGGTTTTAGAGTTAGTTTTGTGTGTTTTTGGATAGGTTAGCATATTTTGTGAAAAGTATGGAAGCTACTCCGTTTTGTGTCTTTTTGTAGGTTTTTGAGCGGAAAGGAGCGCTTTTCAAACTGAGTTGAAGTCTAGTGGTGTGGTGGAAGGAGGAATGCATGGAATATAAGGAAGAAGATTGCATGGCAAAATCAAGTTAAAATCCAAGTTAAATCCAAGGAAAAGTTTGAGAGAAGCCAAAATAGAGTCTTGGTAACGACCCTGTGAAAGTCATTAACGAGGCGTTAAGGATAGAGTTTTTGGAAGGGATTCAGCAAAGTCCACCGACCCTGTGCAGGTGGTTAACGAAATGGCCTGTGTAGGTAGGAGCGCAACTGACTTTTAGTTTTTATATCTTTTATCTTGTTATCTTTTTAGTAGGGTAAGTTTTTATCTTTTTTGTCTTTTATAGATAGCTTTCTTAGTATAAATACTCTTGTTTTAAGCCTAGGCAAAGGGGGGATTTGTTCTAGTTTTAGGAGAAGTCGAGATCGATCGAAAGAGAGAATCGAACTGAAGTCGAGAGAGAGAGAATTAGGTTCGGTGATTTGCTCTTGATTAATGTTCTTAGTATTTTAGGGATTCTACTAGCAATTGTAAGACAATATTTCCTTTTAAATTTCAAGTAAGTTTTGTTTTCAATGTTCTCTTTGATTAAAGTTGATGATTTCCAAAATAGTAAAATAAGAAGTGGGCCCGGGGCACAAAGTACAAACAGACTCGGCGGGGCCTTCCAAGGATGATTCGGGGTCTCACATCCATACCCCTCATTTATTTAAACAAAGTTCCTACCCCCACGAGGTCCTCCGAAACCTCAGAGCGAGGCTTCAACCTCGTAACCGACTCTACTGACACACCCGCCCACCAGAACCACTCAGATAACGCCGCTCCCCTGAGCCAATCACCAACAGCCTCACCTCTAAACCAATCAGAGGCCCTGATCTCGGGCGTCCCACATCAGACTATGATCAAAACTTGACTCCCCAATCCTCTATAAATAGAGGGGTACCTCGCACGGAAAAGGGGTCGAAATAGAGGGGTAACTCAAGAACTATCTTGCTCGTTGAAGATCGACGTGATTGAAACATCACCAAAAGACCTCGCTATAGACAAGTGAAGTCCACAAAAAGACTTCAAGTCACACAGAGATCTCGCTCACATCAAAGACCTCGCTACACAATCTCGCGGGCCATCTACGCTATACTCTAGGATCAGCCTCGCGTCAAGATCAATCAAGTGATACTTAGGTGATAGAATCATTTTGCAACTAGGAGATCTCGAGCATTGTTAGATCGAGATCTCGAATAATCGTAGGAGGTCTAGGGTGTAAAACTCAAGTGTTTGAATGCCTCGTTGGCTTGTAACCTCGTTGTAAAGAAAATCATAAATAAATAAGCAAGTGTTTGCACTTTCGAATATAATAATCCCGTTTCTTGTCTTTTAGCGAGCTGTTATTTCGGGTTTCATCACTGGCGCCGTCTGTGGGAACTTTTTCATCCTAAGTAGTCTCCCGATTAGTGCAAACATTGGCTTTTGAACCCCTCAAAATGGCTTGCCCAAACAACTTCTTTCTCCAACATCCCGACAACATGCCCGAGACCCCGTAGTGGATGGCCGCGGGACCCCCGGGGTGCCCTTTTCTGGTTCCTTCGGGTTGGACGTACAACGCTCCACAAAACTCCTACCCTCTCCAAGGGTATGAATAGGGTGGCGCACCCCCAAACCCGTATCCTTACCCGGGTTACGGATAATACCAACAAGGTCACGCTCCACCATACGTCCCTATCTCCGCTCAGGGACAACCCCACTCCGAATACGTACCCGCGTACGTCCCCGGGTACATGCCGGGGCAGGAAACATCGACCAACGGCTCGACCACGGAAAGACCCTCCCGGGACCCAATGCAGATCTCGCGATCCCGCTCGCGACGTTCGAGGATGCGGGAAACAGAGTTGTCCGAAACAGCATGGAGTGCGACGCACCCCTTGGTGAAGTCAAAATCGCGCCGCCAATCCATCGAGGTCGGGTACCGTAACCCCTTCGTGACCGAGATCCAAGAGGCACCCATGCCTAAAGGTTTCCATTGGCCACAAATGGGGCTCTACGACGGCACGGCCGACCCCGAAGACCACGTAAAGCACTCGTTGTCCAGATGAACGTCAACTCCTACAATGACGCCATATTCTGCCGCATCTTCCCGTCCACCTTGGACAAGGATGCAATGACGTGGTTCATAAGCCAAAAAATAGAGTCGCTGGCCTCGTTCTCTCAACTGTGTGAATCCTTTATCGGGCACTTCAACGGCTCGAGGAAGCGCAAGAAGAATATGCGGGATCTCCGAGGTATCGAGCAGGGGGAGAGTGAGCAGTTGGGCACCTTCTTTACAACGTTCACCACCGCGGTCGCGGAGATCGCACACATCGATGAAGCATCGGTGCGAGATATCCTCATGGGCAACCTGTGTCCAGGTCTTTTCAAGAGCTATATTTTCTACAAATGCCCAACGACGTACGACAGCTTGAGGATGCCGCCAACCAGAGCTCGTGACCGAGGACCGACAAGGAAATCGTGAATGAGGCTAAGGGGAAGGCGAAGGTGGCCGCGCCGGCCACGAGGGATGCGTACATGACGCAGGCCCACGACCGACACACCGACTACAAAGTCAACAACAACATGAACAATGACAACAAGAATAACAACCGCTATAACAACCGCAGGAAGCAGAGGTATGGGTTGGAGCTGCTTGGACGGGAAACCACGAGGTTACAAGGGTAAGGGCGGCCCCTCGTACAACCCAAATGAACGGGGGCATACTAACCCCGCGTCGGGAGCCAACACCGTACAGCAAGGTCCGGTCCAAACTCGGGCCAACAACATTGAGCAACACGCCCCCGCAGGACAGACGCGCCCCGAACAGACCGCGGCACCCGATGGGTACATCCATACCATCTCCAGTGGACCCTCGCTGGCGGGTTCAAGCCAGGCGGAAAGAAAGAGATATGCGAGGGCAAGCCATCACGAGCCCTCGGTGTACAACGTGGCACAGACCTCGCGGTCCCACGTTGGTTTGGTTTTCACCTCCGTGGACGCCGAGGGACTCCACATGCCGCACTCCGACCCCCTGGTAGTGCACGCTCAACTAGGCTAAAAAATAGTGAAGTGAGTGCTGGTAGACACGGGTTCTTCCGTGGACATCATGTACTTTGGCGCCTTCGAGCAATTGGGCATCTCCACAACGTCCTTAAAGCCCTACACTGGGAAACTCACCTCGTTCTCGGGAAACGAGGTCGACATCGCCGGTCTCATAGACTTTTGGATGACGCTCGGCACCGGCTCCACAACACGAACCGAGATGGTGGAATTTACAGTGGTACACCTGCCCTCGGTCTACAACGCAATCATCGGGAGGGTCTCCCTGATGAAGTTTCAAGCGGTGGTTTCCATTTACCACCTCAAAATGAAGTTTCCCGTCAACGACGGTGTCGGGGAGGTGAAGGGAAACCAAGAAGAAGGCCGCGTCTGCTACATGACCTCGGCGAAACAAAAATGCCCAGTGTTTGTGGTGGAGTCCTCCGGCGAGGCGGACCTCGAAGTTCAGGACTTCACAATCCCCACCCCCGAGGAAGAGAGAAGGGTATTATCCCCCTTCGAAAGCAAGTCCGAGAAGATCTACCTGGGGGAATGCCTCACCGGGACGTCAACCACGTCACTGGAAACGTTGCTCCTTAGGTCCCGCGATGTGTTCGCCTGGACCGCGAAGGACCTCCACGGTGTCTCTCGAACCGTGGCCCAACACTCCCTCAACGTCGATGTCGCCACTCGCCTATGGTGCAACGACGAAGAAATATGAATGAAGAAAGGGCAAGCGCCGTAAATGACGAGGTGGCGAAGCTGCTGGCCGCAGAATTCATCCGCGAGGTCCAGTATCCGAGGTGGCTGTCCAACGTCGTATTGGTCAAAAAAGCCAGCGGCAAGTGGCAAATGTGCGTGGACTTCAAGGACCTCAACAAGGCGTGTCCCAAGGACAGCTACCCCCTACCCTCGATCGACGAACTCGTTGATTCAACTGCGGGTCACGAGGTCTTAAGCTTCCTCGACGCATACTCGGGATACAATCAGATCTCGATGAATCCGCATGACGAGGAGGAGACGTCTTTCATTACACAGCGGGGGACATATTTGTACAAGGTCATGCCCTTTGGCCTTAAAAACGCTGAGGCCATATTCCAACGCCTCATTGACCGGGTCTTCAAGAACCACCTGGGTAGAAAGCCCCGAGGAGCATCTGGTCGATCTCGCCGAGGTCTTCGCCACCCTCAGGCACAACCGTCTCAGCCTGAACCCCGAGAAATGCATCTTCGACGTATCATCGGGAAAGTTCTTAGGCTTCATGATCAGCGAGCGCAGGATCGACGTCAACCCCGCCAAGGTCGAGTCGATCCTCTCGATGAGGTCCCCAAGGTCGCGAACTAAAGTACATCGGCTCAACGACGCTGTAAACTACCTGGGGAGGTTTTGCTCCCGTTTGGCGGACAAATCCCTTCCTTTATTTGTCGCTCTCAAGAAGAATGACAAATTCGTCTGGGATGAAGGGCTCGAGGTCGCTCTCTCTGAATTAAAGACCTTCCTGTCAAAGCTCCCCACTCTATCGCCCCCACTGGCTGGCGAGGATTTGCAACTGTACGTGGCCGTGAGCCCGGAGACAGTCAGCGCGGTGCTAACTAGAGAGGCCATGCACCCGGTGTACTTTGTGAGTCGCGTGCTCCAGCATGCAGAGCAGCGGTACTCCCAGGCCGAGAAGATGGCGCTGGCGGTCGTGACCGCCGTAAGGCATTTACGCCCTTACTTCCATGCACACCCCATCCAGGTCCTCTCTGACCTCCCGCTCCGACAAATCCTCCACCAACCCGCCCTCTCCGGGCGTATGACGAAGTGGGCAGTCGAGCTCTCCGAGTTTGACATCAGCTACCTCCAAGAACCGCAATGAAGGGGCAAGCCCTCGCAGACTTCATGGTGGAGGTCACCTTCCCCGAAACTAACGCAAGCTCGGAGGAGTGGAAGGTATTCGTTGACGGCTCACGGTGCGATGCCGGTGGCGGTGCCGACATATTCCTCGTTGGACCCTCTATCGAAACGGAGTATTCCCTTAACTTCGCTTTCGAGGCCACAAACAACGAGGCCGAGTATGAGGCCATGATCGCCGGGATCGAGATGGCGCTCCTCAATGGAGTCCGCAAAATCAGGATCTACACCGACTCCGAGATGGTTGCACGACAACTCAACGGGCAATACGACACAAGAACGGGGTCCCTGCCCGCATACCGAGAGAAAGTTAAGGCCCTGGTCTCGTGCCTGGAAACCTTCGCGGTATAATCCATCCCGCGAACCTCGAACACAAAGGCGGATGCCCTCGCGAGGTTGGGCTTCGCCCTTCCCTTGGAAGTAGGGAACCGTGTAATGGTGGAAAGAAAACTCTCGCGAAGTATAACCAGCGAGATCCTCTCCGTCACTACCGAGGATTGGAGGTTCCCGATAACACGATACGTAGAGAACGGTGTCCTCTCAAAAGACCCCGCGCTTGCCAGGAAACTAAAAATGCAGGCGGCTCGTTACTGCATCATCGGTGGCCGACTCTACCGCCGAGGGTACGCAGAGCATAACACTCAAGTTCTCCTCCGTGGCCCACCCCCAGTCCAAACTGGGCATAACCCTCAAGTTCTCCTCCGTGGCCCACCCCCAGTCCAATGCCTAGGTAGAGAACTTCAATGCCCGCATCTTGACCGATCTAAATAAGCGCTTGGGCCTAGCGCAAGGTCGTTGGGCAGAGCTGCTCCCGCTCGTCCTCTGGACCTATCGCATCACCGTGCGACGCGCAATGGGCGAGACACCCTTCTCTTTAACTTACGGGGCGGAGGCGTTAGCCCCCGTGGAAACTTTAATCCCATCGGCGAGAGTTTTCGACTTCAATGAAAAAGAGAATGAGGTCAACCTTGAAGTCGAGTTGCAGTTCAGAGACGAGTTGCGCGAGGTAGCTGACCTACGCTCTAGAGAATACAAACGGCGCGTGGTTGTATATCACGACAAGAAGGTCAGACCTCGTCTTTTGGCCACAGGAAACCTCGTTCTGAGGCGTACCGAAGGTGGCAAATTGGATCTTAACTGGGAGGGTCCATATCTCCTCGGGGAGGAGGTCGCGCACAGAGCCTTTAAGCTCAAAGACGACGAGGGACGTACCCTAAGCAAAAAATAGAACGTCACGCGGCTCAAAAAATATTATGTGTAAACTCTCTAAACTCTGTTGTTCCTTACAAGTTTTTGTGAATAAAGGATTGCAGGCTTTTCAAAAACTCTCTCAAAAATGAAAATCTCGTGTTAAGGTCCACCCCTCGCTTCCCGCTTGGGGTTGGAGAACCTTGTTTGAAAGAAAAGTGCACCCCTCGCTTCCCGCTTAGGGTTGGAGAACCTCGCTTGAAAGAAAAGTTCATCCCTCGCTTCCCGCTTGGGGTTGGAGAATCTCGTTTGAAAGAAAAGCCCACCCCTCACTTCCCGCATGAGGTTGGAGAATCTAATTTGGAAGAAAAGTCCACCCGTCGCTTCCCGCTTGGGGTTGGGGAATCTCGTTTGGAAGAAAAGTCCACCCCTCGCTTCTCGATTGGGGTTGGAGAATCTCGTTTGAATGAAAAGTCCACCCCTCGCTTCCCGCTTGGGGTTGGAGAATCTCGTTAAGTCCACCCCTCGCTTCCCACTTGGGGTTGGAGAATCTCCTTTGAAAGAAAAGTCCACCCCTCGCTTCCCGCTTGGGGTTGGAGAATCTTGTTAAGTGCACCCCTCGCTTCCCGCTTGCGGTTGGAGAATCTCGTTAAGTCCACCCCTCGCTTTGCGCTTGGGGTTGGAGAATCTCGTTGAGTCCACCCCTCGCTTCCCGCTTGGGGTTGGGGAATCTCGTTAAGTCCACCCCTCGCTTCCCGCTTGGGGTTGGGGAATCTCGTTTGAAAGAAAAGTCCACCCCTCGCTTCCCGCTTGGGGTTGAAGAATCTCGTTAAGTCCACCCCTCTCTTCCCGCTTTGGGTTGGAGAATCTCGTTTGGAAGAAAAGCCCACCCCTCGCTTCCCGCTTGGGGTTGGTGAATCCCGTTTGAAACAAAAGTCCACCCCTCGCTTCCCGCTTGGGGTTGGAGAATCTCGTTTGGAAGAAAAGTCCACCCCTCGCTTCCCGATTCGGGTTGGAGAATCTCGTTAAGTCCACCCCTCGCTTCCCGCTTGGGGTTGGAGAATCTCGTTTGAAAGAAAAGTCCACCCCTCGCTTCCCGCTTGGGGTTGGAGAATCTCGTTTACTCCACCCCTCGCTTCCCGCTTGGGGTTGGAGAATCTCGTTTGAAAGTTAGTCCACTCCTCGCTTACCGCTTAGGGTTGGAGAATGTCGTTTGAAAGTTAGTCCACTCCTCGCTTCCCGCTTGGGGTTGGAAAATCTCGATTAAACCATGCGAGGTCTTAGCGAGGCTCATGACCTCGGCATAATAATCATTGTGAAAGGCTCTTAGCCTCGACATAATCTTATAAAGATTCGAGCGAAGCTCATGATCTCGGTGCGGAATTAAAACACCCGATGTGGCCCAAGTGCCACAATAGTTGTCACACTCGAACCATGGGGTTCGATGGATATGGATGGACATATACAAATAGACTAAAACAAACAAACAATCATGAGAAAAGAAAAGTGATATAAAATAAAGGCCATAGGGGCCAAGATGTTTGAATTACAGACCCCACAGGGCCACCAACAAAACAGAAATAATTTTTTTTATACAAAACTAGCAGCATCTTTCAGTTCTTCGGGGCTTCAACGACGGGATTGGCGGAGTCCGTGAGAGCTTCTAGGGCATTGGCAGCAGAACCTGCGGGAGTTTCTAGGACGGGGTCAGGGGTGGCAGACGTCTGGGAACTTGGCGCACCTGTTGCTGGCTGAGGGCCAGTAACGACGACCTCCGGGCCTCCTTGAACGCGTTCCACCGCGGGAGGTGCCTCGCTTGCCACAGTCCCATCCGCATTGAGAAAGAACTCACATTCTCCCTCGGGCTCCTCCCTGGTTTCCTCCCCCATAGTCCCTTTATAATTGGGGATGAAGAAGGTAATGCGGGGATCAATATGCCCGTACTTCGCCACCGCCTGTCTGACCCCCATACGGACGGCTTGGCGGAACATTATCCTCACACTTTCCACCAACTCCGCTTTATACCCCTCCGAGGCCACGTACTTGAGACCCGCGGCCTCCACCTCCTCGTTGAGATCAACAACACGTCGTTCGAGGCGGGGAATCTCCTCCTCATCCTTCGAAAGTTCCGCCTCTTTCTCCTTGAAGAAGTTGTGCTCAGCGAGAGCTTACCCTGAAGCTCCTCATTCTCGCCCTGTAAAACCTCGGCCACTTCTCTCGCCTTCCTCTCCCGCTCCTTTGCTCGGGCCTCTCCCTCCTTCGCCCTCACCGCCTCCTTAGCCTCGTCCCTTGCCGCAACCTCCGCGGCTTCAACCCGCTTGTTGGCCGCATCAAGCTCCTTTGCTTGATTCGCGCACTCCTCTGTGCGGGCTTTAAGCTCCGCCTCCATCTTTTCCATCCTCGCATGAGCGAGGTTGATGCGGCTATTGCTGTAATTGTCAAAGAAGGTATGCTGCATGTTTACAAAAATGTTTGGAAAAAGAAAGAAATAAGAAAAAAGGCACGAAACCCAAAACAGAACCGAAGTTCACAAAAGCGGAACTTACCATGGCCGAGTATCGGGCAACCTCGTCGTCAAGGGCCGCCTCGGTGAGTTTGTTGGCCCACGCAACCTCCTCCTTCCACTCCTCCCGACTCCACTTCACCGGGGCACCCCTAACCGGTCCGGGGCAATGAAACTTGGCGGGCGAAGGACCAGCGACGTCGAGAGCTCGTCCCTCAAAGTTAAAGGAGGGAATGATCTCCTTCCCCGACGAACCTCGCTGGTCGTCCGTCGATGTTTCTTCTACTTCTTCTCCCCACGAGGGGACTCTGTGCCTTTCCTCTTATGCCCGACTCCGTCGCTGGACCCTCGAGAGGCTTGGGAAGACTTCTCTGCGACGTCCCCCTTAGGCGGAACCCCCCAGTGGTCTTCTCCCCAAACGTCTTCGGCGGCGGGGGTATAGACTTCGGCTGCGAGGTGGGTGGCCTCGCCGGCGGGGTCGGCTCCTTGATAACTATCCCCTTTTGACCTCGGGGGACCGGAGCCGTAGAACTGGAAGTCAAAGGTTTCTTTCCTTGTGACTTCGAGGTAAGAGCACCAAAAAGATCCACTACCAAAGCAAAGCATGGAAGTAAGTTAGATAAAAAGCAAAAAACAAGTCAAGCTCGCAAGATTCTTAACCCCGCGGCCTGAAAACGGAACGTTAAACTAGTCGAGCTAGCGAGATATTCAAACCTCGCTATCTAATAGGGCAAATAGAAAAGGAAAATAGAGAAAAATTAAGTACCCTCTTTACCCTCGCAGGGCGGAAGGGAGAGGCTTCGGCCGACCCTCTCAAGCCGGTCCTGTGCTAGATACTTCTAGTACGGGGCCTGACGCACCGGAGCATATCGGGTTTTGAGTGCTTTAAGCTCGTCAATCGTATGTGGACCCACGGACTGGACGAATTTGCCCGGCACCGTGGGAAAATTGAGATACCTCCCGTGAGGTCTCGAACCAGAAACCAATTCTTCTTCCACGACCCGACGTTCGAAGGGGCCGTGGTGAGTTTGATGTTCGGCAGGCTAGATCCTTGCCGAAGGAAAGGCTGCCAGATCTTAGCTTTCGAATGCTTTCACGAAGTATTGAAGACGGAACCAGAAGAGCCCATTCTAATTCCTGCTGAACCGTCCCCAACACTTAAACCCTTGCCAGATTCCCTCAGGTATGAATTCCTCGGCCCAAATTCTACTCTTCCTGTCATCATTAATGCTGGATTAAAAGATGAAGAAGTAGAAAAACTCCTAAGTGTGCTTAAGATGCATAGAAAAACCATAGGCTACTCCCTAGATGATATAACTGGCATATCCCCTTCTCTTTGCATGCATAGGATTTACATGGAGGACAATCATAAACCCACCATAGAGCATCAACGTAGATTAAATCCTAACATGAAAGATGTAGTTAAAAAGGAAATTATTAAACTACTTGATGCAGGGATCATATTTCCTATTTCGGATAGCTAATGGGTGAGTCCGGTCCATGTAGTCCCTAAGAAAGGGGGGATGACTGTGATAGAAAATGAAAAGGGAGAGCTTATTCCGACTAGAACCACCACTAGTTGGAGGATGTGCATTGATTATAGGAAGCTCAATAGCGCTACTAGAAAAGATCATTTTCCGCTTCCTTTCATAGATCAAGTTTTAGAACGCTTAGCCCAGCATGATTACTTCTGTTATTTAATTGGATATAGAGGCTTTTGGCAGATTCCCATTCATCCTGATGACCAAGAGAAAACAACTTTTACATTTCCCTATGGAACCTTTGCTTATAAAAGAATGTCATTTGGGCTTTGCAATGCCCCCGCTACTTTTCAAAGATGTATGATGGCTATTTTTTCTGATATGATAGTGGATATTGTAGAGGTTTTTATGGATGATTTTTCTGTGTATGGTTCTTCATTTGATTCTTGTCTTGCTAACCTTGTACGAGTGCTTAAACGATGTGAAGAAACCAATCTTGTACTGAATTGGGAAAAATGTCACTTTATGGTTCAAGAGGGGATAGTACTAGGACACCTTGTCTCTAAAAGAGTGATAGAAGTAGATAAAGCGAAAATTGAGCTTATTGAAAAATTACCTCCTCCCTCTTCTGTAAGAGACATTAGGAGTTTTTTAGGGCATGCTGGCTTTTACAGGCGATTTATTCAGGATTTTTCTAAGATAGCTAAACCTTTGACTAACCTACTAATGAAAGATGTAGTGTTTCAGCTGTCTCCAAAACGTCTTGAAGCATTTTACAGGTTAAGAGCTGCCCTTGTGTCCGCCCCCATCATGCAGTCCCCAGACTGGACATTGCCCTTTGAGATCATGTGCGATGCCAGTGACTATGCAGTTGGCGCAGTTTTAGGGCAAAGAAAAACAAGAAACTCCACGCCATTTACTACGCCAGTAAGACGCTGGATGAGGCGCAGAGTAAGTATACCACAACGGAGAAGGAATTCCTTGCTGTGGTATTTGCCTTTGAAAAATTTCGGTCCTATCTTCTTGGATCCAAAGTGATTGTTTATACTGACCATGAGGCCGTTAGATACCTAATGGCTAAAAAAGATGCAAAACCTAGATTGCTTCGTTGGATGCTCTTACTGCAGGAATTCGATCATGAAATAAGAGACAAGAAGGGAGCAGAAAATCTAGTGGCGGATCATTTATCCAGGTTGCCAGTTGAGCATATCACCGAGTCCATTAATGACGTTCCGATAAATGATTCCAGACCCGACGAACACCTCCTGCTGAACGAGGTTGAGCTCTGCAAGACCCTCGTTACCGACCCCTTCAGGATCGTTAACGAGGTGCCGAGGCTGGAAGACACAAATAAAAAGGGAGAATGTTCAAGTTTGGTCGACAATCAAGCCAATGGGGTCGTTACTAAGCTACGGGAGGTCGGTACCGAGGTTAATAAATTGAAACCTAGCTCGTTAACGACCCACCCAGGTAAGATTTCTGAACCTAAGTCTTCTCAATTAAAATCCACCCCCTCTCCTTCTTCAATTTCTTCTTCTTCAATATCAATCCATGCTATTAGAGGGCAAAAAGCTCCTTGGTTTGCGGATTTCGCTAACTATCTTGTAGGAGGCATAATTCCCGAGGGCCTTACCCCACAAAAGAAGAAGAAATTTCTCCATGATGTGAAACAATACTACTGGGACGACCCCTACTTGTTTAAACAAGGAAGTGATAACCTCTTTAGGCGTTGTATCCCAGAAGAGGAGATTGAAAACGTGATACGTCAATGCCACACACTACCAACTGGAGGTCATGCAAAAGGATTCAAGACTACTGCGAAGATTATCAAAGTGGTCTCTATTGGCCCACCATGTTCAAAGATGTGCAAGCTTATGTGACGGCATGTGATGGATGTCAACGCTCAGGCAACATAACTTGGAGACATGAAAATCCACTAACTGGGATATTAGAAGTTGAGCTATTTGATGTATGGGGCATTGATTTCATGGGACCGTTTCCCGCCTCAGGACCCTACAAGTACATCTTAGTTGCGGTTGATTATGTTTCCAAGTGGGTGGAAGCTTTTGCTACAAGGACTAACGACGCCAAGACTGTTGCTAAATTCATCAAGACCAATATTTTCCCCTGATTCGGCGTTCCAAGAGTCCTAATTAGTGATGGTGGCTCCCATTTCATCGAGCGGAGTTTTGAAGCCCTTTTGGCTAAATATGGGGTATCTCATCGGGTGGCAACACCATATCATCCCCAAACAAGTGGCCAAGTTGAAGTTTCAAACAGGCAAATCAAGAGCATATTAGAGAAGACAGTTTCCCGTTCTAGAAAAGATTGGTCCTCCAAATTGGATGACGCTCTATGGGCATATAGGACAGCATACAAAACGCCTCTACGCACCACCCCCTATAATCTAGTGTATGGCAAGGCATGTCATTTACCGGTCGAAATGGAGCATAAAGCGTTATGGGCTCTCAAGGAGCTCAACAAGAACCTCGACACGGCTGGAGCAAAAAGATTCATGGACTTGCAAGCATTAGAAGAATTGAGGCTGAAGGCGTACGAAAATGCTGAAATCTACAAGGAGCGCACCAAAAGGTGGCATGATCGGAAATTGGTGCCCAAAACTTACCACATTGGCGATAAGGTACTTCTCTTCAACTCGAGACTCCGATTATTCCCAGGAAAGCTAAGGACACGATGGAGTGGACCATTTGTGGTTCATCACATTTATCCTCACGGAGCAATAGAGTTGACTGATAACCGAGGCGTCATTTTCAAAGTTAATGGACACCGGTTGAAGAAATTCCATGAGCAGCCTGATCCTGATGAAGAAATAAGAGTTACCATGGCTCTCACACCATGAGACTAGAAAGAGAGCTCGTCGGGCTAACGACGTTAAACATAGCGCTTACGGGAGGCAACCCGCTTTTTAGAATAGGTTTATTTTATTTTATTTTATTTTATTTTTCTTTAAGATTATTTCCTAGCTTTCTTTTCTTTTTCTTTTTTAGTTTAAATAGGATAGAAATAAGATTTTTTTAAGCTAACAAGATTTCAGGAAAAAAGAGGTCGAAATGCACTCAAGGAGGCTACGGTGGCTCGTTAACGACCCACTCAGGGTCGTTAACGACCCAGTTCGGACGACCCGATTCGTCACAATACGGGGCAGGTAAGTAACTCTAACCTAGTTAACTTTTCTAACCCTAGCCGCCACCCCCTCTATCTTTACCCCTCCTATAAAAACCCTTCTACCCCTCCCAAAATTCTACCACGCTCTCTCCCACACTCACTCTCAAACCCAAAACTCTCTCAATCCCTTTCCCTTTTCTCCTACCGAGTCGGAAATCCCACGCTAACGACCACCGGAGACGCCATCGTTACCGGAGTTCGAAGGCCCTTTCACCGTCGACGACGAGCTCGTTAACCTACCCCGATCCCTTACCCTTGTCCTTATAATTCTCGGTTCTCCAGTATGATTTCTAAACCCTTGCTTGAATTTGCATGATTGAGTATCTATAGGGTTAAATTTCATATCTTGAATCATGATTTTTAGGGAGATCGATGAGCATGCCTAAATTCCGTTCTAAAATTCTTGATTATGCTTAGTTGTTCATGTTTTAGGTAAGATTATCCATGATAGATTAGCTATTGTAACCCTTTAGTTAAGAAAGCATGAATTTTTCTTGTTCTAGATCTAAAAGTTCGAACTTTGCATGTCAAAATTTCGGGAAATTTTTTGCATATTCGGGATGGGTAATTGAGTAAGTATGGGGTGCTTTTACCCAATGAGGGAATTGTGGAGAATAATCTAAGATTGCATGCTTGATTTGTGCTGAATTAGAGGTAGATTCAATTTCGAACATTACTGGTTTCGCTCTCGGTGGCTCGTTAACGACCCACCCAGGCTCGTTAACGACCCTGCACTTCATCAATGCTTAATCCGAGGCCAGCTTCGTGAACAACCCAATTGGGTAGTTTATGAATAATTCCGAGGTTAATTTTGAGACCAAGTATGGGGTCTCGTACCTATTATTTTTGAGTGGATCTTATCTTGGAAAATTGTCGATTATTTTGTAGGATCTATGGCTAGTTCAAGCAGACCCGCTACCCGAGCCCGGAAGAAGAGGATGAACCACAGGTCTCCATCTCCACCCCGGGTGGACGATGTGATTTTGAGCAGTCAGAGCCAAGTACGGCGCTACCGGGATTTCATGGAGAAGGACCATTACACCCGATGGTTCTCGAAGTCTAGCGCCGTCTCTACGGCATCTACACGGATGTCAAGGACGCTTTTGCCATCCTTGGGGCCGCACACTTATTGAAGCAAGAGAGCTTGCCACATTATCCGGGCCTCACATCCGAGTTCTTGGCTACCTTGGAGACCAACTTCTCGTCGAAAATCTCCGCGGGATGCATTCGGTTTCGGCTCGGTAACGAGGACCGTGACTTCACCATGGTGGAGTTCAATGCAATCTTGGAGCTCCCAAACCCGTCTAGAGACTATAGCTTGAAGGACTACCGAATGACCCGCACTTGGAGCTACATCACCGGAGAGGTTCAATCCTCCACCGCGGCGCTATCCGGGGCAACCATAGTCAACCCCATCTTCCGGATCATCTTGAGAGTCCTCGCCGCACTATTCTGGCCGAAGAAGGAGTTGAACCGGTCTACAAGGACGGAGGTCGCTTGCTTCCGCACCATCCTCTTCGAGGAGCCAGGCCCCTTGAATTTGGGGTACGAATGGCTCTACTACGTCGAGAAGTCCCACAAGTCCAAAGAGGTATGGTGTGGCAATTTGGTTAGCCTCTTGGCTAAGAATCTTGGAGTGGATCTCACCCGCTACACACCGGCCCACGCTCAACTCCTCAACAAGAATTATTGGTATAGCGCCGGGATTTTCGTGCAAGCCGAGGGAGGCTACAAAGTGAAGGTTCGAGATCAAGTCGTCATACCTTCCCTCGACATGTACGAGCTACTCTACGTACCGAATTGGTACGAGGTGTGGACGGACCAGCCTTACCCATTGGAGCCAAAACCGGAAGATGAGCTCTCACTTAGGCCATGTCACACCCGGTTTGAGCGGGACGATGTGGACGAATATGAAGAAGAAGATGAGCAAGAGGATACCGAGGTCGTAGGCAATGATATCGAGGAAGCCGACACCGAGGGCGGCACTGAGGAGCTCAACTTTACAGAAGAAGACATGGAGACGGAGGAATTAGGAGGCAATATCTTCGTCAACGAGCGAACCAGGGTCGTTAACGACCATTTCCAACAACCACCCAACACTGTTAACGAGGCAACCAACTTCGTTAACGAGGTGCCGCAAGCTCCTGTCGACCCTCCACCAGCTCCTGTCGACCCTCATGCATATGGCTTAATGCCTTACAACCCGGTGATGTACCAAGATCATTTCCAGCCTCACTACCCACCACCTCCTCAGCCCGAGTACACAGGATCGAGCATACCACCACCATGGGCCGAGAATCTTTCTGCACGGATGCAGCAGCTTCACCTCCAGACCGATCACATTCATCGGAGGATGGATAGATGGGAAACCATCTATTCCGCACGCATGTTGAAGGAGGACGAGCGGCAACGTCAGAGAGAGGCAGAGGATGCTGAGCGTTGGAGGACGATGTATGACTTCATGGGGCACTTTGAGCACTATTTTCCTCCACAGAACCGTTGATCAAGCTCAAGATGAAGTTTCCTTTCCTGGTTTCTACTTTTGTAAGTTTTATGTCTTTCTTTTTCTTTTTAATTTTTTGTTTTGTTTTCTATTTCTTTTCCCTATTCTTCTTATTTTTCTTACAGTGGGGACACTGTAATTTTAAGTATGGGGTGGGAAGAAAGTAGAAAAATTATGTCCTAGGTGTTTTTATGTTTTATGTAGTTGTTACTTCTGTTAAATCGAAAAAACCAAAAAAATTGAAAAATTTGAAAAATCCAAAAAGAGTTTAGAATTGATAGATATCCCTTCTTAAAAGTTCTATGATAGCAATCATTAGCTTGACCATATAATTCCTTGCAAATATGTCTTTGAAAGTATAGCCGGATTCTTAAAAATTGAAATTATTGTTTTTTAGAAGAGAATAGCATTAGATGAAATTGAGCACATATACTTTATAGCATAGATGATGCAATCCAACAAAATCTACCTTGTGAGAAATTTTTGGCCTTATAGGGAGAACATTTATAAATCCCTCTTCTTTTTTGTGTGATTTACTCTCCTTATGCATATTATCTCTTGGAATTGTAATGGTTATCTATTTCTTGAGACCCTTATAAGATTTTTAGTTCATTACTTGTGAAGATCATATGATAGAGAACTTATTTTTATGAGCCCTATTATCCCCTATCTACCTTTACATTATTCCTTCTTTTGATAACCAATTTTGGCCTGAAACCTTTTATTTTTAGCTCCACAAAAATTTTTCCCTAGCCGAGATAAGCTTGACCCTATCCGGGAATTAGGACTTAGATTGGAGAGGTGAAGTCTTGTGTTTTGTTGAAAAGAAAAGAGTTTCTATTTGGTTGAATTAAAGGGTATTTGGGAAGGGTAGATTTGGAAGTCTCTTGTTATTACATGTAAGAAAGGTCTCTTGAAAAAAAAAAGATGCACAATTAAGTTTAAAGGGAAGAAATGTATACAGTGGATCGTTAACGACCCGGATGTGGGTTCGTTAACGAGGCAGCGAAAGAAAAAGAAAAAAAAAATATATAAAAAAAGAGAAAGAAAGAAGAAAAGTTGAAGTGCATTTGTGTTTAAAAATAATATCAAGAGATTCTTTTATTTTTGATTATGAGACTTTCTAGGATGATAAATGGGTGAGTGAAAATAAGTGTGCATAATATGAGAGTGAGTTTGGTTATTTTATATGAGAGTTTTGATGTTATGTGTGAGTTTTTTTTAGGAGTCTTTGATTCCCAGATATTATTAGCACCACATGACCAAAATATCTCCATGCCTTATTGTTATTACCAAGCCCCATTACAACCCAGCCGAATGGAAGCTTCTATGAAGTTTTTCATTGAGCCTAAGTTCTCTTGATGATTCTCTGCTTCTTTTGACAAATCTTGGGTGGAGAGTATTGGTGATATAAGTTCCAATTTCTATGAGTTTTTGTATATAGGATGAGTTGAGAGATTGAAATTATAAGCCCAAACACATGAGAGTTGAGTGAAACACATTATATCCCTTGAGAGGTTGGATTGTATTATTTTATGTCTATTTGAGTGCATATATGTGTGAGAATGTTAATAGTCTTTTGCTATAATTTTCTTATGTATAGATGTTGCTTTTTAAAGATGGCTATGTCTTGATAAGCATGATTTGTTTTGGTTAGTATCTTGATTATTGCTTTAGGACAAGCAAGTCTAAGTATGGGGTATTTTGATGTTCGCATTTTTGGTATAGTTTTTGATAGGTTTTCTTTGTTTATTAGGATTAATTTTGTCTAGTTTAGGTTTCGTATTAAGTGTTTTTAGTTAGTTTTGTATAAATCTGCGAAAAAAGTGGAATCTACGCTATTTTGTGTATTTTGCAGGTTTTGGCTAGGAAAGGAGCTAAATGGAGATAAATTTGGAGCATCATAGTGAAGGACGGGAAAGTGCAAGATTTAAGAAGTCGAAGCTCAAGAAAACGAGAGGAGGTGTTGAAGAAAACAAAACCCCAGGCTCGTTAACGAGGCTGTGAAGGGTCGTTAACGAGGCCACGACGAAGAAGGATTCGGAGTATTATTTTATTATTCACCGATCCTGAGCGGGAATTTATTTCCGTATCGGTTGAGTATCTTTTTAGAATCTTTATGGGTTAATAGAATATGTATTTTAGGGTTTAATATCTTTCTAGATTTTATTTCTATCTTTTAGAGATTGTTTCTATCTTTTTAGGAAAGTTTTTATCTTTTATCTTTTTAGTTTTTTTTAGGATTTTCTAGTATAAATACCCTTCTATCTAGCATAGAAAGGGGGGGCTGAATTTTGGAGTAAAGTTTTAGAGCTAGTTTTGGAGAAGGAAGGAAGGCTGAAGGAAAGGCTGTCGGATCGGAAGTTGGTGACGAGGGGTCGGTGACGACGGTTTTCGAGGTTTTTTGATCGAGTTTGTGGTTCGGTGATTGTTTTGTTTTGTTTTTTCTTCTGATTCTCTGTAAGACGATATTTTTGTTATTAATTTAAGTTTGAGTTTTGTTTTCATGTTTGTTTTTATTGAAGTTTTTTTTGGTTTCTTAATCATGAGTAGTGAGTAGTTATTTTTCTAGGGTCGGGGTTAAGCCCGACATAGTTGAGCATGTTTGATGAAGTAAGATAGTGTTTTGAATGCCTTTTATTTTTATTGAGATTGTTTGTTGTGCTTAATACCGAAACGGGAGTTGAGGTAATTTGAGTTTTAACTTGATTGAAAGAGAAAGTTAGTAACTTGAAGGTTGATATTGTTTGAAAACGGAAGTTTCAAGCTTTAGATCCAAAACAAGCAATTGAGTGAGTTGGTTTATGAAAATAGATTAATTTACCTGTCAAGTCAATGAAAGTTGATGACTCTATCTATTTAAAGGCATGATCTTATCTACTTACGAATTCTTATGCTTGGCTATGCTGTGGTGTCCCTTATCCTAGATATTTGTTTTTATTGAATTATTTTTGATAAATCTTCGTTGCTGAATGCTTGCTTCGGTACCAAGTATTAATTAGAATTTTATTAGTTCGTTAATTGATGTTTTTATATTCGGTGGTTCGGTAACGATCCTGACAAGGTCGTTAACGAGGCATCTCGTGAGTGATTGTGTTTGATTTTGTTTGATTTTTATTAGATTGATAGACAAACAACCTTGCTTCCTGTGGAACGATCTTGACTCCACTGTACTCAGCGGGGTCTTGACTTACAAATTTATTTGTTGGCCGAGAAACCCTATCAACAGGTTTATGTGGCAGGACTTTTGCTTTCTCCTCTCTAGGAACAGAGTCGACATGTTGTTGACATTTGGCCCGTCCCCAAGCTCGCAGCTGCGAACCATGTAGGCGCACAGCAGCCTCCAAGCGTTGGGAAATAGTTGTGCATGGCAGATTCGTATGGCCCACAGAAAGTCAACAATGTGTTGGGCCAGGGGTAACCTGAAGCCCACTTAAGGCTGAACAGGTGAACAACCACGCACCTCTAGTAAGACGCCAAGGAGCTACCCTCCTCTTCAGGAAGTGCTAGCTCGACTCCCTCGGGCCAAGCGAAGTTCTTGGCAATATTCGCGAGGTCCTTAAGCTCTAGCTCGGTAGGCATTCCATCGGACAGAAAAGCCTCGCGCGAATCCGAGGACATGGGGATACGTTCCTCGAGGATAGGTGGGACGCAGGACCCGGCGTCAGTAATGTACGCCGGATCAAAGGTCGCGGGCTCGTAGGAGTCAGACGACGTCGCCACAACCTCGGCAACAACCTCATCGGGGGTGGAAGACGAGGCCATTTCAACACCCGACGACGCACGGAGTCGGGGAAAGCGCGAATTAATGGAAACCTTGTGATGCGTCCCTCGTTTTGGGATGCTTCGGATCGATTGTTGGCTGGAGTAGTGGGTCTCAAATTGGCGTAGCGGAAGGCTGATTTGATGGTGAATTGGTTCGAACAAACAATGAGAAACAAGAACTCGAGAGCAATTGCAAGTGTTTTGAGAAATAGAGGGGGCGACGCAAGCACAAGGATAGAATTAAGGAGAAACCTCAACTTGAATTAAACCCTAAATGTGCGCTGAATTGAAAACATATGCCTACACTCCCTTATATAGAGAGGCGGCCGAATGAAACCTAGAAAAAACCCTAAAGTGGCGGCGGGCGCCTAGGGCAAGCGTGCAAGCTTAAGGCCCAACGGCGCGGTCCAAAAGTGGTCGGCGCAAGGCCCATAATTATCCTTCTAAATGCATAAAACTAACAATAGTAATGTTCCATAATAGAAAGTATGCATAAAAGTACTAAAAATGGATAGGTCGCCCGTGACCGTGCCGGGAGTGTCACGACAAGGCTGTCGCGAGGCTGGCGTGGCAAGGTCTCGGCGCTGGCGAGGTCATGGCACGGTCCCGGGCGCTGGCACGGGCGCTGGCGAGGGCACTGGCGAGGGCGCTTGCGAGAGGGTCTCGTGAACCTCAAATAGCGATCCATGGCACGGTGCAAGGCTCGGGTCCGACGGTGGCAAGGGTTTGGAGGTTGTCCCCGTCGGCCCGAGTTGAGGTTCCTCGACCCCGAGGACGCACAAGGCTGTGTGCGTCGGCGCGGCAAGGGGCGCGCTGTGGCCTGCGGAGTGGTGCGCCACGAGAGATCGTGTCGCGTCTTGGATTGCTCGAGTCCTAGCACGAGTGATGGGGCCATCCGAGCGAAGTGTGAAAGCATCGTCCTCTTGGTTAGCATCCATGACGGGGGTCGCATCACCCTCCCCCACTTGGTTGGGAAACGTCCCCGTTTCCTCATAATCAGGTGCAACATAAGGAGAGAGCTCATCGACATTGAAACTGGAGTGTACCGAGTGCTTGCCTTCGAGGTCGAGCTTGTAGGAGTTGTCTACGATGCGCTTAAGGACTCAAAAAGGCCCATCTCCACGCTGGTGAAGCTTCGTCTTCCTTGAATCCGGAAACATGTCCTTCCGAAGATGGAGTCACACGAGGTCCCCGGGGTTGAAAACCGTGCGTTTCCGACCATTGTTGTGTTGTGCCTCGTATTGAGCGGCTCAGCGCTCCAATTGAGCTCTAGTCCGCTTGTGCAGCTTGCGAATGGCTTCGCTACGGTTGGAGGTGTCGATGTGTTCGCCGTTTTTCAAAGGCCGAGGAGTAAGATCCATGGGAGAGTGAGGGTTGAGGCCGTAGACAATCTCGAACGGCGTCATCCGGGTAGCCGAGTGTTTGGACCTGTTATAAGCAAACTCAACAAATGGTATTAGATCCTCCCACCGGCGTGGGTTATTTTTGAGCACCATCCGAAAAAGGGTGCCCAAGGTCCGATTGGTCACCTCAGTCTGACCATCGGTTTAGGGATGATAAGAAGTAGAAAAGAGTAATTGTGTGCCTAGCTTGCCCCAAAGCGTTCTCCAGAAATGACTACAAAATTTCGTGTCTCGATCACTAACAATAGTGCGAGGCACGCCATGTAATTTCACGACATGCTCAAAGAACAAGTTTGCGATTTTAGTTGCATTGTTGTTCCCTTTGCATGGCACAAAGTGAACCATTTTGGAGAAACGGTCCACAATTACGAAGATCGAATCTTTTCCGCGCCTAGACATCGGGAGACCCGTGATAAAATCCATAGAGAGATCTTCCCACGGAGTATCCGGAATAGGCAACGGAGTGTAAAGGCCATGAGGTTGGAACCTCGATTTAGCAGTTTGGCACGGCACACAACCCCGACAATACTTGTGAACGTCCGAAGCCATGTGTGGCCAAAAGAAGTGTTCACGAAGTGCTGCTAGGGTTTTGGCTATGCCAAAGTGGCCCCGGCCATCATGAGCTTCTTTGAGCAATAGATGCCTCACAGACGAGGCCGGAATGCAAAGCTTCCCGGCTCGGTAGAGATATCCATTGTCCAAAAAGAACGTCTCATGGATTTGACTTTGCTCAAGGTTCTCCATGATCGGTTTAAAATATGGATCATGCAAATACAACTCCTTAATCAAGGAGAACCCTAGCAAATTGGCCTAAAGTTGAGTTAAAAGCACACACCTGCGTGACAGAGCGTCTGTCACGACATTTTCTTTCCCTTTCTTGTGGGAGATAATATACGGAAATGTTTCCATAAATTCCATCCACCTAGCATGGCGCCGTGTGAATAACGAACTCACTTGGCCAAAGATAGTGCTGCCATGTCTTAAGAACCCGAATAAGTGCGTACAACTCCTTATCATACGTCGGGTAATTGAGAGTTGCCCCCGTTAATTTTTCACTGAAGTATGCAATAGGGCGTCTCTCTTGAAGGAGTACGCCGCCTACGCCATAGTCGGAGGCGTCGCACTCGATCTCAAAGCGCTTAGTGAAGTCTGGCAATTGCAAGACCGGAGCGCTACATAAAGCATCTTTTAAGGCCTGAAAGGCGGCCTCATGAATCGGCATCCACTTGATTGTGGTTGCCTTCTTGGTCAGATTGTGGAGTGGCCCGACGATGGAACTAAAGTCCTTGACGAATCGCCTATAGAACCCTGCGAGCCCTAAGAAGGATCGAACCATCATCGGGCTTTTATTTCGGGTTTCATCAAAAGTTATTTGCTTTGTTTCGATGAAGAGTGAGTAGTTTTCTTATCTAGGGTCGAGGTTGAAACCCGATATAGTTATGCATGTTTGAATGAATGTGTTGAATTTTTGATTGCCTTCTATCCTTTGAATTGCTTGATGTGCTTATGCTTAGACGATAGTCAAAGTAATTCGAGTTTGTTGCTTGATCGAAAGAAAAAGTTATGAACTTGAATGTTGATATTGTTCGATAACGAAAGTTTCGAGCTTTGGATTCCAAACAAGTAATAAAGTGAAATGATTTATGAAAGTTGATTGATTTGCTTGTTAGTCAGCGAAAGTTGATAGATTTATCTTTAAAGGCATGATCTTTATCTACACATAAGTTTATATGCATGGCTATGTTGTGGTAAACCTTGTCCTATAGTTTTTTATCCATTGAATTTGCTTAGTTTTGCTTTCGTTTTCATTCGTCACCGAGTCAACTTGGATCGGTACCGAACCTACGTTTAAGTCGTTAGTTGTTCTGTTTTTAGGGGAATTCCAAGTTCATTAACGACCTTGGCAAGGTCGTTAACGAGGTTGGTCGTAGCTGTTTTTGCTTGTTTTGCTTTGTTTTCTTGTTTATTTTAAAGTGGGAAATGAACAACCTTGCTTCCCGTGGACGATCCTGACTTCGCTATACACAGCGGGGTCTTGACTTATAACATTATTTGTTGTCAGGAAACCCTCCCAACAAATTGGCGCCGTTGCCGGGGAGGCAACAATGTTTGTTTGTTTACTTGTGGTCTGGGAATAGCCCGACCCCGTTTTTGTTTTTAATTTTGTTTTTTTGTTTGTTTTCTCAACGTTTGCTAGTAGGACATCGCATGCTCGAATTTGACAACATCGCCTATTATTTTAAACCCGAACGCACCTTGCACCGCAAACGAAGAGAAAACCAAGCCATGGCTACACCTGAAGCAATGGCACAAGAGATGGCAGACATCCATAGACAGATAGAGGCGTTACAAGTAGTTCGAGATGCTATTGCTGCAACAGCGGAACGAGAGGGAGTAAATGTTGAACGTGAACGAGTGAACAATGCTCATTTACAGGAGGAGATGAATGCCTATCTGAGGAATCCAAGCAATATATGCGTCCAGAACTGAGGGTGCCGGAGTCTGCAATTGTGCTTCTTAAGATAGAGAAGACATTTGAGATTAAATCTCAATTCATATCCTTAATAAAAGGGCTCAGTTTGAAGGGAAACCTACTGAGTGCCCTATGGAACATATTAGGAATTTTCTTGATTTGTGTGACACTATTGTTGCTGAAGGTGTCTCACTTGAATATGTTCTATTAAAAGCTTAGGTGGTCTCTTACTGGAAAGGCCTTGAGTTGGTTGGAGAGCTTACCTCCTAAGTTTATCAGGACTTGGAAGGCTTTGTATGATCAATTTCTTACAAAGTTTTTCCCTCATGCCAAGACAACGGAGTTGAGAAAACGCATCACCTCCTATCACCAACTGCCTAACGAGACCTTTGTAGAGACATGGGAGAGATTTAAGGAGATGCTCAGACAGTGCCCCACTCATGGGCAACCTCTATATGTGCTCCAAGAAATCTTTATTCAAGGGATCAATGCAAAAACAAAGAACCGCATCAACACACACACGACGTGCGGTTTCATAGAGATGGATCCCACTGCTGCATGGGAAGTGCTGGACAAGTTGTCTAACTACGACGCCATGTATGGTACCCAACATCCATCACAACCACAGAAGCGTCTCTACATGCCTAACAAGGACGAAGTTGATCCCGATGTCAAACATCAATTTCTGCAGGATGAGGTCAACCATCTTAAGAAACAGGTAAGTTTTCTGAAAACTTCTCAACCTTGTCAAGAGTGTGGTTCTTCTTCCCATAGTACTTTTGCTTGCGCTAACATTGAGCAGGTTAGAGCCGCTAAGACTTATGCTGAGATGAATTACATGAGAGGTCCATACAGGAACAAGCCTAATAACTTTGATAGGCCGAACAATTACCCGGATTGGGGTAATCAAAATCGAAACCAGAGCTATGCAGCATCCCCATCGGATAGATGGCCCGCGCCGTATCGACCTCCAGGGTATCAAGAGCCACCATCTTAGGCACAAGGTCTCTATGAAGGGATCAATGGTGTAAAGAATGAAATCACCAAAGTCCAAACCAACCTTAAAAATCAGATGAAAAGATGGGGAGAATTCTATGTGTGGAAGAAGAGTGTCGACTCACAGCTAGGGAACCTGTCCACACAGATTTCGAGACCGCAAGGGCAACACCTGGACTGTCCCGAGGAGAACCCTAGAGGACAAATAGCAACGGTGCACCTTAGGAGAGGAAAGACATTTCCGAAGCGTGCCAAGGCTAAGGAGAAGAGCCCCGAATCGGAAGAGGATGCCACGACCCAGATCGACAATGAGCCAAAGAAGGTCGTTACCGAGCCTGAACAACTCGGTAACAATGCTCCCAGGGTCGTTAACGACCCCAATCCAGGTAAGTTCTCTAATCCTAACTCTTCTCTTGATCCTATGCTTGTTAACGACCCCACCAGGGTCGGTAACAACCCTGCGAAAGCACCAATTGACCCTAATGTTGCCCCGGTAGCATCACCTCTCGAGCCCGCTTTGCTCCGAGATCGGTGAAATCTCTTCCCTTTCCTACTAAGAAGTCTAAGGACTCCATTGAAGGCAAGTTTAAGTGTTTCGTTAAGATTCTCCAGGGCTTAAATATTTCCATATTAGTCGCCGAGGCCCTAAGCGAAATGTCGGCTTACATAATGTTTTTGAAAGATATTCTTAGCAGGAAACGATCCATAACAGAGCTTTAAGATGATTTTCGATCTATTACTCTTCCAAAAAAGCTAGGCGACCCAGGGAGATTTGCTATCACAATTGGGATTGGCGACCACCGATTCAAGGCTCTATGTGATTGAAGAGCCAGTGCCAGTTTATTTCCTCTATCGATATGGTCGAAAGTTAACATGGTTCCTCTGGAACCTTTGGATATGAGGTTGTACATGGCAGACGGATCAAGTGTAAAGGCTACAGGAGTCGTTGACGATTATCCCATTCAAGTTGGGAAATTCTTCATTCCAAACGATTTCATCGTCCTCGACATGCCTGAAGATCCTCTAGTTCCCATCATTCTATGAAGGCCATTCCTTGCCACAACAGGCGCTAGGGTGGACGTTCGAAAAGTAATCCTCACCTTCGATATAGGAGAGGAGCGGGTAGAGTTCAACCTAAATCAAGATGCCAACGACACTACTGCTGCAACACAAATCGAAGTATCCCGGCCAGAGTTTGACATTGCCGAATCTGAAGTTTCTCCCCCAACAAAAAATGATGACAAGAGTGCAAACGTGACCGCAACCGACCCTCCTTGGGCCGGTACCGAGCCTTTCGTACACTAATATGACGGAGGAGCCTTTCGTACACTAAAAGGGAATTACTTTTTGATGGGGCGTTAATGACCCCAACTATTGCGGTGCGTACATCCTCACTAATGGATCAAGGTGAGTATTCTAATCATGGATTCACTATTTCTGCTAATGATCCTTCTTTATATTCTATTCCTACACCGTACCCCACAATCTACGCTATAGAGGAATCGAAACAGCCTTTGTTGTTGGATTTCACTAGCCCTTGTGTAGGAATACCAGGAATTTTAATAGAAGATAAAGGACCAAATTTGGTGAGAGCTAACAATGTCTTCAAAGCTAAGTATGGGGTCTCTCAAAACCCCGACATAGATGAGAGGGATTCGCCTTGATTAGATAATGTAACTTCGTCAGGCTAACAACTTTAAAAATAGCGCTTACGGGAGGCAGCCCGTTTTTTAGTTTTAGTTTACTTTTCTTTTCTTTTTAGATCTTTTTATTAGCTTTCTTTTGAGTTTTTTTAGTAGTCTAGAAGTTAGAAAAATAGAATTGTTCGAAACTAACATGGTATAGGAAGTTGGGCACGGAACAAAGCTGAAAAACCAGTCACACAGGCTCATTAACGACCCTCCCAGGGTAGCTAACGACCCATGTCGAGACATAAATTGGCAGCCGCGTGTGAGGTAAGTTTTCTAACCTAATCTATCTTCTATCTTAACCCCCCCCCCCCCCCCCACGCCGCCTCTTCCTCTTCCTCTTGGACCTTCCTATTAAAACCTCTCAAAAACTCCAAATCCCACACCCAAATCTCAAGCCAAATCTTCAAAACTCTCAATCCAATCCACCAAAATTCCAAGCCACCGTCGATCGGAGACCCTAATCCCAAACTGAACCCCACGATAACGAGCCTACTCCTCTCTTGAGTTCGTTACCGGAGCATGAAACGACTCATTACCCTCCCCAATTCAATCTTTGTTCTTCAATTTCTTGAATTCTACGGAAATGATTTCTAAATCCTAACTCTCTTATTGCAAGATTCATGGTAATTTTGGGGGTGAAATCCATATCTAGATCTTGATTGAGTGATTGGTTTGCATATCTAAATTATATGATGATTATATTGCTTCTACAAATGTTGATTGATCTTGATTTATACTTGGTTATTCTTGCTTAGTTTGCATAGAAATTTTGATGAGAAAAGCATGAATTATCTTGTTCATAAGTTGATTGATCTTCACCATGAGTTTTGGCATGTTTGGATAAGGTAATCGAGTAAGTATGGGGTTGCATGTGCTTGATTGTGTGCTTTTTGTGGGATTGTGGTTGCTTCATGCTAGATTTGATTGGAATATTTGGTGTTTAGAACTCGGAATAGACTGTAAGTGGTTCTCGCCCAGGCCCATTAACGACCTTCCTAGGGTCGTTAACGACCCTGTAATATGCTCAGCTTCAAACAAACCCGAATAGCTCGTTAACGACCCGATTGGTTCGTTAACGAGGCATATCGAGAGCACTTGCGTGAGCAAGTATGGGGTTTCTTTTTTGTTGGTTTGTGTGGATATTATCTTGGAAATTCATGGTTTTTTCAAGTACAAATGGCAAGCACTAACCGAGCTAACACGGGAGCCGAAAAGAAGAAGAGGACTCAAAGGTCCCCATCTCCTCCACACATGGATAATGTCATTCTAGCTACTGAGGAGCAAGTTCGGCTCTTTGACGCCATTCTTGAAAAGGAACACTACACTAGGTGGTTCTCGAAGTCAAGCGCTAAGTCAATGGGGACATATGAGGATGTCAAGCACTCCTTTGCTATTCTTAGAGTACCTCAATAGTTGAAGAAAGATGAAATACTTCATTACCCGGCTCTCACTGCCGAGTTCTTGGCCACTCTCGAAACAAGTTTCAGAACCAAGACTTCGGTCGGAAGGATAAGGTTCCAGCTAGGCAATGTCAACCATGAGTACACGATGGCTGAGTTTAATGCATATCTCGAGCTTCCTCACCATTCTCGGAACTACAAGATCAAAGACTTCAAGGTTACCAATACTTGGAGTTATATTTCTGGGGAGGTTGAACCGTCCGCTCCAGCACTTTCCGGGGCAAGCATCATCAACCCAATCTTTTGGATATTCTCCAAGTCTTGGCCGCCATATTTTGGCCCAAGAGAGAGCTTTCAAGACCAACACGGATGGAGGTTGCATGCCTCCGTACTATACTCGTTGAGGATCCCACCCCCTTGAACTTGGAGTATGAATGGTTGCAATATATTAATAAGCACGGGATCAAGTCAAAAGGAGTATGGTGCGGAAATCTAGTGAGTCTTCTAGCGGAGAAGCTCGGCGTTGATCTCACATGCTATACGCCGAACCATGCTCAAAAGCTCGACAAGAACTATTGGTTTGTTTCCGGCATTTTTGTGAGGACCGAGAGAGGGCACGCCACCAAGGTACTTTGCCAAGATGTGCTTCTTACCCGAGATAAGTTTGAATTGCTTCACGTGCCAAATTGGTACGAGACTTGGACGGGTCATGCATTCCCGTTAGAGAAGAAGCCACAGGATGAGCCGTCGTTGAGGGAGTGTGTGACGAGGTTTGCTAGGGAAGGTGAACCCATGGATGAAGATGATGATGCAACGGATGCATCCACATAGGAGCTCGATAACGAGGATGATGACCTCGGTACCGAGGTTCTGGGCGATGATGACAACATCGTTAACGACCCACCCAGGTTCGTTAATGACTACTTCGAGGCCACTAAGGAGGCACACAACTTCGGTAACGACCCACCGCCGCCGCCTACCATGCCTCCATCATATGAGATGCTGCTCTACAATCCGTTAATTCACCAAGACTACTTCCATCCCCAAGATCATTACACACCACCTCCTCAGCCCACCTATAGTGGATCGAGTGTTCCCACCTCCATGGGCCGATGATCTATCTTTTCAGATGCAACAGCTCAACCTATAGCAGACACAATTCACCCAGAGGATGGAGCGATGGGAAGGTGTCTATGCAGCTCACATGGCTTTGGATGATGCAAGACATCAACAGGTGGATGCTCGTTGGATGACAATGGAGCAAAGGGTGACGGTTGATGAGGAGAATTGGAGGACCATGTATCAGTTCATGGACAACTTTGAGTGCCAGTTTATCTTGTGAGTTTCTTTCTGTTTCCTTCTTCTTTTTCTACTGCTTAGTTTTATTACAGTGGGGACACTGTAATTTTAAGTATGGGGTAGGGAAGAGAAGAAAACTTGTTTTGTGAGTCTTGTTTGTTTGCTTTGTTTTAGTTTTCTTTTCTTTTGAAAAATCATAAAAGCCACAAAAAAAAGTTGGAAAAATTGAAAATTTCCAAAAAGAGCTTTTAGAATGGATAAATATCCTTTCTTTTGCTTCTATGATAGTTAATTGCTAGCATGATCATGTAATTTCCTTGCAAGTATGTTTTTGATGGTATAGCCTGATTCTTGATATGAAATTGTTTTTATAGAGAAATAGTAAATTGATGAAATTGAGCATGTATAACTTTTAGCATGAGTAATGCAATCCAACAAAAATTGCTACCTTGTGAGTTATTTTTGGCATTATAGGGAGAACATCATTAAGCCCTCTTCTTTTCTTGTGTGATTTACTCTCTTTATGTATATTATCTCTTGGAGTTGTGATGGTTATCTATTTCTTGAGACCTATATAAGATTCTTAGTTCATTACTTGTGAAAGCCAAATGATAGAGAGCTTATTTTTATGAGCCTTAATTATCCCTATCCACCCTATCATGATCCTTCTTTTGATAGCCAATTTGAGCCTTAAGCCTTTTATTTTTAGCTCCACAAAATTATTTCCATAGCCGAGATAAGCTTGACCCTATCCGGGGATTGAGACTTAGTTGGAGAGGTATGTTTTGGAGAGTGAAAAAGTTATGTTTGGTTCGAAATAAGGGTAGATTGAAAGTCTCTTGTTTTGTTTTGTAAATGATCTCTTGGTAGTAAAGATGCACAAACAATAGTTGTTGTAATGCCGCAAGTGAGAAGAAAATCTCGGTGGTTTTCAAGGTTAGGTTCCTAGCTTTCCACGCCACCATGTATGAGGTATCGCAATCTCAGAATCGCTTTTGCTTCAACCAAGTAGTGGCATCAGCACAAGGGTCGACCTGATGGGTTAAAGAACTCGTCAAAATCCGAGTGAAAGGGCGAGTTAGAGTTCGTACGTTACGGGAGCAAAGATGGGTGAGGAATATTGGGGTCCTGTAAGGTTTTTAAGCTTGTAAGTTGTAAGCTTTAGGTTGGGCTTGTTACCTTCTAATTCTTGAGTGACTTGAGTCTCACAATGTTGCTTTGACTGCATATTTCCCGGTTTAGCCGGATGACCTTTTGTAATTACCTTTACCTTTGGAATATAGTTTACTAATTCCAAAAAAAAATGTTGTTAAGAAGGAAACGAGGAGAAGAAGTAGGGTCGTTAACGAGGCTGTTGGAAAAAAAAAGAGCTGAAATGAAAAAAATGAAGAATTACACAAAAAAGGGGAGAAAGAAAAAAAGTAAATGTTCATTTGTGTTTAAAGTTAACCGGTGATTCTTTTGTAGATTTATGAGGCTTTCTAGGATAAAGGATGAGTGAGTTTGAGCATAATGTTTAAGAGAGTTTGGTATGTTCTTATGAGAGTTTTTGGTGATATGTGTGAGTTTTAGGAGTCTTTGATTCCCGGATATTATTAGAACCACATAGCCAAAATATTTTCACGCCTTATTTGTCTTTACCAAGCCCCATTACAACCCGACCGAATGGAAGCTTCTATGAAGTTTTTCATTGAGCCTAAGATCTCTTGATGAGTTTTGCTTGTTTTGACAAATCTTAGGTGGAGAGTTTGGTGATATAAGTTCCAATCTCTATGAGTTTTTTCATGTAAGATTGAGTTGAGAGATTGAATTTATAAGCCCAAACACTTGAGAGTTGAGTGAAACACATATCCTTGCTTATGTCTATTAGTGCCTATATATGTGTAATGACATTAATAGTCATTTGCTATTTTTTGCTATGTTTTGATATTGCTTTTGAGTTGATGACTATTGCTTGATATGCATGATTTTTTGGTTTTGGTTATTATATAGTGATTGCTTGAGGACAAGCAAGCTTAAGTAGGGGGTATTTTGATGTTCGTGTTTTTAGTCTAGTTTAAAGTATCTTTCTTAGATTGCTTAGTTTAGTTTTGGTAGGTTTTAGAGTTAGTTTTGTGTGTTTTTGGATAGGTTTGCATATATTGTGAAAAGTATGGAAGCTACTCCGTTTTGTGTGTTTTTGTAGGTTTTTGAGCGGAAAGGAGCGCTTTTCAAGCTGAGTTGAAGTCTAGTGGTGGAAGGAGGAATGCATGGAAGATAAGGAAGAAGATTGCATGGGAAAATCAAGTTAAAATCCAAGTTAAAGACAAGGAAAAGTTGGAGAGAAGCCAAAACAGAGGCTCGGTAACGACCCTGTGAAGGTTGTTAACGAGGCTGTACAGATAGAGTTTTTGTAAGGGATTCAGCAAAGTCTACCGACCCTGTGAAGGTCGTTAAAGAGGTGGCCTGTGTCGGTAGGAGCGCAGCCGACTTTCAGTTTTATATCTTTTATCTTGTTATCTTTTTAGTAGGGTAAGTTTTTATCTTTTAGGTCTTTTATAGATAACTTTCTTAGTATAAATACCCTTCTTCTAAGCCTAGGAAAAGGGGGGATTCGTTCTAGTTTTAGGAGAAGTCGAGATCGAGAGAGAGAATCGAACTAAAGTCGAGATCGAGAGAGAGAATTAGGTTCGGTGATTTGCTCTTGATCGATGCTCTTAGTATTTTCGGGATTCTACTAGCAATTGTAAGACGATATTTCCTTTTAAATTTCAAGTAAGTTTTGTTTTCAATGTTCTCTTTGATTACAATTATTTGCTTTGTTTCGATGAAGAGTGAGTAGTTTTCTTATCTAGGGTCGGGGTTGAAACCCGATATAGTTATGCATGTTTGAATGAATGTGTTGAGTTTTTGATTGCCTTCTATCCTTTGAATTGCTTGTTGTGCTTATGCTTAGACGATAGTCAAAGTAATTCGAGTTTGTTGCTTGATCGAAAGCGAAAGTTATGAACTTGAATGTTGATATTGTTCGATAACGAAAGTTTCGAGCTTTGGATTCAAAACAAGTAATAAAGTGAATTGATTTATGAAAGATGATTGATTTGCTTGTTAGTCAGCGAAAGTTGATAGATTTATCTTTAAAGGCATGATCTTTATCTACACATAAGTTTATATGCATGACTATATTGTGGTAACCCTTGTCATAGAGTTTTTTATCCATTGAATTTGCTTAGTTTTGCTTTTGTTTTCATTCGTTACCAAGTCAACTTGGATCGGTACCGAACCAACGTTTAGGTCGTTAGTTGTTCTGTTTTTAGGGGAATTCCAGGTTTGTTAACGACCCTGGCAAGGTGGTTAGCGAGGTTGGTCGTAGCTGTTTTTGCTAGTTTTGCTTTCTTTTCTTGTTTTTTTTTATAGTGGTAAACGAACAACCTTGCTTCCCGTGGATAATCCTGACTTTGCTATACACAACGGGGTCTTGACTTATAAATTTATTTGTTGTCAAGAAACCGTCCCAACACCTTTGCGCGAAGCTAGGGCTCGCGCCGACCTTTGGGTTATGATAGCTTGCAAATAGGTAGTGTTCGAAATGCATATTTATGTTGGTTTTTGCATAGTTTTAGTTGGTTTTAGGGTCGAAAATGTGCTTGAGAACTTCGTAAAAATTCGAATATTGCATGTTTCTAGTCTATATTCGTGTTTTAAGCGAGTTTTTGTTGAGATTTCGAGATTCAACCTAGAATTGTTGATTAAATTTGATCAATTTATTCTAGGTAGTGGGGGAAGAGAGTGTTTGAGGGATTTTACTTGCTTAATCCTATAAACTGTTGTGTTTGTCCTTGTCGGGGCAACAAAATTGTGTTTGAAGTGTTCTTGTGGTGATTGTGCAGGGATTTCTAGGTTTCTACATCCATGGGTCGTAAGAGAATCAGAGGTGATGGATCGTCTACATCCTAGACTGCTAGTGAGGTTGTGCATTTTGTTCCTCCTACTGTGGAGGGAGAGAGCACGCTTGAGAATTTTGGTATCAATCTGAACATGGTTAACCAAAAGGCTAGATTTGATCATTAAAACAGAAGAGAGTAAAAATCCATAAGGTTCATTGATTGGAATTTGATGGATACCCTTGGATTGTCTGATCTTCTAAGGAGATGGCCTGTTTTCTGGGGATGCAACAATTTCTGAGGTTGGCTGAGCCTACTTACAAGGGCTTGACACTTGAGTTTTTAAGCTCATTGGAGGTTGATTTTAGAGGTAAAGGAGATTGTAGAATTCTGTTGGGAGGTACAAGGAGGAGAATGAGTTTGAAACAAGTAAATGATGCATTTGGTTTCTTCAACCTCAGGTGCCATGATCTTGTAATGAATGAGAGTGGAGCTGGATGGGTGTTTTAGACAAAAATTAAGAATTTAACTTTTGTCCTCAACTGGGGCTATGATCGAGTTGATTCAAGGGAAGTGAGTAAAAAAGACGATTGGATTGATTCAATCAGAAGTTACAAGGGTCTTTTCCTCGAGAGCTCTAGTGTGTATTTTTGTTCCTACATGTGAATGAATGAATATAATTATACTAAGACCTATTAAACTAGCCTTTTTCCCATCTTCCCCACGATCTCCATGTCGTTGTGGTGTATCCTCATCCTTAGCCGCTTCCCACGTTTGTCGGAGAGGATAACCGCCACGAATGGTCAACTCCTTGATGCACATCCCTTTCTGTTGACCGTAGCTTTCTTTCTTCATTTTGGTGATCACTAACTTCTCCTTGCTCTCCATGACTTCTATCTTCACGTACGATAATGATGCACCCTTCATTTCTAGACCGCTACATTAAATGGGCCGATTTCTTTTGGGCTTAACAGTGGGCTAACTTGAGTTCTGGGAGTAAATTTATGGGAAAACGACCTATGAAGCAACAAGAGAGAAGGCATCTCCCATAAATCATCCCGTCATTAGAGTCTTCTAGAGATACATAGCTGGCACTATTAATGGCAGAGGTGATGGTGGAAACAATTGCTCATGGAAGGATGTAGTTGTTTTGTGTGCTTGTTTGAAGAAGAAAAAGCTTCACTTGGGTTCCATGCTTATGCACCATTTGTTGCATGTTCGAAACAAAGGTGGTGGAGCCATTTGCATTGGTGGGATTGTGACTTATATGGTTAAATACTTCAGAGTTGATCTTAACAGGCGAGTTGTTTACATTCCACCACTGGCTATGAACTTCATTGTGTTCAGTAAGATAGGCATCTTTTTCAAATTTAGAAATGCTTTTTATTGGGTAATTAGGAGCATTAAAAAGGTTTTGAAGCTCCCTAATGCATAAAGAGTTAAAGTTGAAAATGATCCAGATAATTGGTTCCTAGCAGTTGAGGAAGGAGATTGGGATTTTAGTGTTGTTAAAGGCCCTACTCGAGGACAAAGAAAAGCTCAAGCTAGAGCCCAAGCAGTTGTAGTAGAGGAAGAAAAAGAAGAAGAAGGTGATGATGAAGATTTTTGTGATGGTTAAGGAAGAAGAGGAAGAGTCTGAGGAGGAGGATGTTCAGCATTTTGATAGCAATGAGGCTTCTGGTAGTGGTGCTCGGTACTCCGATTCTTAGTTTACTCAGATGATGGAGATGTTGACACAGATGCAGGTGGATAATGCACAGAGGTACAAGGACATGTCATCTCATATTGACTAGAGTTATGAGAACATGAGAGGCTATGTGGATGAGCGTTTCACGACGTTCCAGGCATTTCAAGATGAGCAATTCAAATTGCTCAATGCTTGCTTAGATGGATGGAGTTCGACTGGCTATCCACCACACCTGTACTACCCTCAGTATAGTTTCCAGCTCCTCCCTATCCTTAGAATCTGGCTTACCCACCACCTCCTACAAAGTATCCACCACCGCCACCACTACAGGATTACCCGCCGCACTACCCTAACAACTAGAGTTCTTTGTGGGTTTTTCTCTTTCCTGTACTTTTTAATATACCTTGGGGACAAATTAAGTTTTTTTTGAGTCGGTGTTAGGAACTCACGTTCATTAGCACTAGAACAACGTCCTCTGTTTTGATAATAACAAACCCCATGGGAACTAACGACAATTACGAAGTATTTCAATATAACAGGTTGCGCATCGCAAAGAAAAAAACAAAGGTCCTAAAGCATGGGAACTAATAAAACAACGAAAAGAAAGCGACCAACCTCAGAAGAGAACAAGTTGCGCAAAAACACAGAACAATAAGTTCCCAAAGCATGAGAACTAATGCAAGGACACAAAGAATGAGACCAACCTCATAAGAGAACATAGTTCCCACGAGAAGGAAACTCATTGAACCAAAGTTCCCACACGATGGGAACTAGATGAGAAGAACAAGAATCCCTCAAAGTCAAGAAGAGTTCCCAAGATAAGGGAACCAAGAAGACGAGAGTTTCCTTTGGATGGGAACTAGTGCATGTGTGAGAGTGACATCTCAGTGCATTTTTAGTTATCCTGTCTGTTCTAGACAAAAGAGCATCTCAGACATCAGAGATGCAGTAGGATGAAGACGACCATCGAACGGTCCGGAATGATTCAAGAGTTGACAATTCAAATTCAAATCAAAGTCACATGTCAACCTTAAGGATCATACTTGGAGAGCAAGGAAAAAAGGGTATTAGGACAAATACCTCTAGTGGATAAGGGTATCTCATCACACCTATTTAAACCCTTCAACAATGACTTTGTTGCTACTTTTCACAATCATCAAATCCAAACACTAAGAGAGTAGAGTTGAAGATCCACTCAGGTGAAGATCGTCAAGTTGGTGAAAAGTCCCCGGTGCCGAGCTAATCTCAACGACGGTGAAGAATGGAAGAGTTCCTAGGTCTAGGGGAATTCTAGTGTTGAGACAAAAGAGCAGAGAGGTTTGAGTTTCGCTTTGTCTTTGATTGTGAGCGTTTACCAGATTAGGGTCGATAGAATACATTAGTGCTGCCTAGGGAGAGAGTCCTTGTAGGAACAGAGAAGTTTGTATTCTTCCTTGTAATCTGAAGGGAACTAAGCAATAAAGGAAAGGTAACTCATTCGAAAATCCTCCAAGTGGAGGTAGAGGTTTACTCATACAATTAGTTGATCTTTGTGGGGTTCCTCTATAAGGGAACTGTCTCTACTGTTTTTCTTACCTGCATATTTACTTATTACATTGCGTGTGGGAACTATTCGGTACAGTTCCCATAACTGATTTCGACTACCGTAGATTAGGCATATTTAAATTTTTTGTATGCATTGATTGAAATCCTAAAACTTGAATTATGACTCTAGAACTTGTATGCATATTTAAATTTTTTGTATGATTTTGACTAACTGATTTCTCTATATTCTTGAGTGTATCACCATGATTTTGTAGCTCTAGAACTTGAATTATGACTCTTTTTCAAGGATGCTTTATATGATTGAATGCATGACATTAAAATGATGGAGGCAATGTTTCTTATTAGCCTATTATTTCCCTTCCTACCTTACAAGATCCATAATTTGACACCACATTTCTTTGAGCCTGAAAGCCTATTTTTATTAGTTCTACAAAGTGATCCCTAGCCTAATAAGCTTGACCCATCTAGGATTTAGGACTTTAGGTTGTTTTTTTTGTGAGAGTTTTGTATAAGTATGGGGGAGGTTGAAAAGAGAGGTGGAAAAGAGGAAATACAACTCTAGTGTGCAAAGTGAAAAAAATGAAGGTGAAATATAAGTGCAAAGAAAAGAAAGAAAAGTGAGCTTGAAAGATTAGTAAGCTTCATAAGTATAAGAAGAGTTGGAACAAAGAGGCGAAAAGTGAAAAGAGAGAAAAGAAAAGAAACAAAGTGCTTAAATGAGTGTAAGGAGTTGGTAAAGTTGAGTTGGAAGTGTTGAGGAGTAAATGAAAAGTGGGTTGGTTTTGGATTTTAGTTACTTCTATATCCTGGATTTAGCACCACAACATCCCCTAAAAAGCCGTCATGATTTTTGTTGTGTATTTGGTCCATAGCGGTGGAGAATTAGTATGCTAATGCAAGCCTATGGTAGTTTTTCTTGGTTTATTTTGAGTGAAACACATATCCTGAAACACTTAAGTGAGAGTGCAAACACATTGCCCTTGGTGAGGTCTAGAATGAATGAACACTATTGGAAAACATGCACATAGCTAGGAAATCTCGGTGTGGTTAAGTTTGTGGGTAACTGCCCCAAAATCCCCCACAAACCTCAAACTTTCTGACTGTTTACCCATGAAATCCATTGTTGAAGCTATATCTGCGGGAATAATATCGCGAAATATACACACACAACTAAGTTCGATCCTAAGTTTGTGGCCATATAGCCATGAAAATATGAGTTGTGGCTATAGTTGCAACCATATTGACATGAATATATTACGAAGCTAAATTCGGTTCTAAATTTGTGGGAAAATTGTCACGAAATAATCACACATCTAAGTTTGATTCTAAGTTTGTGGCCATATAGCCATGAAAATATGGGTTGCGGGTATAGTTGCGGCCATATTGACGCGAATATATTATGTGGCTAAATTTGGTTCTACGTTTGTGGGCAAATTGTCGCGAATCACCCACATAGCTAGATTCGGTTCTAAGTCTGTGGTCATATTGTCATGAAAACATCGTTTGCGGGTATATTTGTGGCCATATTGTTGTGATTGAGTTACGTATCTAGATTCGGTTCCAAGTCTGTGGCCATATTTGTGGCAGTATTATTAGGAAGGGTCAAACAACAAATCACATAAACATTCAACACTTTTTAATTTAATAGGCAAACCAAACTCGAGTCCAAATTACCAATTCTTTCGGCTAGATCAAAACTCAGTAACCATTTAATCAACATAGAATATTAAGTAGACAAGAGGGGTTGGGCGTATATTACAACGACTAACAATCCAATAAATGAGATCTTCACCACCAGTGTTGGCGCCGATAGAGGGGTTGGGCGTCGCCGGAGAGCAGAAACGCTGAGCAGAAGCATGGAGGAGACGATGCAGGTCCTCAGTGGTGATGGTTGCGCGCTAGGTCACTGCGGAAGCGCTCGGTAGTCCACATCATGGCAATATGTACTCCAGAAATATTGAAGAATGGAAGCATTTAAACCTGAATTGCTTCCCTTCTGCTTCTTTGGTTCGTCCTCATCTGCAAATTATACATGGGAAAATTTAGATCATCATGAAGCATTTGGAAAATCACAACATCTCAATGTGAATAAACAAGAGCATCGATCTTGAAGAATAAATGACGAAACATAAGTAAAAAAGGCAATACCCAAGAAATATTAAATATTGAAATTTTTACAATTAAGCATGAGATGAACAACCAACTTTAAGATGCAAGTGGCCTTGTTTTTACATGTTTTATTCCTTATTAGCTCCTATAGACCATTCAAACTCTTCTTCTACCCTAAATCCTAGCCATTATTTTACCCCAGGAATTCCGAAGAGGAATGGTTTACCACTAAGACAATATCTTAAGTACCAACCATAATCAATGAGTCTAGACCATCATTTAGAATCAAAGGGTCAGATCATGTGTATATAATCAAGATGGAAGTAAAAATCAAAAAAATTAAGAAATTATGGTAGCTCAATTCATTATTTAATATGCAATTAGAAAAGCACTACCAGACACATATCAAGATATATGACATGCATCTTATGGTAAGAACACATATAAGGGACGAAATGCAGTGTAGTACACTCAAAATACCAACCATTCAAACAAAACTAATTCAAGCACAAATTCAGTAGATTAATAACTTACAACTTAAATTCAAGTTTCAGCAATAAGCACAAAAGTGGTCAAATTTTATGTTCAACTGCAGAAGTATTCTAACCACTGCTTTGCCCAAATAAAAAACAGGAATTCAACATTTAACAAAGACATATTTAACAAAGACAAGAATCCATAATATTCATTCACTAAAAATCAACCAAATCAACACCACACAATCAAAACGAACAACAAGACCTCCCACTTAAATACCCAAATTTAGGTCAAATATAACACATTACCACCAACACTAAAAGACAAATCAATTCAACAATATGACGCCAATTAGATTTCAGGCATAAATTCATATTGAAACCTATTCGATCGACTCACCATGCTCATACTCATAAAATCAGTGGTTTTCAACAGCAAATTTGTGTAAACCCCGCTTATTAATTAAATAATAACTCAATTCCACAAAAGAGTAAAACTCAAGGAATCAGGGCCACCGATCAATTCAACAATACGTGACTCAAATTGAAACCTACAAAACCAGATAAATTGAAACCTAGAAAACCATGTTAATCGAATGATAAATTGAAACCTAGAAAACCAGATTAATCAAACGATAAATTGAAACCTAGAAACCAGATCAAAAACCCTAAAAGTTGACTAAATCAAGAACCCTAGAAAAACAGATCAATCAAACAATACATTGCGACCTGATAAACAAGAAGAGGAGATTAGAACTGAACTGTAAACGGCTACGCATGGGATGGATAGACGAGATTGCAATTCAGATGTGTGAGAGCCAGAGAGAGAGAGAGTGGAACGATAACTCCTATTTTTTTCTGAACGATTCTGGAATCAAGGGTGTCCAAACCTGATTTTGTAGTTGTGAACTAAATATTTTTATTCGGTTTTCTAGACTTATAAAAAAGTTATCGGTTCAATTTTCGGTTTAGGGAATCAAATATAATATATTATACTAAACCTAATGGAAAAGGTAAAAATCTAGGCATTTTAGGATCATTTTCAATGGAAAAGTGCACAAACTTAAACGAGCTTTCTTTTGAGATTTCCATACAAACAAGATCTACGGACTTGAGAATAACATTCCTCATCGAGAGCTTTCATTTGATATTTAATAAGCCCCAATCTGATAACCGGGCACAAAGTTATGCCATTTTTAATCGAACCATCTTTGAACCTTGTCTTGTTTAACCAGTTTCATCAGCCCTCCTTTAACCCTTCCGAAAAGTTAGCACATCAACTTTATCTTTGTTTTACTTTGGCTCGCCTTTGTTTATAACAATGCTATTTCTTTGAAGGTAATGATGTCTTTTGTGGTGTAGTGGTTGTAGTCTCATTCTTGTAAGAGATCGTTATATTCTTTTAGAATCGTTCATTCTCATAAGAAATCATTATATTTCTATAAAGTCATTCATCTTATAAGAAGACGTTATATTCCTTTTGAATCGTTCATTCTTATAAGAAAACGTTATATTCCTTTAGAGTCGTCCATTCTTATAAGAATTGTTATACTCCTTTAGAATCGTTCATTCTTATAAGAAATCATTATGTTCATTTAGACTCGTTCATTCTTATAAGAAATCGTTATATTACTTTATAGTCGTTCATTATTATAAGAAATCATTAATAATCCTTTAGACTCGTTCATTCTTATAAGAGATCGTTATATTCCTTTATAGTCGTTCATTCTTATAAGAAGTCGTTATATTTCTTTAGAATCGTTAATTCTAATAAGAAATCGTTATATTCGTTTAGAATCATTCATTCTAATAAGAAATCATTATATTACTTGACATTCATTAATTCTTATAAGAAATCGTTCATTCTTATAAAAAAACGTCATATTCCTTTAGAGTCGTCTATTCTTATAAGGAATCATTATATTTCTTTTCAGTCGTCGATTCTTATAAGAAATTATTATATTCCTTTAGAGTCGTTCATTCTTATAAGAAATCATTATATTCCATTAGAGTCGTTCATTCTTATAAGAAAACGTCATATTCCTTTAGATTCGTTCATTCTTATAAGAAATTAATAAATTCCTTTAGAGTAATTCATTCTTATCAATAACGTTATATTCCCTTAAATCGTTAATTCTTATAAGAAAACATTATATTCATTTACAGTTCTCCATTCTTATAAGAAATCATTTTCATTATATTCCTTTAGAGTCGTTCATTCTTATCAGAAAACATCATATTCCTTTAGAATCGTTCATTCTTATAAGAAAACGACACATTCCTTTAGAGTCGTCCATTCTTATAAGAAATCTTTATATTCCTTTAGAGTCGTTCATTCCAACAAGAAATTATTATATTCCTTTAGAGTCATTAATTCTTATAAGAAAACATTATATTCCATTTCTTTAGAGTCATTCATTCCTATAAGAAATCATTATATTTCTTTAGAGTCGTTCATTCTTATCAGAAAACGTTATATTCCATTCCTTTAGAGTCGTTCATTCTTATAAGAAATCATTATATTTCTTTAGAGTCGTTCATTCTTATTAGAAAACATTAGATTCCTTTAGAGTTGTTAATTCTCATAAGAAATCGTTATATTTCATTAGAGTCGTTCATTCTAATCAGAAATTGTTATATTTTTTTAGAATCATTTTCTAATAAGAAATCATTGTGTTCCTCTAGAATCTTTGATTCTAATCAGAAATCGATATATTCTTTTAGAATCGTTCATTCTTATAAGAACTCATATTGATTTAGACTCATTCATTCTTATAAGAAATCATTATATTCATTTAGAATCGTTAATCTTAGAGAGAAGTGGTTAGACATTAAGATTAAAGGATTTAAGTTTAATGGTTAGGGTTTGGTTTAAGATTAACAAAACCTAATTAGTTCACATGCTATGGTTTATGTTCAAGATTGACAAAACCTAAACCTCTTTGATGATCTTCATGTTCTTGATGTTGATAAGTACCCACCAAGGGTTCGGGGCGGAGCCCCCAACAACACCAGGGGTGCTAGGGGGCGAAGCCTCCTAGTAGGGGGTCCAAGGGGCAACGTGCCCCGACTGGGGTTGGGGGCAGCGCCCCCAAAAAAAAGGTATACATTGTTTTCTGTATTGAAGATTTATTTTATTAGCATGTTAGATTAAAATCGGTTTATATATAGGAAAGTGTTTTAATTATTTAGATTATTTGTACATAGAAAAGTGTATTTGATTAAAGATTTTTTTTTAAAATAATTACTAATTTAATCATCTAGAACCTTTGGTTTAGGAGGGAAAAAGAGGGAAATATTTGGTTATAAAAAATTTGGGTGGGTTGCAAATATTACAAGGAGGAAAATTTTGGTTAAAAGAAATTTTGGGAAGGCTAAAAATGATGAAAATGAAATATTGGGCGGGATATATAATACATTAAGCGGGAAATATAATCAATTGGGAAATGAAAATTTGGGTTTAAATTTTGGATTGAAAATTGGGCGGGATATATAATACATTATGTGGTGGGATGAAATGAGGCCCATATTATAAAACCCTAAATTAAAACACCTTCAAAACCTAAGAAAAATCGTCGCCTCTCTCATTTCTCCCTATCTCTTACAGAGAGTAGCGCCTTACAAAGAGCGACGCCTCTCTCATACCCCACCTTCAATCGGCACCACCTCCATCCGTCTACCAGTCTTCGCCACCAACATTGTGTTGGTAGGGATTTACTTAACAAAAAAAAAATTTGTAGTCAAGACCCCGCTAAGTATAGCAGAGCCAGGATCGTCCACGGGAAGCAAGGTTGTTCGTCTACCAACGACAAAAACAAGAAAACAAAGCAAACAAGCAAAAACAGCTACAACCAACCTCGTTAACGACCTTGTCAGGGTCGTTAACGAACCTAGAAATCTACCGAAAACAAAACAACTAACGACCTAATAGCAGGCTCGGTACCGATCTAAGGTGCCTCGGTAACGAGTGAGAACGAAAGGAAAACTAAGCAAATTCAATGGATAAAAAGCTCTAGGACAAGGGTTACCACGACATAGCCATGCATACAAACTCGTATGAAGATAAAGATCATGCCTTTGAACATAAATTCATCAACTTTCGCTGACTAACAAGCAAATCAATCAACTTTCATAAATCAATTTACTTTATTACTTGTTTTGAATCCGAAGCTCGAAACTTTCGTTATCGAACAATATCAACATTCAAGTTCACAACTTTCTATTTCGATCAAGTAACAAACTCGAATTACTTCGACTATCGTCTAAGCATAAGCACAACAAGCAATTCAAAAGATAGTAGGCAATCAAAACATCAACATACTCATTCAAACATGCACATAGACCTGTCAAAATATGACCCAAACCGAAAAATCGACTTGTACCGCCCGGAAAATCTTGAGTTATAACCCGGAAAAATAAACCCGAAACCCGTTTTTAACCAAACCCGATGACCCAAAAATTTTTTGGGTCAAAATAGGTCGGTTCGGGTTGCCCGAACGGGTCAACCACATGAAATCTGAAAAGGCAGGATTCAGTGTAAAATATCCCGCCCATAGCCCACTGTTGCCAATAGACAAGTTATTCCTATTTTTTTCAGCCTCTTACGCCTGCACCTCAATTCTCAACCTAATTCTGTTTCTTTCGTTTCTCAAAGACTCAAACATCTTCCGCTACTCGTGAACCTTCTCCGCGCTGCTCGTGAGCCTTCTCCCCCGATGCTCGTGATGCCCAGGAAGGCTTCCTTCTCCGTCGTTGCTTGTGGCTTCCTTCTTCGCCGTTGCTCGGGCTCTTCATCGACCCAGTAGTCCACCCTGATGTCGACTACCTCGCTCAAGTTCAGTGGGTTTTATTTTGAGTTTTGCAATTTTTTTATCTTGATCTTCGGTTACTGTTGCTGATCGAGCTATTTCAAGTTTGTGATGCTTGCTTGAAGGAACTCCTATGTTTTTATTTCAGTTCAATGTGTGAAATTATAGTTGGAAAAGGATCAGAGCATTCAAATTGTTATTTAATTGCTCTGTAGTAGAATATAAAATGAAGTTCACAACCTTACCTTGCTTGATAATTTGAAATTCTCAATATTTTAATTTAACTAATCATATTTGTGGAGTAGTAGCGTGCTCTGATCCTTTTCCAACTGCAATTTCACACATTGAACTGAAATAAAAGCATGCCATGTCAAATTTGAGTTCAAAGCCTTACCTAGTTACCTAGTAAATAGCAATTTGAATGCTCTGAGAATGTGGGAAAGGATCATAGCTAATTTGAAGTTCATAGGCTTACCTAGCTTGAGAATGTGAAGTTGTCAATTTTTTAATCTAACCAACTAGTAAAAATTCAAATTGATTGATCAAACCATGCTGAAAATGACTTGTATTGTGCACTTTTATTATGAATTTTCAAGTAAGTATTTGTTAAGACAACCATGAGAAATGAATGTTTTAAAACAAGCACGAGCAATGAAGAATTCAAATGTAAATGGACTTATTTTGGCACAAAAAAAACTAATGTGGGTAGACTTGTCAATCGGGTAGACCTAGACTTGACAATCGGGTCAAGTGGATCGGATTCGGGTTTTTGTATGTCGGGTTCGGGTCAATTACAATCCAGTCATTCTACCTGTTGGGTTGATCCGAACCCGTAATAAACCCGTAGTGACCCGACCTGTTTTGACCTGGTAAATTTGTGACCCGAAATGACCCGATCTGTAGTTGACTCGAACCCGACATGCAAAAACCCGAACCCGACCCGATTGACAGGTCTACATGCACAACTACGTCGGTTTTCAACCCCGACCCTAGATAAGAAGACTACTCACTATTCATTGAAACAAAGCAAATAACTTTAATCAAAGAGAACATTGAAAACAAAACTAAACTTACTTGAAATTGAAAAGGAAATATTGTCTTACAAACTTGTTGAATCCTGAAAACACTAAGAACACCGAGCAAGAACTGATCACCGAACCTAACTCTCTCGATCGATCGATTTCAGTTCGACTCTCTCCCTCTCTTGACTTCTCCTAAAAACTAGCGTCTCTCCCCCCTTGTCTAGGCTTAGAACAAGGGTATTTATACTAAGAAAGCTATCTATAAGAATTAAAAGATATAAACCTACCCTACTTAAAAGATAACAAGATAAAAGATATAAAAACTGAAAGTCGGATGCGCCTCTACCGACACGGGTCCTTCGTTAACGACCCATACAGGGTCGGTAGACTTTGCTGAATCCCTTATAAAAACTATCTTTACAGCCTCAGTAACGACCTTCACAGGGTCGTTACCGAGTCCTTGTTTTGGCTTCTCTCGAACTTTTCTTTGGCTTTAACTTGGATTTTTACTTGATTTTCCCATGCAATCTTCTTTCTCTATCTTCCATGCATACCACCTTCCACCACAAGACTTCAACTTTGCTTGAAAAGTGCTCCTTTCCGCTTAAAAACCTACAAAAAGACACAAAACGGAGTAGCTTCCATACTTTTCACAAAATATGCAAACTTATCCAAAAACACACAAAACTAACTCTAAAACCTACCAAAACTAAACTAAACAACCTAAGAAAGACACCTAAATCTAGACTAAAATGACGAACATCAAAATATCCCATACATAAGCTTGCTTGTCCTCAAGCCATCACTATACAATAATCAAAACCAAACAATCACACCTATCAAGCAATATGCAAAAATAAGCACAAATAGACGTAAGCAAATACAATCCAACCTCACCAAGGATAATTGTGTTTCTCTCAACTCTCAAGTGTTTAGGCTTATAAATTCAATCTCTCAACTCAATCTTATATGCAAAAATTCATAGAAATTGGAACTTATATCACCAAAATCTCCACCTAAGATTTGTCAAAACAAGCAAAAATCATCAAGAGAACTTAGGCTCAATGAAAAACTTCATAGAAGTTTCCATTCGGTCGGGTTCGAACGGGGCATGGTAAAGACAATATGCATGGAAAATTTTGGTCATGTGGTGCTTATAATATCCGGGAATCAAAGACTCCTAAAAACTCACATATAACATCAAAACTCTCATAAAAACATATACCAAACTCTCTCAAACATTATGCTCACTCACTCACCTTTTATCCTAGAAAGCTCATATAAACATAAAAGAATCTCCGGTTTACCCTCTTAAACACAAATGCGCAACTACTGATAGGCGTGAAATGGTCGTGCAAATCACGACTATGCAAAAGAGTCCTAACAACCTAAAGACTGTAGTCTTAGGGAAGTAAGGGTCGAATCCACAGGGAGGAGATTTATCTTTCTATGTAAATTTTGTGTCAATTAAAGTAAAAGGGTTTTTAGAATTAAACTAACTATTGAGCATGCAAAAACTAGCAAAGCAAATAAAGTTTGGGTTTTTATCAATTTAAGGAAACACTTAGTCAACCAGAGATCCACATTCGTATGACAAGTTGATCATCGATTCACTCAATATCGCATGCATATGGATTTCCAATTCCTTTTCAAAGATAATTAATAGCACAACCAGATACTATCAATCCTAACTAATTGAATAACCTTGAAACTATCAAGATTCAATTCAAAAGCAACATGAAGAATAGGAATATAATTAGGATACAATTCTAGCATAAAACAACAAGCTTTTATACTAGAATGCAATTAAACTCTCTTCTACAATAGACTAGCACAACCAGATACTAGTACAATGCAGTTTGCTACTATGAAATAGAGAAACTCAACCAGTAATTTCTCTAGATCTAGCAATTGAGATTCAATAACAACAACCCTAGAAATTGTTGAATTCAATCACATAAACAATTCAAACAAGAGAGTAAAATAATTCCATGCAATAGATAAAGAGTAGAAATCTCACAACTAAAAGTCAAAACGAAGCTTCAAACTGTCTAACTAAGCAAAAGGGCTTAGTTCTACATGAAAGGCTAAAACTCAAAGTCTGAAAGAGAAAATATGATAATAGTGTCTGAATGAGAGATGCAACTCTCTAAAATCTAATATATCAAGCTAGGTCTAAAAAGTCTATCAAAAAATACATATATCTCGGATTAAAGCTGACATAAGAAGAGCCAATAGAAATAAAACACGTGGCACCATAAGGAGTTTCGCGTTGGCAGGGGCGGTAGATGCCACGAGCAGCAAAACGCAAATCTCCGTCTTCTCTTCAATCCAGCTCTAAAACTCCAATAATATGCATCTTCGGGTCTTCTTCTTCCTAGCTGTAGATAGCATATAAAATACCTAAAAACACCATAAACTCATGCTAAAACTCCTCCTAAATACACAATATAATTGTGTATATCAAACTCCCCCACACTTGAATCCCACTCGTCCCTGAGTAACTCAGAAAACTATCACTCACAAAAAACTATAACCACCGAATCATCAAAATGCAAGGAAGCTTACAAAGAGGAATAAAAGCATTCTCATGCAAGCTCAACACCCAACCTACACAACAACACATATAGCAAATAAGTTCTAACTACCCCACCATACTCAACATCAACATAAATGACTAAATCATCATCAACATCAAATCAACATCATGCTCAACTCAAACCACCAAACAATCCTCAATATCTATCAAAACATCAAACATCAACCCAGCAAAAATTAACCACTAATAATTCCATCAAAAACACCAATAAAGAGAGTGAAAATCTCCATAAATCTACACCTTATACCTTTTAAGTGAAAACCTACCCAAAACACTCCTATACTCCACTTCTTATGTCGCTTGCGCCGGTAAAAAGATAGTCCTAAAACACTTTTTTTCACTCATTTTGCTTAGGCGCGCTTTCAGGTTTTCACCTAACACTCTCTTTTCATTTTACAATAATGGACTCACCAACTCACACCACTTGAAATATATTTTTGCCAAGGCCTAGTGCTTGCCAGATTACCTGCTTATTACCTAGACTGCCCTTTCAGATTTTCAGTCTATCCCAGGATTTTAGTTTGCCTTTTTTCAATTTTTATGGATCTTTTTTTTAAATATTTTATTTATAGCACATCAATAGTAATATAATTCCAACTCCCCCACACATAAAACACACATTGTCCTCAATGTAGTAAAGAAAAGAGAAAATAAAGGGAAGTAGAGAAGAATACCACTACTGATCAGATGGCGGTGGTGGTGGTGGATACGGTGGATTGTCAGGATATGAGGGGTAAGCGGGCCACACTCCCTGGAAAAACTGAGCCTGTTGCTGGAAATTGCTAGTCTGCTGCTGAAAGAACTGAGACTGATCCTGGTGGAACTGATGGATCCGGTCTATAGAAGTAGACAAAGCAGACTGCTGAGTAAACATCTCATCCCGACGGACTGAAAGCTGACGCATCTGGCGCATCACATCATCCTGCCAACTCAGACCAGTATCCTGTCCAGCTGAAGTACTAGGAAAATCGGACCCAGGGACATCCTCATGCATAACTGTGTTCCCCTGAAGAATAGTCTCTGGAATAGGCTTTGAAGTAGATGGTGGAACAGCTTGTGGAGCAGCAGAAGTAGATCCGGGAGCTCTAGTAGGAACTGACAGCTGTCGGAGATCAAAGTGATGATACTCAGGTCCATAAGGTAAGCTAGCAATGGGTAGAGGAATCTTAAAAGTACCCGTAGGAGGACCAAATGAGTAGGAAAATCGACCTCTAGCCTTAGTAATATATTCAGCATGCCTCAAATGCTTAATGTCACAAGTGAAAGTAGAAGAGACTCGCTGAGATGATGGAGAAAAAGGAATGTTCAGAAACTCTCCCAAGATAGAAATCATACCACCAATAGCAATCTTGCACTTGTTCTGGCCCCTACACTTCTTGCAGAAAGTAAGAAACTGAGCTCTCCAATCTCTAATAAGCGTGCACTGTGGTGTCAAACTCCACATAGTCTCTAAATCAGTGTAAGAGACCTTGTTTGCCTCAGTGAGGCCATACCAAGCCATCCTAATCACCTTATGAGCAATCCGTAAACAAGGATGAGACCATTTGTAATTCTTTTTTCCTGCCTTGGGATCAAATGAACGAAAACCAGTAGTTTGATACCAAAAATTCAACTCCTCACTAGTAGCATCCCAAAGATCAGAAATAGAAGGTTGCTGAGTAATACTAAATGCCTCCTCAAGGCTAGCATAAGTCAATACATGTACTGAACCTGCTAACTAAAAAGAAATCCTCTCATGCTCATGGTCATCCTCTAAAGTAATCAGAAATTCCCTAGTCCAGGCAGGGAATGTGGGAGCACTCTTAAAGAAAAAAAAAACCAATCCAGCATGGGTCAACATCTGTCTAGTACACTCTTAGTAAAGAGATTAAAAAATAGAGTAGATACGATCTCCCGTCCCTCAATAATCTTCCTCCGAGCCTCATGGATCTCGGAGGTGGCGGATCTAGAACTCATAGCACGCTTCCTAGAACTCATAATCAACAATATGAACTCTTAATTGACAGACAAGAGGAGCGAATCAGTCGAAAATACGCGGAAGTAGGAGCGAAGGGCTGAAAAATTGGCGGCGGGCTCAAAGTTCCTGGCGGCGGGCGCTGTGTTCCTCGCGGCGGGTGCCGCTGTTCTTGGCGGCGGGTGTCGCTGCTCTTGGCGGCGGGTGCCGCCTCTAGTTTCTTCGAGAAATAACACCAGATTCGAGGCGGTCGCCGCGTGGAATGAGACAAAGGAGAGCGTCGACGGCGTAGTCAGGCAACAACGGGGCTGAAGAGGTTGGACTTGATGTAGATCCGGGTTGAAGCTGATGTAGATCTAAATTTGGGCAAAAACCTGTTCTCTCTTCACTCTTCTCCAAAACTCTATTTTTTCACTATGATTTTTATTTTTATGACCACTCTTAACCCTCTTTCTATTTTTATCTCTCTGCACTCTTTTTTTTTTATTTGGTGGTGTTTTCATATGTGATTTCCTTTTTAAATATGTTTCTTTTTCCCCTTTTCTTGCGTGTTTTGTTCCTTTTTAAGCTTAGTTCCCGTATTTCTATGAGATTCGGAGACTACGCGCATTTTATGTGTTTTGTAGGTAATTTGGCATGAAAGGAGGATCAATTTGAAGGAGGATCGAGGCATGGAGTAAGGCCCGAGCTAAATCAGGAAAGAGAGGAGCAAGATATGAAGAAGAACAAGAGGAAAGCCAACAAGAAGAAGGTGGAACGAGGTCCGGACCGAGTTGCAACCACGCCGGGCCCGACTTGGAAGTTTCCCACCTCGGACCGACATGCACAGTAACTCGGGCCCGAGGTCCTCCGTGTCGGTCCGAGTCGGTCACCGAACTACTTGGGCTCCAAGGCACGAATTTGTGGACTTCCACTTTTGCCCCTCATCTAATCTATAAAAGGCCCTCTTGTCTTCTAATTTGAGGGGTCCCTCTCACACACACAAGAAGGGTTCCCACACTTGGCAAGGAACCAAGAGGATACTTGGAGAGCAAGGAGAAAGGAGAGGAGGAGGAAGAGAGAGAGAATCGGCCAAGAGAGAGGAAGACTTGATAGGTTTTGTTGATTGTTTAGCCTTGCTTTGTTTTGATCTTGTGGATTTGGAAACACTTGATTGGAATTTGTGGATTGCTTTGGATTTGAATGAAACTTTGCTTTGTTTTGAGATTGATGATGTTGATTGCTTTCCCTTTTGATTTGTTTGCTTTCTTTGTTTGCTACATGGAGTAGATCTCCTTGATCTTGGGTTATGGGGGAAAACCCTAGCTAGGTTTGGGCTAGAAACCCCAATTCCATAGCCTTGAGTGTTTGATCTAAGGAAACCACTCTACATAGAGCTACAATTCCTTGCGAAAGTTGGGAATCAAGGCTTGAGATTGGCAAAGTAGCGAAAGTGAACATGTGTCAATCTCAAGACCTTGCTTCGAAGGTGATTTCCCCAATGATCGAGGTGTAGAAGTGGTTGGAACGAGGGCGAAAGCACTCGATCCTAGTCCGATCATCACTCATTGCTTGAATTGGGGTGGAGAAGCCTTAATCTACTAGGGAAGGAACCCAAAAGCCCAAGATCTACTTTAAATCTTTGAAGTTCGACAACCCCAGCTACCTCGGGCCCGACTTACCTAGTGTCGGTCCCGACTTCCTCTTGTCGCCAACCTCAGGCCCGACGTGACCTCAGTGTCGGTCCCGACTGTTTTCTTTGTTTTCCTTTGTTTTGAGCTCTCCTTTCTAGCTTTCGAGTGTCTTGGCACATCAATCGAGTAGACTTCCCGAGTGTTCGACACCCACCACGTGCTACAATGGGGTCGGGTTATAAATTGTATCTCTAGACCCTCGCAATCTCGAGGCGATCAAAAGATTGGCGCCGTTGCCGGGGAAGTCTAAGTGCATTGAGTGCCAATTTGGTGAGTTTCTTGTGTTTTGGTAGTGATTTGGGTGAGGGAATAGCCCAAACCCTTTGTTTGTTTTTGATTTGTTTTGGTTTGTGTCTTTGTTTCGTAGGTGTATGCTAGCTCGTTCCTCCCGAGGAACACTTGAGCTTGAGTTTGTGAGTGATGCGGAAAGTATTCTCAAAGAAGCCCGAAGAAGGAAAAGGATGGCGAATCAAGCTCTCCATGTTGATGAGGAGTTGGCTCAACTTAGGGCCGAAATGGCTAGATTGCAACTTGAGAGGGACAATCAAGAGGAGGTGGCAAGAAGAGAACGGGAGAAACGGATGAGAGCCGAGGCGCAACTCAACGCTCTACCCCGGAATGCACGCAAATACATGCATCCGGAGTTGAGAGTACCCGAACCGGCTATTGTGCTTCCCGAGGTTGCCAAGAATTTTGAGATCAAGACGCAATTCATCTCCCTCATCAAGCGTGATCAATTCGAGGGCCGTCCACATGAGTGTCCCATAGAGCACGTCAAACGCTTTGTGGACATGTGTGAGACGATTTCTACCGACGAGGAGACATTGGAGTATGTGCTTCTAAAGGCGTTCAAGTGGTCACTTGGGGCCAAAGCCACACATTGGCTCGAGAGCCAAGCTCCTAGGTCAATCACATCTTGGAAGACACTCTATGATGCTTTCTTGATGAAGTTCTTCCTGCCCTCAAAGACAACCGAGCTAAGAAGGAAGATTGCAAGCTTTCAACAAGGTCCGAATGAGCCTCTCTTCGAAGCATGGGACCGTTTCAAGGAGATGTTGCGCCAATGTCCTACTAATGGCCAACAACCATATGTGCTTCAAGACATCTTTTTCCAAGGCATCAATCCGGTAACGAAGGACAAGCTCAATCTCCGCACCGATTGTGGGTTCATAGACTTGACACCGGATCAAGCTTGGGAGCTACTTGACAAGCTATCCGATTATGAGGCCATGTATGGGGTGAGTCAAGCTAAAAAAGAGGTGAAAGTTCAAGGTGAAGGTGCAAGGAAGTTATATGATCCAAAGGGAGAAGACATTGATAGGGATGTGAAGCTCCAATTCCTTGAAGGTGAAGTGAGCAAGCTTAAGAGGCAAGTACACTACTACAAGCAAAATGCTAGAGCTTGTGAGGAGTGTGGATCCTTTGCACATGCTACACAAGTTTGTCCGAATGAGAGCCAAGTGCGCTTGGCCGAGCGAATTGAGGAGGCAAACTATGTTCGAGGAAATTTCGGTGGAAGAGGCAACTTCAACAATGGTGGTAATGGCCGGTGGAACAACGGTCAAGCTCAAGGTTACAACAACAACTTCAACCAAAATGAGCCAAGGGCGCCACCACCTCCATATAGACCACTGGGATTCAATGAGCTACAATCATTTGCTCAAGAGATGAGAGACGGGTTCAAGGAGATGAGGACCCAATTCAATGAGTTTGGTGCATGGAGGAGGCAAGTCGACAATCAATTTGCCCAAATTGCAACTCAAGCCCCGAGAGAGAATGGGAGACTTCCGGGCCGACCCGAGGAGAACCCTCGAGCTCAAAACAATCAAAATGAAGTCCGGGCAATTGGATTGAGAAGTGGCCGAAACCTACCCGAGCCACACATGCCTAAAAAGAATGAAGAGAGTCGGACCAACTTACCCAGCAAGTCGGGTCCGACGTTCCCCGAAGTCGACCCAGCAAGAAGATCGACCCCTTCACCCCGAACCGAGGTTGAGAGCAACTCGGGACCGACGTACCCACACCTCGATCCGACTCCTCTGCCTCGGACCGAGATTCACAACATCGGGCCCGACATGGTGCCTAAGTCGGTCCAACCAGGAAATGTTGCAAGTGAAGTTGGGAAGTCCAAGGAGGTTGATCCGAGCAAGATTCAAAGTGCAACAATTCTTCCATATCCCTCGAAGGAGCCGAAAGATGTTGTTGAGAACAAGTTCAAGAGGTTTCTCAAACTCTTGAAAGGTTTGAACATCTCTATCCCGTTCACCGATGCATTGAGTGAGATGCCATCTTATGCCAAGTTTTTAAAGGAGATTTTGAGCAAGAAGAGGTCGATAGTTGAAATGCAAGATGAGGTCAAGACCTTGGAGTTACCGCAAAAGCTAGGAGATCCCGGTCGCTTTGCTATCACCATTGGTGTGGGGTCTCAAAACTTCCAAGCCTTATGTGACCTTGGGGCAAGTGTTTCAGTGATGCCCGCTAGCATTTGGAGAAGAGAAAATTTGGGAGAAATGGAGCCGGCCGATATGTCCCTAACTATGGCCGACGGTTCCATCATCAAGGCTAAGGGAATATTGGATGACGTGCCGGTGCGAGTTGGAAAGTACTTTGTCCCCGATGATTTCGTAATCTTGGACATGCATGAGGACCCCTTGGTCCCAATAATCTTAGGAAGACCGTTCTTAGCTACGGCGGGGGCAAGGTTTGATGTCAAAAACGGCAAGGTGTCCTTTGAGATTGGGGAAGAAAAGGTCGATTTTCACTTCAACAAAGCTTTGAATGAGCCGGACGCCTTGGCCATCCTTAAACTTGAAGAGAGTGCCAAGAGAGAAAGTGAAGAAGTGGAAGTTGCTAGAGAGGTCGTTGTGTTAAGGAGTGATGAAGGGTTCAATGAACAAATACAAGTAAGGGAGTTGTTGGAGCAATTTAAGGATCAAAATGAGTCAAGGATCAATGCTAGCCCAAGAAGAGATGAAGAGTATCCTTACTTATATCCTTTTGATGTTGGTGATGACCACAATTCTTCCCAAACTTTTGATTCCTACATAAGTTTAAGTGATTTGAACGATGACTTAGGGGACTCCTACATTTGCCTTAGTGACTTGAAAGATGAATTGGTAGAATCCCCTAGGAATTCTTTGGATAACCTTGGTGTAGGAAAAGAAAAACATGATGGAGCAAGCAAGGAGGAGAAATCTCATCCGTTGGAGGAGTATGATGACAGAGGCCCGAGATCGGAGAGCCATGCCTATATAGACCATCATTGGTGGTTTTATGGGTATGAAGGCAATGGGAATGGGCATAACAATGGCGAGCAATTCACCGTGTTTCACCCGCCATGAGGTCGAGGTTAGGAAGTCAAGCTAGTGACTCTAACCAAGTGCTTCTCGGGAGGCAACCCGAGCTAGTAGCTTTCTTTTCGTAATCTTAGTTTGATTTTTCTTAGTTTAGCCTAGCTTTTCTCTAACCAATTTCTATCTAGTGTTTTCTGGATTTATGGTGTCGTGCATTCTTCAAGGTTGTGTATGATTTGAGGTGAAATATTTAAATGGAAATATGGGAAAGAAGTTGCAAGAGGATGGAGTAAAATTGGTGACCCGAATACTCCCACATCGAGCCCAGGTAAGTCGGGCCCGACATAGGGACGTCGGTCCTTGAAGTCGGTCCCACCCGATTTGACTATTTGGAATGCCAATTTTGCCCTTGACCTAATTTGTCCCCTTCCCCCATTAAATACCATCCCCCACCTACCTACCATCTTCATATCAACCACCATCCCCAAAATACAACCCATCCCTCTCAAACACTCTCAAAGTCGGCCGCCCTTCCTCACCATACTCGATCCACACACTCCCTACTTCATCTCGTTCCAACCACAAAAAGACTTCCCTAACCCGATTCCGAGTAGAAATTTCGAGTTCAATATAGTCCTTCATCCCCCATCTAGATCTAGATTGAGGAAATTTGAGTTCTAAGTTGCTTATTTGTTTAAAAGTTCAATACTCTTCGAATCCGGTATGTGTTACTCGATCTCTACTTATTTCTTTGAAAATTTTGTGCTTTCATTACATAGATTGAGTAATGCCATGTTTGATTGAGAGCTTGAGCTTGAGCATCAATGGTGGATTTGCATGATTTGTGAAATTGAGCTTTAAAGTTGTTTATGCATGCTTAGATCCATTTAGAACATCGATTAGGGATGTTTGATGGTTGAATTTGAAATTTAAGTGCATGATAGAGTGATTTGGGTTGAATTGAGGTTAGAGTCGAAGCACGAACTAGGTCGAGATCGACGTTCCCAGGAGAGTCGGGCCCGAGGTGTGGAAATCGGTCCAACAAGTCGGACCGAGGTTGAGTAAGTCGGGCTCGACATAGGTTAGAAGTCGATCCATGTTGTTTTTGCTTTCTTCTTGTGATATCATGTGGATTCATGTGTTTCATTGTTGGCTATGGCCTAATCATGATGTAGAATGATCATTTGCTTAGCCATTATTAGAAGATATCCATGATGATTTATGTTGGATTGTGATGCATGTGTGTTTTAGAGACTAAGTATGGGGTTCCCTTTGTGTTGAAGTGTTGTTGTGTGTTGATGAGTGCTTTTGTTGAGTTGTATGGAGTTTATCTTGGATCCTTTTGTTTGTTTGGATGTGTGTAGGTACCATGGAGACTAGAGCTTCATCATCTCATGCGGAAAGGCCAAGGAAGAAGTCCAAGAAGTCAAGGAAAGAGCCAAAGTTGGATGATGTCTATTTGGAGGATGATGAGCAAGTGGAGAGTTATGCAAGATATATGGAGCTTGAGCATCACACAAGGTGGCTTGATTGGGAAGCCGTGAGGAAGATGGACATGGATCAAGCCCTTCCAAGGTGCTACTCCCACATCGGTCTCAATGGGATGCTAAGGTGGGACAACACCCACTACCCCGCCCTCACCTCGGAATTCATGGCCACATTCGAGTGCACTTATGATAATGTGGAGGATGAGGAAGGGGCGGTCACTTTCCAATTGGGCAATGAGGACCACAATCTCACTCTTAGGGATTTGGCTACCTACTTCGGGCTTCCATGCCCAAGAGAAGAGGCCGATGTCAACAATGAAAAGGTGAACCAAGTGTGGCGTCATGTGGCCGGGGAGAGCGAGATGAGAAAGGGCGCCTCCACAATCGAGATTGCTAGCCCTCTTTTTCGGGTCATGGTGCGAGGTTTGGGATGTGCAATCTACGCTCGTCATGAGTTGAGCAAGCCGATGAAGGAAGAGATCATGTTGCTCCATGAGATGCTCTTCAACACCGAGAAGCCCATGAACCTTGCATGGGAGTGGGTCAAGATGGTGCGAGACTTCCAAAGCTCCTCTTGGATCTACTTCGGCGGGATGATAGCAAGGCTCACCATGCGTCTAGGAGTTGATCTCGACAAGTATTCTCCGGCTCCGAATGGTGTTGAGTTCATGAACATGTATTATTTCAAGAAGGCCAACATCATCAAGGAGAAGCTCTACATGATTTCCTTGACCCCTCACTCAAACTATGATGGAGTGTCGATCCGGTTGGTGCACAACCTTTATGATCTTTCTCGGTATCAAAACTGGTACCAAGTGTGGGCCGGCAAGCCACACTCATTTGGTGACCCCAAAGGTGCAAGAGAGGGACGGCGACAACAACCTCAACACATTCGGTTTACCTCCCCTCCATCTTCACCAGATTCCGACCAAGACAACTTTGTGTTAGCACCTTGTGGGGAAGACATGGATTTCGATCAAGAGCAAAATGAAGAAGATGAGCGCTTCCAAGGTTTGATGGCCAACCTCCAAGCCACGCACCAAGCTCCAACACTGGCGGACCGAGGTACACACCATGTCGGGCCCGACTTCCCTCAACGTCGGTCCAGTTCATTCTATGGTGATGAGGTCCCGAGGCATTATGAGCGTGGAGAAGGGAGCGGTGCAAGGTAGGAGCAAGCTCAAGGTGGTGGTTATAAAGGCTATGCCCAATGGTACGGTCCGGGAATGGTGTTTCCCGAGCAACAACAACCGGTGGACATGTCCTTCTTGGCCAACCAAATGGCCCATCTCCAACTTCAACAAGAGAATGTTCTCCAAGAGGTCCATCAAGTGAATCTCCAACAACAACAAATGTACCAACAACAACAACAAATGCTTCAACAACAAAGTGCTTTCCAAGCTAGCCAACAAGAGATGAACCGAGCCCTCGGCTACACTAGGCGAGAGGTGAAGGAACTTAGGGAGGTGGAAGATCAAAGGTGGAGGGTCCAAGATAGCTTCAACACATGGATGAGCGGGAACTTCCCTTCCTGTGAGGACCAATGGACACGCCCGGAGCCTCAACTCCAACCACCACCACAAGACTTCTACCAAGAGCAAGTGTATGAGAGGGAGCGGCAAGCAAGGCTCCAGAGAGGACGTAGACGTGACAACCCCTTCGAGTGATCCTAAACATGCCATTGAAGAATAAGAAATTGTGAGCTCTTCATATTCTTCTCTCTTGCTTTTAAGTTTGATGGGGACATCAAAATTTTAAGTATGGGGTGGGGGTAAGTGTGTTCATGATTTCACTTGCTTATGTTTGTTTGTTATTTTGAGGATATTTGTTTTTTTGTTTCTAGTTTGTGTTTGGGATGTTTGCTTCTTGGTTTGTGGTTTGATGAAAGACATGGATGATTAATTTGGTCTTGAATGGATGAGTTTTTGGTTTTAGAGAAATTTTTGCAAAAATCCATAAAAAAAAAATTGAAAAAAAAATTGTGTTAAAAACAACAAAAAGATTTTGTGTTTTGTAGGTTTTGGACTAGAAATTCCCATCTTAGATTGCCAAAATAAAAGCTAATGATGATGTGAGCATGTAAATTCCTTGCATATTTTTGGATAGTTTAGCCTCTAAAATGATGTTGTTTTTGATGTGATCATGATATCTTGCTTGTTTTATTGAACATGTGAGTTCTAGGATGAGTTCTTATGCAACTAAGTATGAGTGACCCTTGTGAGATTGATTTTTTTGGCCATTTTAGGGATGCTTGTTCATATTTGCATATCCCTCATGTTTCTTGTGTGATTAGCTCATTCATGATTAGTAAAACTTGCTATTGCGGTGTTTATCTATTTTCCAAGACCGTCATGAGATTTGTCCTAGCATTGTCACATTGATTTTGAACTTTATTCTTCTAGTCACATAAATGTTCCATGTCCTACCATGAAGTTAATCCTTTGTTTGTAGCCCCATTCTAGCCTAAGCCTTTGTTTGAAACTCCTCAAAAATATTATTCCTAGCATTATATGACTTGACCCTTATGAGATTGGACTTTAGAAGAGAGGTTTGGATTGTATTTGAAGAGTTGAGATTCTCTTGGGTTTAAGGGCAAAGAATGGTGTTATGAATCATGTGGGTAGTGCATCTTTGTTGTACAAAAATGAAAAAGAAAGAAAAAAAGAAAGAAAGAAAATGTTGGAAATGTAAAGTGGAATGAAAGCAAAGGGCCTAAGTAGAGAAAAATGGTTCAACCAAGTTACAAGCAACATCGGGCCCGATGTCATAAGAAAGTCGGACCAAATGTAGAAAGTGTGGAAAATCCAACAAAAAGCCAAAGAGCAAAGATGAAGTGGAATGTTAAGTGAAATTTTGGGTTGAAAGAAAAAAAGAAAGAAAAAAATGTTAAGTCTTTTGGGTGAGTGTGAAAGTAATTGTGGAATTTTGGTGAAGTTGGTGAGAGCTTAGGTTGTTCAATCCCCATTGTAAGCACCACAAGACCAAATAATTCCCACCTTGAAAAATACCAAAAGCCCCATTACAACCCGACCGAATGGAACCTCTTTGAGGACCTCCATTGAGCCAAGTTCGAAATTCTTTGTGTACTTTGTATTAGGCATCTCTAGGTGGAGGAATTGGTGATATTAGCTTCAATAGTAAAGTCCTTAGTTGCATGAATTTTGAGCTTGAGTGTTCATTGCTAAACCCAAACACATGATGACTGATACACATTCACATATCCCTAAAGTGAGGCTTAGTTGCATTAACTCTATTCCTTGGAACACTTAATCATGTGTGATGATGTAATCTTGCTTGAATATCAATTACTTGTGCTTAAAATGTGTTTTCATACGAGGCTTTACTTGAAGATTATGTTTCGGTCTTGCTTACATTGTTATTGCTTGAGGACAAGCAAGTTTAAGTATGGGGTATTTTGATGTCTCTTTATTTGGTGGTGTTTTCATATGTGATTTCCTTTGTAAATATGTTTCTTTTTCCCCTTTTCTTGCGTGTTTTGTTCCTTTTTAAGCTTAGTTCCCGTATTTCTATGAGATTCGGAGACTACGCGCATTTTATGTGTTTTGTAGGTAATTTGGCATGAAAGGAGGATCAATTTGAAGGAGGATCGAGGCATGGAGCAAGGCCCGAGCTAAAGCGGGAAAGAGAGGAGCAAGCTATGAAGAAGAACAAGAGGAAAGCCAGCAAGAAGAAGGTGGAACGAGGTCCGGACCGAGTTGTAACCACGCCGGGCCCGACTTGGAAGTTTCCCACCTCGGACCGACATGCACAGTAACTCGGGCCCGAGGTCCTCCGTGTCGGTCCGAGTCGGTCACCGACCTACTTGGGCTCCAAGGCACGAATTTGTGGACTTCCACTTTTGCCCCTCATCTAATCTATAAAAGGCCCTCTTGTCTTCTAATTTGAGGGGTCCCTCTCACACACACAAGAAGGGTTCCCACACTTGGCAAGGAACCAAGAGGATACTTGGAGAGCAAGGAGAAAGGAGAGGAGGAGGAAGAGAGAGAGAATCGGCCAAGAGAGAGGAAGACTTGATAGGTTTTGTTGATTGTTTAGCCTTGCTTTGTTTTGATCTTGTGGATTTGGAAACACTTGATTGGAATTTGTGGATTGCTTTGGATTTGAATGAAACTTTGCTTTGTTTTGTGATTGATGATGTTGATTGCTTTCCCTTTTGATTTGTTTGCTTTCTTTGTTTGCTATATGGAGTAGATCTCCTTGATCTTGGGTTATGGGGGAAAACCCTAGCTAGGTTTGGGCTAGAAACCCCAATTCCATAGCCTTAAGTGTTTGATCTAAGGAAACCACTCTACATAGAGCTACAATTCCTTGCGAAAGTTGGGAATCAAGGCTTGAGATTGGCAAAGTAGCGAAAGTGAACATGTGTCAATCTCAAGACCTTGCTTCGAAGGGGATTTCCCCAATGATCGAGGTGTAGAAGTGGTTGGAACGAGGGCGAAAGCACTCGATCCTAGTCCGATCATCACTCATTGCTTGAATTGGGGTGGAAAAGCCTTAATCTACTAGGGAAGGAACCCAAAAGCCCAAGATCTACTTTAAATCTTTGAAGTTCGACAACCCCAGCTACCTCGGGCCCGACTTACCTAGTGTCGGTCCCGACTTCCTCTTGTCGCCAACCTCGGGCCCGACGTGACCTCAGTGTCGGTCCCGACTGTTTTCTTTGTTTTCCTTTGTTTTGAGCTCTCCTTTATAGCTTTCGAGTGTCTTGGCACATCAATCGAGTAGACTTCCCGAGTGTTCGACACCCACCACGTGCTACAATGGGGTCGGGTTATAAATTGTATCTCTAGACCCTCGCAATCTCGAGGCGATCAAGAGTGTGTATACCTATACGGCAGGGGAGACGTCGCCGCCTATTCGGCGGCGGGTGCCGCCGTGCTTACGGCGGTCGCCGCTGAAATGGCGGTGGTCGCTGCGTGTCACTTCGTAGCTAAATTCCTGGAAAAATAAATGGCGGCGGGTGCCGCCGTGCTTATGGCGGTCGCCGCCAATTATGTTGTCCTCCTTTGCTCCGTCCTGCAGGTTAGTCCACACAAAATAACGGAAAACCGAAAAAACAACTAAGCTAGAAAACAAAAATGAAAGAAAGTACCTAGGCCGGGTTGCCTCCCGACAAGCGCCTTATTTAACGTCGTGGTTCGACGTAATGCCAAGTCATCAGTCTTCAGCGTCGGCTTTGTTAGGACAGCTTCCTCAATTGTGTCTTTGGTAAATTCTTCATGATACTTCTTCACTCTTTGACCATTCACTTTGAATAAAGCATGAGTTTTTGAATCATAAAGCTCAATTGCACCATGGGGAAAGACTTGAGCAATCACATAAGGCCCTGCCCATAGGGATCTTTGCTTGCCTGGAAAGAGTCTAAGGCGGGACTGAAATAGAAGGACTTTGTCACCAGCTTTGAAGTCCTTTCTCAAAATATTTTTGTCATGCCAAGCCTTAGTCCGCTCCTTGTAATGAATAGCATTATCATAAGCTTCAATCCTGGCCTCTTTCAACTCCTGTAATTGGAGCTTTCTAAGCTCCCCAGCTTCTTCAAGTTGTAAATTGCACTTCTTGATAGCCCAATAAGCCTTGTGTTCCAACTCAACTGGGAGGTGACATGCCTTACCAAAAACAACCTAAAAGCTGACATACCAATAGGTGTTTTGTAAGTTGTCCTGTAGGCCCATAATGCATCATCAAGCCTCTGGCTCCAATCTTTTCTTCTAGGAGACACCGTCTTCTCTAGAATAGATTTAATCTCCCTGTTTGATACTTCAACTTGGCAATTTGTTTGAGGATGATAGGCAGTAGAAACTCTTTGGTTGACATTATACTTCTTTAACAGGGCAGTATTTGTCCTATTACAAAAGTGAGTTCCCCTATCACTTATGAGAGCCTTGGGAATTCCAAACCTGTTGAAAATATGGGACTTCAAGAAATCTGCAACAACTCTAGAATCATCAGTCTTGGTGGCCTTCGCTTCCACCCATTTGGAAACGTAGTCCACCGCAAGCAAAATATAAATATTCCCACTACAGTTTGGAAAAGGTCCCATAAAATCAATACCCCAAACATCAAATATTTCACAAAAAATTAAGCTAGTTTGGGGCATTTCATCCCTAATAGACATATTTCCAACTCTTTGGCACCTGTCACAGGATTTACAGTAATTGTGTGCATCTTTAAAGATGGTAGGCCACCAAAATCTTGCATCAAGTACTTTCCTAGCAGTTCTTTGAACCCCAAAATGTCCCCCACATGCTCCATAATGACAAAGTGTAAGGAGAGAATTTACCTCATTTTCTGGAATACAATGGCGGATTACCTGATCAGAACAGTGCTTCCAAAGATAGGGGTCATCCTAGACAACAAATCTAGTTGTACTGCGTAGTTTGTCCCTCTGAGCTTTGTTGAACGGTTGAGGGAATTCACTTGTGCTGAGGAAGTTCACCAAGTCTGCATACCATGGCTCTATCATGCTCAACTTGAACAAGGACTCATCCGGAAAGCTTGCTTGAATCTGATTTTGAGGGGTGCTCTCTTCTTGAATAACTCTGTTGAGATGATCAGCCACTAGATTTTCAGCACCCTTCTTGTCCTTGATTTCAATATCAAATTCACTGAGCAATAGGACCCACCGAATCAATTTTGGCTTCGCCTCTTTCTTTGTCAGTAGGTATCTCAAGGCAGCATGATCAGTATATATGATGACCTTTGTTCCAAGGAGATAAGGTCTGAACTTCTCAAGTGCAAATACCACTGCAAGCATCTCTTTTTCTGTAGTAGAATAGTTCCTCTGTGCACCATTCAGATCATTGATGCATATTGAATCACATGAGAAGCTTTGGCTTCCTTTTGGCCTAGCACAGCCCCTACCGCATAATCGCTAGTATCACACATTATTTCAAAGGGCTTAGACCAATCAAGAGCCTGAATAATAGAAGCACTTGTCAAGCGAGCCTTAAGATCATCAAAGGCTGCCTGACACTCAGTTGTGAACTCAAACAACGTGTCTTTCTTCAACAATTCGCACAGGGGTGCTGAAATCTTGGAGAAGTCTTTAATAAACCTGCGGTAGAAACCTGCATGGCCTAAAAAAGAACGAACTTCGTGCACATTAGTAGGATAGGGCAAAGATTGAATTACTTCAACCTTTGCCTTATCGACCTCAATACCCCTAGCTGAAACTATATGACCAAGCACAATACCCTGTTCTACCATGAAGTGACACTTTTCAGAATTAAGCACTAAATTAGTGTCAACACATCTAGCAAGTACCAAAGTTAAGTGATTTAGGCATGCATCAAAATTATCCCCATGTACAGTAAAATCATCCATGAATACCTCAATGTTCTCAATCTACTCAGAAAAGATGCTTACCATACACCTTTGGAAAGTCCCAAGAGCATTGCACAACCCAAATGGCATCCGACGGTAGGCAAAAGTGCCAAACAGACAAGTGAAAATTGTCTTCGCTTGATCTTCAAGGGCAATGGCTATCTGAAAGTAGCCTGAGTACCCATCTAGAAAGTAATAAAATGCTCTGCCTGCCAATCTCTCAAGCATCTGATCAATGAAAGGAAGGGGGAAGTGATCCTTCCTAGTGGCTGCATTCAGCTTGCGGTAGTCAATGCAAGCTCTGTAACCTGTCTGCAGTCATGTAGGGACCAATTCTCCTTGTTGATTCTCCACCACTGTAATTCCCCCTTTCTTTGGTACAACCTGTGTGGGGCTAACCCATTTGTTGTCAGAGATAGGAAAAATCATACCTGCTTGCAAGAGTTTCAAAACTTCTTTTTTCACCACCTCCATCATAGGTGGATTTAGACGCCTCTGTGGTTGCCTAGATGGCTTCTCGTGTCCTTCCAACAATATACAATGCATGCAAGTAGTGGGGCTGATTCCCTTGATGTCAGCAATGGTCCAACCAATTGTTGTCTTGTACTCTTTTAGAACCGCCACTAGCCTGCATTCTTGATCTTTTGTGAGCTTGCTGGAGATGATCACTGGTAATGTTTCCTTGTCTCCAAGAAATACATACTTGAGGTGGTCTGGGAGTTGCTTCAACTCAATCACCGGTGCCTGCACAACAGAGGGTAACAGCTTTTCCCTAGGCAGGGTTAATGGTAAAGGAGTTTTGCCAAGTGGCTCAAGAGGAAGCTTGTAATAAGCATCCATCTCGTTTACAATCTCCTGTATGTCAGTTGATAAAGTAAAATCCAAACTAGAATCAACAATAATAGATTGCACATCATCTAGTTCATTTTCATCAAAAACATCTTGCACCACAGGCTCAAGCATATCAATAGCATAGACAGAGTAATCATCAGAAGGATATTTCATGGCTTCATAAATATTATAATTAATGATTTCACCATCAAATTCCATGGTTAAAGAGCCAGTGCTCACATTGATTT